>WAAB01007963.1:0-118431 GCA_013389865.1 Piaya cayana
CACCTTTTCCAAGGCATGGAGCTTCTTGTGCTTGAGGAATACACACAGGGAAGTGCCTAGCAGGCAAGTAGAACCTCCTGCCTTCAAAACGCTTGGGGCAGCAGGCACTGCAGCCAAGGTGGTATCTAGTCAGTGCCACCAGCAAGAAGGGAGCAGGGGAGAAGTGTTGCAGGGTAGTTAGGAGGCTGGAAAATTCTATGGAGTCAGTAGGGTCATGAGTGTATGAGAGGAAGACAGCAGGGGTTGAGAGAGGGAGAGGATGTTAGTGTGGCAAATCAATCTGGAAGCATCACATTGATTTTTAAAAAAAAGCAAAAGGATGCACTCACCATTATAAAATTGAATAGGCAAAGCAACAAATAAACATGGTCTACAGTTCATAAAACCAAGGTTAGATAGATAGCAGAGCCCTTTTCTTAGTGTAGCAGGCAACCTCATCTGCAGCTTCTTGTGTTTCTACTTTTCACAGTTCTAATGCAGAACTAATTATTTCCCTCTAAAGGCCCTTTCCTCTCCTTTTCATCTTCTTATTGACATAAAAGCTATTGACTGGATTTATCATCATGAAGCTGCATTTCACTCTCTCTTGCATCAAACTCTGCTGCTTTCTCCCTTGCAGCATCTCTCAGATCTCAACCAAGGATCCGAAACACTTGCTTATAACTTAGCAGTCTCCAGGTTTTAGGTTTTACATCCCCCTCTTTGCCAGCCTTTTCACATCTCCATCCCACTGCTTCCTACACAGAGTACAGCTGCCAGGCTGATGATACAGATGCAGAGGTAAAATACAACTCTCAAGAGCTGCCTTAGTTAAATTATTTTAACGCACAGTTCCAGATAGTTTTCCTGATATGCGTTTTCTTTAAGCTTTTAAGGTTCACCATATCAACCTTTGCTTCTTGATCAGGTGGAGCAACCAACCGCAGTAGCAGGGTGTCACTCCATGATCTCTGTGTGGTCGTTTGTGCCAGGGGGAAAGCGCACAGTTGGGGAAGATCCCAAGCAAGTGGCTCGATAGATGTTTAATTGAGCAAAAGGCTGATCTGAAAAGTGGTAGGAAACAGTCTAACAGACCAAGGTCATTTCTTCCTGTTATCCCAAGCCTGACTTCTCCCAGCACTACGAATCTCCTCAGTCCTGTTTCTAACTCCTCAGTACTTCATATCATCCCCATCTGCTCTGCAGTTCTCTGATCTTCTGTATTTTTACTGTAATCTCATTCTCCACACCAACCTAGTCTCTGTCCCACTGTATCCACTTTTTATCTGGCCTGGGTCATCATCTGCAATGGTTTCAGTGAGCTGCCTGTCTTTGTCCTCAGAAGAAATATCTCCTACACCAAATAGCTCAGCTGCCTGTATTTTCTGATGCCAGAAGGGCTCCAGGGAAGGATGAAGGCGAGGTTCACATATTATCTCGTTCTTTGAAAAGGTTGAAAACTTCCAGAAAATTTCATCCTGAAAAGGATACCTACCATGGAAAATGTTATTCAAATGTTGAGGAATTTCTGGGAAAGGCTTCTTACAAAAGCAAGTGCAAGAAATGAAGGCTATTTGAGGTACTCGTAGCCTGTGGTTTAAATAATTGTAGGAGCTCTTGCCCATCAATTTCCTAACCAGGGCACCCAAATGAACTAAGTGATTCTGTATGTCAAGATGTGCTAGTACTGTATGAACTGTAATATTTATTTTAAATCCTCTTGTAGACAATGTACTAATTCAATTGATCCCATAGCTGCTGCAAACAATATCGTTATTATACAGCTCATTATCTCGCAACAGCTGGCAGAAATGAGCTTGGTAAGTCACAACTTCAAAAATACGCCTGCACTTCCAACTGTGTTACAGATCACAACTTCTTAATGGTCACATGGATAGGCAGCTATCAGACAGCATCGGTACCAATGCTTTAAGCTGATCAAAAGAAACAAGTGGACAGCATGGAAGCAAATTCCTCCCAACGTATGCTGAGGTTATGCCTGTGGTCATTGTTGTGGCGACTACAGTGTCTCTCATGTGAGGTAACCCATGAGAGAAATCTGCAACNCTGGGAGAAAGCAAACTGGGAAGCAGCAGACATGGCTTGAGGTAAAGCATTTTCAGGGGCAATGGTGGACTTTGTAGGAAATCAAACCTGTTAGGTTCCCTTACAATGCTGTGCTTAGCTTGCCACCTTTTCCAAGGCATGGAGCTTCTTGTGCTTGAGGAATACACACAGGGAAGTGCCTAGCAGGCAAGCAGAACCTCCTGCCTTCAAAAAGCTTGGGGCAGCAGGCACTGCAGCCAAGGTGGTATCTAGTCAGTGCCACCAGCAAGAAGGGAGCAGGGAAGAACTGTTGCAGGGTACTTAGGAGGCTGGAAAATTCCACGGAGTCAGTAGGCTCATGAGTGTATGAGAGGAAGACAGCAGGGGTTGAGAGAGGGAGAGGATGTTAGTGTGGCAAATCAATCTGGAAGCATCACATTGATTTTTAAAAAAAAGCAAAAGGATGCACTCACCATTATAAAATTGAATAGGCAAAGCAACAAATAAACATGGTCTACAGTTCATAAAACCAAGGTTAGATAGATAGCAGAGCCCTTTTCTTAGTGTAGCAGGCAACCTCATCTGCAGCTTCTTGTGTTTCTACTTTTCACAGTTCTAATGCAGAACTAATTATTTCCCTCTAAAGGCCCTTTCCTCTCCTTTTCATCTTCTTATTGACATAAAAGCTATTGACTGGATTTATCATCATGGAGCTGCATTTCACTCTCTCTTGCATCAAACTCTGCTGCTTTCTCCCTTGCAGCATCTCTCAGATCTCAACCAAGGATCCGAAACACTTGCTTATAACTTAGCAGTCTCCAGGTTTTAGGTTTTACATCCCCCTCTTTGCCAGCCTTTTCACATCTCCATCCCACTGCTTCCTACACAGAGTACAGCTGCCAGGCTGATGATACAGATGCAGAGGTAAAATACAACTCTCAAGAGCTGCCTTAGTTAGATTATTTTAACGCACAGTTCCAGATAGTTTTCCCGGTATGCATTTTCTTTAAGCTTTTAAGGTTCACCATATCAACCTTTGCTTCTTGATCAGGTGGAGCAACCAACCGCAGTAGCAGGGTGTCACTCTGTGATCTCTCTGTGGTCATTTGTGCCAGAGGGAAAGTGCACAGTTGGGGAAGATCCCAAGCAAGTGGCTCGATAGATGTTTAATTGAGCAAAAGGCTGATCTGAAAAGTGGTAGGAAACAGTCTAACAGACCAAGGTCATTTCTTCCTGTTATCCCAAGCCTGACTTCTCCCAGCACTACAAATCTCCTCGGTCCTGTTTCTAACTCCTCAGTACTTCATATCATCCCCATCTGCTCTGCAGTTCTCTGATCTTCTGTATTTTTACTGTAATCTCATTCTCCACACCAACCTAGTCTCTGTCCCACTGTATCCACTTTTTATCTGGCCTGGGTCATCATCTGCAATGGTTTCAGTGAGCTGCCTGTCTTTGTCCTCAGAAGAAATATCTCCTACACCAAATAGCTCAGCTGCCTGTATTTTCTGATGCCAGAAGGGCTCCAGGGAAGGATGAAGGCGAGGTTCACAAATTATCTCGTTCTTTGAAAAGGCTGAAAACTTCCAGAAAATTTCATCCTGAAAAGGATACCTACCATGGAAAATGTTATTCAAATATTGAGGAATTTCTGGGAACGGCTTCTTACAAAAGCAAGTGCAAGAAATGAAGGCTATTTGAGGTACTCGTAGCCTGTGGTTTAAATAATTGTAGGAGCTCTTGCCCATCAATTTCCTAACCAGGGCACCCAAATGAACTAAGTGATTCTGTATGTCAAGATGTGCTAGTACTGTATGAACTGTAATATTTATTTTAAATCCTCTTGTAGACAATGTACTAATTCAATTGATCCCATAGCTGCTGCAAACAATATCGTTATTATACAGCTCATTATCTCGCAACAGCTGGCAGAAATGAGCTTGGTAAGTCACAACTTCAAAAATACGCCTGCACTTCCAACTGTGTTACAGATCACAACTTCTTAATGGTCACATGGATAGGCAGCTATCAGACAGCATCGGTACCAATGCTTTAAGCTGATCAAAAGAAACAAGTGGACAGCATGGAAGCAAATTCCTCCCAACGTATGCTGAGGTTATGCCTGTGGTCATTGTTGTGGTGGCTACAGCGTCTCTTATGTGAGGTAACCCATGAGAGAAATCTGCAAGGAGACGTAACAGTTTGAGGTTGCCTCACAGCGTTCAAGGTTTGGCAGGGCCGTTGTTTATAAAACATTAATACTAAATTGATGTTTTGGGGAAACTCCACCCATGAGCGATCCAGAAAACTTCCTGATATACCCAACAAGACTTCAGCCAAATGCACTAATTGTAGGCTGCAAAATATTTTTTCAGAGGTAAAGGACGGGAGAGAAGAGAGAGTGAAAACACAGAGAGGAAGAGATAAGCAAAGAACTGATGGTCTGCAGCAGGATGGACAATATAGGCAGGACAACGCATTAGGGCAGAAGGAGGCAGAGATTATGAGTAGGTTTGAGAAGATCATTCATCCTAGTTATTAGAGGCTGTACTTAAGCAGAATGAGGTTCACGTTTGTTGTCTCCCTATCTACTTCTTTGCCTGCTTTCAGCTTCTGGAAGGGAATTGCCATTTTTCAGGTCTTTAGAACTTAAAGCTTATTCTTCCACTTGGAGGTTTTGGGGTCTAGCAGGACTTACAGCTTTGCATAGAAAAATACACTGGGGCACATCCCTTTCTTTCTATAGCTCCTGGTCATGCTATGATAGCAATACAATCCGATGCTGTTGGCTGCACTAGCTTCTTGGACAATCTACTTTCAGATGTAATGGGTTTCCTGATTGAGAAAGTATGATTAAAACTGAGAGTTCTGGAAGGTACAAGATCTTCTAATGCCTAGAGAGAATATTAAAATAATGCTTACAGATAGATTCTGTTGTTTGGTAACACCAAGATCAAATCAACTCCAGAGTTTAAAGCACCAGATCTTCTTGATGTTGGCCAAATGCTTCTCAGTCAGATGCCTTTCAAGGCCAATTTAACCCAAGTACACAGACATTTAACACCCCAAAACTCATGAGCTGAAGGAAAAAACCATAGATTTTAGAGACTGAGAGCCTGAAGTACAAAGTCAGATAAAGTTGACTCCCTACATGAGCCCTGAGGTGAAAGAGAAGTCATCTGCCTTCCACAGGCTTCTTCACCTCATTGAGCCCCCAGGATCTCAGGCACATGCCTGCACGAAGTCCTGCCCTCAGATAACTCCACATTAAAGAGAAAAAATGAAACAACCCCCCTAGGTGATTCAGACTGAAGTGAAGAGAAATATCTCTGTCTCCAAGGGAAGATGGAGCAGGTAAACCAGGGAGCAGCAGTCAAAGCACAGGCAGCTGCCACCAAGGTGGCTTTACAGAGTATGTCTCTGTGCCTAAGGCCCTAAGAAACCACCTGACACCTAGAATTCCAGCAGCCACAAATGCCAAGAAAACATTAGAGAGGTTGATGCAGCCTCTGTACCGGAAAACAGGTTTGGGAGCAGTAAGTGAAGCAGACAGTGCTGAAGGGCACTGCTGGTACAGAGAAACCACAATGCAATTAGGCATTTTAGAAAATAGAGGAGAAACTACTGGCACTAGGAGGTCTCTTGAAAACACTGAGAAATGAAGTTAATGTGGTACAAAAAAATATTTCACTTCCAGGGCAGTTTAACCTGAGCAGGAAAGCTGCTCTGGGGCTGCCATGTAGCAAAAGGGTCTAGACTATGCAAGGTCCTGATTATCAAAACACTTGGAACAATCAGAAAAAGCCAGGCAAATCCAACGCATATTTTTCCCAAAACGTCTTCCCACTAATTTAAAAAAAAAAAAAAATCAAAATAAGTCATCAGGAAGAATCACAGGTTCAGTCCAGAGCCGTCCCGGAGCCACGGAGCCTGGAGAGCTGCCAGGCAAGCTGGCAGGAAATCAGGCAGGCTTGTGATGGAAACCTGCCTGTGTTTCATCGGAAGTTCATCCAAACAGAGATGCTTCTGCGAAACATTTTGCTTACGACAAATCAGCATTCTCTGACAAAAACCTGCGCTGTTGGAAACCTCCCAGCCAGTATTTCTTACAGCATAATCATTCCATAAATAACAACAACAACAACAAAAAGGATACTGGGTGTGTCATAGCTAACATTAAAGGCTATATTATACATAGTTTTGTGACTCCTTATCCAGGGCAAATCATAAAAACGAGACCTCGGGCATTTCCATCTGTTTTGTCACAATGAGTGTCAAAGACTCAGCTTTGTTACCCTGAAATGTACAAAAATATAAAAGTAACAGTGAGATGCTGAGTGAGGATAGATTTTATAGTAGCCATCATTTTTTCAGTCTGAACAACATTTTTTCAAATTTTACAGATTGTTAGTTTTGTATGCTTCCCTCTTCCTCCCAGATCCATTACACCAAAAATATGGAAAATTCCCTCCTAGTACTCAGATTATGTAATGAGTGCGTAACTCTCTGACTAACAATCATTTAGAGAAAAGAGAGAAATGTGGAAAACACATACAGGACTTGGAATTAGTGAATAGCTGAGAGCATTTTCCTTTATAAATAAAAAGCAAAAAAAAGAAAAAACAAGGGTTATTTCTTCTTTCATGGTTTTGAATGTTTACTGGAGACCTCTCATCCTAGCATCTCTCCCAAAGGAGTACCCAAAAGGTGACAGAATAAGATCTACATATGAACTGAGGACTTAGTCCTGCATACTCTTCTTTTACCTGAGGAAGAGAGGCAGAAATGGGCGGCTGTCATTCAGATAGCTATGAATTAAACAGCAAAGTACCCATTTAAACTTACCAGGAGCTCAAGTTATAATGGCTGGGTTTTTTTCCATGTACCTTTGAAAGAAAACAGCCATCAGCTGCTATTCAAATTTTCTTTCTTTGTCTCGCAGTTATGTGAACACGGTGCACAAGATTAAGACATTTTCAGCATGTAAGTTCAATCATGTGAGAAGTCCCACTGATTCCAGCCAGCGACTTCCTATTGAGTCAGCAAAGTACTTATGCCTGTGTGTGATTTTAAGATGACTAATCTCCCTGACTGTGTCTGCACTGGTGGGTAGGTACATGGGGCAGGATGTCCTGTGGCCCTGGCCCCTGGCATATGCCCTGGCTGCATCCTGGCTCTGGGCTGGGACAAGATCAGCCTGACCATGAGCTTCCACTTGCCGTTCTTTCATTTGGAAAGAAATTCCTGTGCCAAGAGCCAGCAAGAAGTGCGGTATAACAATGAGAATCCACAGCCAGGGGGGACTGAGGGGATGACTGGAGGGTCATCTCGTCTGCTGCGTGGCCAAAAGCCCAGCTCCGTGCTTAGCGTTACCCACATGCTGAAACTCTTGGGTAACTTGAAGTGGTACTGTATCAACCCTGGCTCGAACGAGGCTGTCACAACTTCTCTAATGAACCTCTCACAGTCTTTCAATAATGTGGCTATTTATAGGCTAGGTCTATACTGAATAGATTGCAGAAGCCGCACAAAAGCTCACAGTGTTTCAGCAATGAAGCTGTAGAGAGACATCATCACAGACCGAAACCATTCACTACGGTTACATACAATTAAGTATTATAATCTACTGTGCTTTGCCTGATTACACTCACTGCTTAACTGAAAAGCTAAGGGCATCATATTACATTTATAAAATTTTCTTACAAGTGAAATCTGGTCTTGTGAAGTACAGGAATTTTGAAGTTTTATAGCTTAAGAACTAAGCTCTGCTTTTGCCTGCAACACCAATTTTTAGGTAAAGCATAACTTAATTTTAACAGAATACCCCCAGTAATTGGTGCAGAACTTGAACTTAGTCAGAAACCATCAGCAACTGTATCAGCTTTCAAGTTGCTCTTTTTAGGCTTTAGCAAACATCCTGGATCTTGTGCTTCCAGCACGTATCATAGGGTGAAATTATTAATGAAAAGAATGATTAAAAAACGATAGACAAGTCCTCTCATGAGGAAGAATTGCTGCCAGGAGTGTTCTGTCCTTCTCACCTCCCAGGCATGTTGCATCTTAAATGTTTCTTTTTGAGATGTGTGAGATGAAGGCAGCATGAAGCAGCAGGACCCTTTGCACATGACTCACCTGAATCTTTCTCAGAATTCAGAGAAAGGATTTTATTGCTTTGACCTTCCCACATTTATGTCTCTACAACACCTGTTCGTAGGCTCAATAAAGAGCAGACTGTTGGAAACATACTTTGCTCATGAATCTTATAAATCTTCTGAATCTTGTGAGAGAATTGACATTTGATACAGGTGTTGGAATAAGTGCTGTAAGCCTTTTGTTTCCACCACCATGGTGAGTAAAGGCTTTAATGACACCCTCTAGTACAAAGAGTTGCAGTTCCTGCTACCTTCTTGTCCTAAGTTTTTTTTCTCTCTAAAAGGAGAAGGGATTTTGTCTGGAGATTAGGAGGAGGAAAAATCTTTAGACAGAAGTACTATTTCATTACAATACAAAGCACAAAAGGGTGAAGAAGATAGCTAATAGCTGTCTATTCTTCTCTTCTGGCAATTTCTTTTTTAGCAGCGCTGAAGAGAAGTTGGATTCCTTTGTTTTTTACAGGTCTGTAAGGGCCGCAGAACATAAACAGGCTTACAAACCTAAGTACTGCTCTGAGTCAAAGAATCCTGTATTTAGATTGCATTGAGGCCCTCAGCACTTCTTCTCAGCCCACTCCTGCCTCTGCAAATGCACTGAGCCCTCTGATGCCCAAGTCTCTGCTACAGGTATGTGAAAATGGTGTGAATCCAGCTGGCAGCAGATTCAGTACCCCTGCTTAATGCCAAAGCTTCCAGAAGACTCTTGAAGTAGACTCTCCTGCACTGGTTGAGATCATCACTGCTTCCTAGACAGTTGAATCTTGCATCCAGCGATCCTCCTGTGAGAGTGACTTTTGAAGGATGGGTTTAGGTTAGGCACATGGATCCAAACAGGAATCTCTGTTCCAGTAGACTCATATGAGTAGTCTAGAAATTCCCAGAGACACTTGGAATTAAACTATTAAACTCTCAAACAGCAGCTTTTCTGACCCTGGAACACTCAGATGTTGTTTTGGGGTTTTTTCCACTTGTTTTATTAATTTTTACTTCTGAAGACAGGGAAATGAAGGGAGGCAGGATGAAGAGCTTAGTCAGATTGTGTAGCTTCATGTCAGGAAATGTGCTAGAAAAATTAAGCAGGTTTTCTGCTTTAAGTTGCATTTACAAACACACTGGTGGTACCTTGTCTAGAACTGACTCTCTTACGAGAGAAATATTTTGGAAAGGAATATTTTGCCTTTCTTAGTGTTCACCAGTAAAATTCTTCAACACTGATAAACAAAGGCCTAACTTCTACATCATTAAGACATTTCAGTGTAAGTACAATACTAAGTTATAAATATGCTCTGTAACAGCTAAGAAATGCAGCTTATCACTCACTAACTAGTTTAGACAGGCTTTTTTTCTGCTGGATTTAAAATTTATGGTAAAATAGGTGAGGAGTGCACTCAGCATATCCTGTTAGCTGAGTCAATTGAAATCGCACCTGTTCTTGGATGCAAGTCATAACAAATCTCACCCATATATATTGTAAAGAAAAGCACTTGTATGCACTTTTTCCAATTAACATCTGCCTTTTGGCAAGTCATTAACCTATTTTCTCACAAAGAAATGGCTTCAATTGTATTATGCATCTGAAGCATTCAAAAGTCCCCGAGGGGGCACTCTGACAAAAACATACTGTTCCTAGATCCAGTGTGAATATACATATTCATTAATTGTTTGGGGCAAAGAGTACAGAATTTCTGATTTTTACAAGTCTTACAAGGTAAACAGGTTACATAAAGCTATGTCCTTGGAAATACATTCAGATCCCAGATACTCTCACTCAGTAGAAAGGTCAAGAGTGGTTTTGTGCTGTGATAGGGCAATGAAAATTATTCAACAATGCTGTAATAAGACTTTTAGGAAGAAAAAACCCCCTGTTTACCCTAAAAATAGTGTAGTATATTTATTTAAATAAACATACATAAATAAAGGCAGGAATTTGTATTTCTCAAATCCCTCATGCTACAGGGGATCTGTTCAGATCATCCAAAAATGTCGAGAATCTATTCTAGTACAACTACTCCATCTAGAAGATTAATCAGAATATAAAGCTACAGTTTAAATTTCTTGCCACAAAGATGAAGATAATGAAACAATGAATTATTTTACATATGTAAAAGCAAGAGACAACAGTTCTCCAAAGATGAGGGAAGGTGTTTAGATACATTTGGCTCCAGGAACTGGTTTTCCAAACCCCTAAGTTTATAAAAAAATGTGTCAGCAGTAGTAAAACGTAAATACTGAATGAAGACTTTTAGAAGAATGTGGTGATGTGGGTTTTGTTTTGTTTTTTAATAAAAAGACAATTAAAAAAACCACCTTCAACTCAAACCATCACCCAAAAATAAAAATAACAGAACAGTTTGAGTTGTTAGTTTGGTCCATAAAACACAATGGATTATTGGCACAGTTTATTGTCTCAGTGGTTTTGCCCTGGTATTTTAAAACCTAGATGTTCAAATCAAAAGAAAAAGTGAACTGCCTTACAGTTCAACGTTGCAACATAAAGCCATTTGGTGTCTGCTGCCATGGTAATAATTTGGAACCTCTGAACATACTCCCAAGGGAAGTGCATATTATCATAAAAAATGAAAAACTGAGAAAAATATCCTTCCTGCCTCAACATCATGCTATATCTCATGCTCAGGATAAGAATTCCATTAAAATTAACATCTAAACTTTGAAAAAGGTGCTGGAGCACATCCAAACAACAAACCTGGTGGAGGTTCTAAAGAATAAGTCCTGTGAGGAGTGGCTTAAAGAACAGAGGTCATTTAGTCTGGAGAAAAGGAGCCCCAGGGGAGACTTTATTGCTTGGTCTCTACAGCTACCTGAAAAGAGGTTGTAGTGAGGTGAGTGTTGGTTTCTTTTCCCAAGAACATTATAGGATAAGAGGAAACGGCCATGAGTTGAGCCGGGGGAGATTTAGGCTGGATATTAAGACTGGATATTAGGAAAAATGTCTTCACTGGAATGGTTGTCAAGCACTGGAAGAGGCTGCCTGGGAAAGTGGTAGAGTCAACATCTCTGAAGGTATTTAAAAACCATGTACACGTGATGCTTAAGGTCATGGTTTAGGGGGTGGACTTGGCAGTGTCAGGTTTACTGCTCGACTCTACATTCTGAAAGGTCTTTTCCAACCAAAATGTTTCTATGATACTGTGAAGTAACATTTGAGACACAGTAGTTACTAACAGCATTTCTTTCAATTTGGAATAGCACTTTTGTTTCAAAATGTCTGCAGTAGGACACACAATGAATTGCTGAGGTGCTGCATAATGCTTTGACACCTGAGGAATCTGAAGTTGGGTTCCTTCAGTGACAGTCTCCCAGTGGCATGTGCCAGCAGGAGAGTTTATTCCAGCTTTTTTCTCTCGCTCAAAAACCCTGGGGATCTACTGCATGTCATTCAGAGACTGGTGTTATTTTTTTTTTAATAAGTGATTGAGCCATTTTTGCAGTAGCTGCCTTGGATGCTGGAAGCAGTCCTTCTCCAACAGGATGGCCTAGTTACATTTACTATCAGAGCGATAGCTTTACTTGAGGAAAGCTGGACTGCATGATGTATGTGCTTCAGCTCATTTAGAACAAGGATGGATTTTCAGTCTGCAATACAGGTATACTTTTCGAAATATTTAAGACCTATGCAATTATTCTTTCACATGATGTAGAAGCATAACTACAGCTAAACAGCAGTCATTTTCCTCTAGCCATATAAGATATTTCAAATTAGTCAAGTCATCACTTATTTGCCAGAGCACAATCCCTAGAGTAAATGCTTCTGAAAGCTTAAGCAGACTCTTCAGGTGCTTTTAAAGGATGTTCTTCCATTCCATAGATTTATTTGAATATATATAGATCACGAGAATAACTAGCTCACATCGAGTTTCTTTAAAAGAAATATTGTGTTAGCTGGTCTTGGTTGTGTTTTAGGAGAGCTGTCACAGTTTGAGGAAAATACCTCCATCCTGTTCTCAAACAACTATTTCTAACTATACAGACATCCCAAGTGCTGTGCATATCAAGTTTCAATATCAACAGACCACCTCCTAGAATTACAAGAATTAGTGACAGGAGCTAAGGCAAACAGGAACATTTCAGCAGAGATTTTTAATAAAACATACAGAAGTGGAAAAAGAAAAGTCCAAATCTTGTTGATAAATTACCCTGAAAAGCTTAACAAGAAAAATATCTACAGATTAAAAACCTATATCTATAGTCCATTCACAGCAAATGAGAAACAAGGAAAAGTATTTAATAGCTACATGGTTTTGTGCCTATGAATGGAGCCAAGAAAAAGCAAAGACCAGAAGAGTATTTGCAAATGCCTTAAGCAAAGTACATCTGACCTAAAAGACAGTATTTACATAACTATGTGTTAGATGGCATTATAAACAATTGCATAATCAAAGGTCAGGCTGTATATATTAGAATATAAGACTATCCTTTCACAAAAGATTTATGGCAAGGATGTCTCATAGCAATAGTTGCATCTAAAATTTCTTTAAGAGACTGCTTTGTGATAAACAGATCTACTCAAGACTGAGCTGAAAATAAGTAGTACTTGTTGCTAGAATTCGGAGTTTACCAAGCGAGCGAGGTGATGGCTGGTTGTCTGAAGGTGATTACTATGAGAGAAAACGAAAAGTTGTAAAAGAAAAATTGACTGCTCATTGCTATGGCTTAAACCACAGTAGTATTTGCACAGTGAGCTTCGGTACTTAAGCTGAAGTCTTTTGATGTTAATGAGGTTCAGCCTGGGAAATGGGCTTTATCTATATACAGTCAATTGCAGAATTGGATTAAAATGCTCCCCCCATTTCAAGTGTCCTATTTTTCAAGATACAAAATGTAGCAGAAATGGATGACTACCTAGTTTTGATTATGGATTTACAATGTTCTGCAATTGTCATTTATTATTGACATAAAGAATTATAAATGTTTTCTATTAAAAAAACAAGACCTACAATCATGTTCCTAAAAATTGCATTTTCATTAAAAATAAAACCAAAATCATACATTGCAAAGCCTTCCCCGATTTATGGCTCCACTCAACACACAAAACTAATGGAAGACATTCATAGCACATAAAGCTCGAGCACCTGTGGAAGTCCTTGAAGGATAAGAATCTTTTGCATTGATAATATAGATTTCACATAATTTTGTGTTTTGTTCAAACAGATTCTTCAGGAGCATGAAGCTGATTTTTAGTTTTCTGAATATGAAAAATTAATTTTGATGGGATGATAAAAGCAGAAGTGTTCCTCTGGCAGCTGAATTCACACAGATGAAATTATAGTTTCAAAGTTTAAGTTACTTCATTTTCCTATTGGTAAATAAAAGTGTTTGCACTACATCTATTTGCAATCATCATTAATATGTTTAGAAGATGGAGAGTAACCATTGATACTTTTTGGTAAAGTATTTGAGAGCATGTAAGGGAAAAAGAAACCTTCCGGCATTTTTGGAGTTACGGCCTAATTAGGTCTTATTTAATTAAGGTGTTTGAGTAATGCTGCCTAGTACAGAGAGTATTATTTTCACAGTCCTTACCCGAGTTAAAAAACCTGCACACTGCACTTCCATAATAATTACTATTCATCTAAAAATGTGTAGTTTGTTTCTTAGTTGTATTTAAAGACTTTAATAGGTTGAAATAAGAATTCTCTAACATTCAATGGGAACAATTTTAGAGAATATTAGTTCTGGTTGGGCTATACTTTATTAAATATATAACCACAACATCTGCTTGCTACCAATGTTTCAAACGTGTTGTCTACTTTTTTCTTCAGTTTTTATTACAGTGACTTATTAGAAATGGAGGATGTTTTTTTCTGCTTATAGCAAAATCCAATAAAGTAACATTTATTATTTTTCTTGTGAATATATGAAACATTCATCAATACAGTTCGTTTTCATCTTTTATTCTTCCTGTCTTCCCTGAAGTAACAATTTTTGCTGATTTTCTAAGCATTCTTTCAATTTATCTTCAGTCATAGTCAGACGTTGTTCCAGGATTGAAATAGTCTGCATGAAGAGGACAGTAATTTCAATTTGCTTTTATATTACTCACACAGTATTCTGAAAGTGTGCAACACAGTAACATGAAAAATCATTTTAACTGAAGAACAAAAAATATGCTAAGATGGTTTTTCCTTAGCTATTCCACCATTTATAACTGTATTTTAAAATAATGGGTTTGTATCTATGGATATCGTCTAGACGTTTAAAATAGTTTCCACAAAATATTTTCTCTGAGAGAAATACATATAAGCATATATAAATTATTCTGAAATACTATCGAAAACTTTGATCTATATTTCAATCAAGAAACAGCCATCACTGGTGACCCCAAATGATATCTTCCAAAAACCTAAAAGAAACTTCTAAGGCATTGCAAAAAACCAAAAGGAAGTGAGAAAAAAGTCTACTATTAAAAGGCATTCTCCAAGAGATCACCTTCACCAGAAAAGGTGGATTTCTGGACACAGAGTGGCAGCTGCTTTTTGATCCAACTTGCCACCCAAATAATTTTCAGCTGATTGATGACTTGACTCCATACTTCCCAAAATGTATTTCTTGAGTTAACGTGTGTGTGTATACACACACACAAATATATATATGTATATATTGCAAAAGAACATAGAATAAAACGTTAGCCACTCTCTTTTGATTCGGCTTATTGTTAATATATTACAGACTATAGAGCAGCATCTTAGAACACAGACTTGTTAAATCTGGATTACTAAAAAGAAGTACTGAGCATTTGCAAGCAAGTGACGCAGAGTCACTGACAGAAACTAGTATTTGTGCAATTTTACTGACACTAGGAATTATGCCACTGGGTAGATTTCTACCCTAGGCCAACACCTTGAACACTAAGTTTGAAAAGGGATTTAATGGTATGTTGCCAATTTACTTTGTTCATCTCCTGCTAATGCATTATTGTTCAAGCTGGGATCTGACAATTTCTGGTAAACAACTGGCTTCTGGTAAATCTATGCTACATCTCACTACTGAAAAACAGTGACTTCCTCCAGAGTTAAAAATACAATAATCTTTATGCTTATGTAGCAGGAAGTTTTCACTTTAGCAAATACAATGCACGTGATCAATATTTGCTGAAAGGAAAAAACCAAAGCACATACTTAACTGACTTTAATATTTTGATTTATGAACATGATTCCTGGATTTTTTTGTCCAATGACAGTGTTAGCATTTTCCATTGCACGTGTTACCTGTAATTACATACTTACTAGAGTTAAAATATCCAGCTGTTCCACAATTTGCTCCAAAGTATTACCCAGGGAGGAAGAGATGCCTGTTTGCTTGTCCACATTATGCACAGCTGATTCGCTCTCATTCTCAGGCTTGCTTTTTGAACTTGTTGCCAAGTCTGAAGCAGAGGAATACTGCAGATCTTCACTGCCGACATCATCCTTGAACACAGAAACATCATTTGAAGATGCAGTTGCCTTTGTCTTCGTTTAATTGGAACCATACAAGAAGACAGGCAGAAAGGTCTGGCTTTTAATATTCTTTTAAAAATCTATGAACACATACATGCACACACACAAAGGCCTTCAGATTTGCTTCTTGTACCAGGTCAAATTCAGTCTGACCCAAGACAGAATTTCAGCTGCAATGGATAAGGCAACAAGAGGAAGCTCAGCAATCTTCAGGTAAATGTTTCGGATATGTAAGATTGGGGAACTACATGCTGTATTACTAGCATTTGAATTAAAGCTTGAAAAAATATGATTGTTGACTGGATTTTTTTTTTTTCAAAAAGATAACTCTAGTTCACAAAGGAACTCATTCACAGCAGTCATATGGATGAAAAATCCATATGTGACAAGATGAACATGAGGGTTCCTTCCAACATCACAGTATGAAACCCTTGTTTAGTATTAATTAATCTTAATTCATAATAATAATAATAAAAAGAAATAAGTAGTTTTTAGTTGTTTACTCAGTGCTATTACCTTTTGAGAAACTGATTTCTTCAAAAGATGAGAGGAGGAAACAACAGAGAAGACCCACACAATACAAAGTTAAGAGAGAAAACTTGGACGTATAAACATTACTCCATGGTGAGAGAGCATGATCCATCCAACCACTTCTGGTTTTGTTTGTGCCTTGAAGTTCTTGATGGCATTTTTTAGTCACAAAAAGTTAAATTATCACTAAATCATTAGAAGGCCCTTCATAACAACTTAACCCGATTTATGATGGCTTTGAGATTTCTTTGAAAACTTCAGATCATTTTAGTTTATTTATACACTAAAATAAGCTGAGGTAGTTAAGTTTTGTTATCTCTAATTACTTTTTCAATATTCATAAAACTTTTAAATTATTAGAATTTAACCGTTTCTCTCAAATTTATCATCAGCTGATAAAAATATCCATTAGCTATGGAAAGGGGAAATTTTACCTGATGCATTTAAAGTACACGATATTTATGTTGTACCCAAAATATATTTACGTTATAAAACTGAATAGATTTTCAAAAGAGTCTTAAAATCATTGTCGGCATTAAAAAAAAAATCTCCTATGTCTATAAAATAATCTTGTAGAATATAAATTGCTAGGCAGAAATAGTGGCAAACCTTTATAAGATTACCTAGGCATGTTGATGAGTTTCTGCCAAGAATGATTTATGTGTAGTTGACCCTGCCTTTTGAATCAGGCAGGATCACAGTGATGGATGAAATACTACTGCTACAATAATGTCATGATATTAAATATAGGTAATCCTAAATCATATCAATATTATTAGGAATTTATATTGCTACATTATCCACAGCACTATTCCTGTGCCTTCAGTGCTGTTCTGCACAGTTTTGACCAAGTAACATGTTCTGTTCTCTGGACTTGCTGATACTCCAAAATCTTTTCTTCATGAAGTGCTGGAGTTGTGCTATCTGCATCCACAAAAGAGAACTAAGGAAGAGATAAGTTGTGCCCACTCCTATCTGAAAGAGGGTTTCTTTTTACTAGCAAAGCACAAGAGCAAACCAAAAAGGCCACGACAAACATGGAGTTAGTAGAAGACTGTGGGTTTAGGGAGGGGAATGGCTGAAGGCAGAGACTGTGGTAAGTTATTGTATCTTGGGAAAAGGAGGGCAAATAAAATCTCACCGTCCTGTCACGGTTAAAAGATCCATTGTGCAGTTAAGTTCTGCAAGGACTGGTCTCACTTCTCAAGAAGTGTAAAGCATGGGGTTGATAGGGATAGGGGGCGATATCCATGCATGTACTTCAGACCTTAACTTAAAATACTACAAAACCACATGGAATCCTTCTCAAGGTTTGGTAGTACCAGGGTATTTAGTGATATGTCACTTTCATTGAATTCATTATGATGAAAGAAACAGATAAATTAACTAGAAGATAACTCCAGTTCCTTTTCAGCCCGATTTCTGTGCCTGATGACTGACTTATGCAAACAAAGCATGTCAAGTAATAAAAGTCTGATGCAACTAATACTGAAATCAACCAGTGATTTGTATTGATACTGGATTATGTCAAAAACCAGAAGTGTGCAAGACATCAAACTAGTTTTTGAACATTAAACACCCATGGCTCTTCTACAGTATGTCCTAATGGTTACAACATTAGCATTGGACTACAGAGAGCTGGTCTTCTCAGACTAAAGGTATTTAAACTCATGGTTCATGGCATGATGCTTTGTCAGACAGGCTGTTGCCTTTTAAAGGCATGAAACTGTGGAAGAAAGGGCATTCTCTCCAGCTCTGCTGGTTTGAGTTTTGCTATTGGTCAACAGAAAGCAGCTTTAGTTCAGAGGTTAGGATAAACAGCTAGGAACATGTAACTACTGTTCTCATGAGAGGCTTTATATTTTTTTATATAATGGGACAAAATGAATAAAAACATTGTAGGAGGAAGGATTCAAACCCAGAACTTCCCCACTCCTAAGTAGACAGTTTAACTACTTCTCTCTCTCCAGTACCATGAGTTTCAATTTCTTCTCAATATGAAAATAATCTTGTGTTATCAACTTCAAATGATTCCAAAGAATTTTATATTGTGAAGGAGTCACTTGTTAGCAGAAAATGAAATAGAATACAAATGGTTTGATTTTTGGACAAGGTAGGCAGAAAGTAAATTTAAATTCACTTTGCTTTGCTTTAAAGTGTTAGAAGTCCTCAAACGAAAGAGTTCTGAATATCTCCAAAAATTCTGCTTCACAGTATATCCCACGTGTTTTTAGATGAACATGAAGTATATAGGATTATCGCATCTTAAGACTCTCTGTATCTTCCTTTTGCAGATTTCGTTATAGGAGATACCATTAATTCACTCCTGGAAGAGATCAGATTCACTGTGTTCTGACTCACCAAGTTATATCTGAGGTCCTTGGGAAACAGGATTAATGGAAGCTTTTTGGCATGCTTACTAAATCACAAGATGGAGATAGTCTCAAACGCTGATTAACAGGGAAAAGATTAAGCTCTATTTGGCTTGGCATTCAAATGTTAAAATAAAAATATTGCCATACATTAAAGAATTCCTGCCTTACGACCTATCATACTATGAAAAACATCCTTGTATTTAACTATAACAGGAGAATCTGTTAGAATAGACTTTTTAATGAGATTTCTACAGAAAGATAGTGAGAAAACCTTGATTCTGTCTGTAAATCTTGACTGCTTGCCCAGAAGCTTCCAAACCTCAGCCATGATTAGCTAAATTTGACACAGAGGTAGAGGATGCACTGATTAAGTTGTGACAAATTTCAGGAAAACTGGAGGCAGGGTAGATGAGACTTGTTGCAGGAAAGACAGGTAGAACTCAAGCATTGTATATTCTGCAAGGAGCAGTAAACCTGCCTGGTTGTCACATGCCTTATGAAATGCAGGCAGTTGATGAGGGAAGTTAAGTGTCAGTGAAAAACAGCCAGTTGGTGCAGGAACCATTTGTAAAGCTCATGCAATTATTCTTCGGACACACTTGTATGCGTCCTCTGAAAATGCTGGCACCTTTTGCTGATTTTAATCAAACCTAAGGAAGAGGTAGGGGTCTCAGAAGTAATTAAGTTGCTAAAAGCTTTGGGGAAACCATTTGCCAGCGTTTCTCACCCGAGGTTAATGCTGCTTTACAAGTTCGCACTCCTTAGGTTCAAAGAAGAATAAGAATGTGAATTCTAGAAATGTGAGAAAGACTCAAGCTGGAACCCATGTCTTTCCAGACACCACCACCAATAAACTCATTGGAAATAAATCTAGCATAGTTTGTCTAATGTCAACAAAGCTACTTGTACTAATGTTTTGAGAAGTATATTCATTTTCTTGCTATTTGAATTATACAAGTATAATAATTGAACAACACAGACAAAACAGATTTAACCATAAACTTCAACTGATACTCTCTGACTTTGCTTAAAAGCATACTGCTCTGCAAGTTCAGTGTCCTATGCATAATCTATTAATTTTCAAGTACTGAAAAAAAATTAAAAAAAGATATAACATTCAATGACACTCAAATTCAAAATTTGCTGTCTGTGATTTGATGCATAAGGATTTAAAATTAATTTAAATTAACAGAGCAGGAGAGAACAATCTGACACTTCTAAACATAGAAAAGTTCTTCTAAAAACAGTTCTGCTCTGGGGCTGCTGAAACTGTTTCTCAGTTTCTTTTCAACCAAGCCTGCAGTACTTCAGAGTGCAAATAAAGTAAAAATACTGGGTTAAGCTTACACAAAGTGATTAGAAATTTTGTCACTAAAGCCAACCTAGACAGATTCTTCCAACCCAAGGAGGAATGCTGTCAATTCAGTTAAACAAAGCAAATGCCAACTATTAAAAATCTCACCACATACCTTTGTTATAGTAAAATTGATCCAAAATTGAATTTATCAGACAATTAAGCTATGAAAAATGCTTTGTAGCTCAGTAAATTGCCACTAACATTGCCAAGTCAGAGTATTGTAAGTCTGCTTGTAATTTACTGGGTTAAGCAGGAAACAGAGTCTTCTGCTATATACTCAAAGATGTATAGGGACACAGCGACACAAAAGTGCTTATACAAATAAGGCAATAGTCTTGATGTCTGTCAAATTTGAAAGGTTCAGGTACGGATAAGCAAAAAACTGAATTTTCAAAATTAGTAGGAAAGAAATTAAATGAGATAGTTTCAAATTAGCTAAGTTGTGCCAAAATGGTTGTCATTTTTACCATATTCTGGATATTTGTAGAGATTTTTAAATGTTGTCAGACATGAAGTATGCTGCTATATGCTTGAGATACCTGCTTTATATTTTGATCTTTCCCAGTGCTGAAACTTATAACCTCCTCCAATTCAGTGAAGGGTCCAAAACTTCTGAAGTATAATGCAAGACTCAAACATCAAACCCTTGTTATAAAGGAGGGACACTAGTCTCAGTAGATCTCCTTTACTTTCAGATACCGATCAGTTCACATTCACCACTTTCATTCAGTATAATCTTTTTTATAAAGTTCTTTTTAAAGAAACTCTTTCTATCAACAGCCTGTTTTACATAGTGTTTAAAGAACTAGATGTTCCCTTTCCTCCAAATTAGCCCTTTTCTGAAGTACTTTGAATACTGCTAAACAACAATTCTGTACGTTGCCAGCAATGTAGTAAAAATACCTCAATGCAACAAACCAAAACCATTCTGAAAAACTTCACAGCTATAGCTTATCTTGAGAGAATGAATTTGAATAAGGCAATCAATTTTAAATTGTTACTTTTAGCAAATATAAAAAGAAAACTAAAATGTGTGCAGTGTTTCCATTCACAGCCCATTAGTAATAAAATGGACTCACATTTGGGCAACTTTATGAGAGTTACACGTAAAGAGGAGAAGGAACAGATTTAATTAATCAATAGGAAGTTATTACCATGACATTACCAAATGGATGTTCAGTAGAAAATTAAACTTAGCTTATAAATGATGTCACAAATAGCAAAACATAACTGCTTATCTTTGTTTTCTATCAAGCAAAATAGTCAAAACTCTGTGGGTAGTACTTAATTTGTGAAAAATCCTTACACATAACCTTATCACCTTTGCCTGTTCCAAAATGTTTTCCCATGAAACATTCACAGATCAGATGGAAACAAGCACTGCATCCCGGTCTCCCTTTGCTTCATGATGTATAAGAATAGAATCTGAGTAAAATGCATCCATATATAAAGATGCTTGAGCAGTTTTATTTATAGAGGAAAAAAATCCCTCAGGGAAAAAAAATGAAAAAAACCAAGTATCTGTCACTCAACTGAAAATCATTAGTCGTCAATCTTCTAAGCACTTTCAATTTGGAAAATACAGACCACAGCTTCCAAATGAATATTTTAAAGATGTTATAATTAAGAAGGGTTTATATGAAAACATGACATTGGTAAGCTCCCTAATGAATCACAAAAATTGGCATGGTCTGCTTTTTAAAAATAATCCTTTAAATTTTGAACACATGGTACATTCGTCTACTAATATTAAAACATTTCTGATTCTGTGATTAGAACAACTACAAACAATTACTCATAAGCAGGGCATTAAGCTCAAATAGACCAAAGAGCAAAGGCCTAACAGTGTAGTCTCCCATCTCACCAGACCCTGATTTCCTGAGCTTTTTAGTTTTTTGAAATAATGGGAAGTTTCTCAGAATTAACAGTACTATTAAGATTAATGCTCTTTCTTCCATCTTGTGAACTTGCCCTGCAACTAAAATAGATAATTGTGGATATATCAAATTGAACCATTCAGGAGATGGTTTTTCCTCCATTTTTTTGAAGGCGATAATTATTCACAGTTCATTTCTATTGCTTTGAATTTTTCATCCAATGAGTGATCCATGTAAACCAGATCTCTATTAGGCTAATACTGAATATGCTAAATAACAATCTGTTTTATCACTTTCTACTGCAGAAAACTTTCCTGTAGTTTCAGCTGATGACAGCACTCTTCATTTCCTCTCACACACATGAATGAGCACAGCAAAAACCTTCCATGTGCTAAACTGCAGATTTCTCCCCCTTGTTATCTGATGAGGTAGTACTGGCAAAACCTACTGGCAAGCCTTAAATGCAGTTTTGCATTTGAGCAGTGAAGTACAGATAAACAGCGTATCTAAGGCAAAGTTCTACCAAAAAATTCTAGCTTGAGCAGATCTCTTTCAGAACAATTCATAAACCAGATTTTCACATTTAACTGAAAGTCTTTCATGGCTTATTATGCGTCTAATCTTCTCAAGCTCTTAAAAGAATGTCCAACCTAAAAATAAAAATTGGAAAAGCTTAAGATAAGTGCACCTCATCCAATCTGACAAGGAAATATTCAGTCTCTTCTTCAGCACAAGTGTAATCACTGAAGGTAGCACATCATCAGTTTAGGACCTAGTATCAGGATACAAACTCAGAGTCAATAAACCAAGACAGTCTATCAGACCATATTCCTTGGTAAAAAAGGTGTTTTCACCTCAAATGCAATGTCACATATTTGTCTGAAAAATGACAAATTCAGCCTTAAGCTAGCTGAGTTTATAGAAGTCATGAGGCCAGTATAGTACAATGAAAACTAGTTGTTAATTAGTTTTCTTAAAACTATCAATATGAAATTAACTGAAATCCTGATGATCTTGCAGCTCTGGTCTGATTAATCAGATTTATTTACTTCCACCTGGATTACAGTTATGTTAAACTTTGCATTGCTGCAACAGCATGAAATAATAAACTTCTCTGTTCACAAGCACACTTCAAAATATCCTGGATAGATACTTTTATGTAAAGAAATCATATTATACAAGTGTTCTTTTACACACATAATGAAAATGCCTATGAGGTTTCACTACATCAGCTTTTTTCCCAGAAGTTTTATTTACCATTCCCTAATTTTTTTTGAGTTTGCGTATTGATGTTCATTTCTAACTGCAATAGTTCCCTGCAGACTCTGATTCTGTAAAGGAATCCACAGAAACTTAATAGCTACACTTAATTTCCACTTTATTTAGATAAACTTAACCCTTAAAATGAAATACAGAACCTAGATACAGTAGCTATGCAGCTTGTAAAGGAGGAAAAAACCCCAAACCCAGTCCCATCGAAGAGGTTCTAATTAAGCCTCTATGTGTTAAGGATATAGAGAAAACTGTAAACTAACTGTAAAGCAAGCAATACTGCTGAAAATCTAATAAGAAACAAACAAATAAATGTCATAGACAATCCACATAAACTAGGCTGAAATCATTAAAGGTTCTGTTTCAAAAGGTGAGAAATTTCCTGCCAGGTAGTCAATTCTATATATAACATATATATGGCAGACCTAATTCAAACACTTTATAAAAATATTTGCACCACATTCACTAAAAATAACTATATGTACCCTCTGGAATAAAGGTAAGAGAAAATAATAAGTGATCTTCAATCTATCTTCAGCACAAAGCTTTGTAAAGTTGAGGACAGATAACATGAAACCATAGGAACATTCTCACTACTTAGTTACAAAATAAAGTAGCCGATTTTAATTTGGGCAAATTTGTTGTGACTGCATGTGTGCACATTCATGGGAACATCTTCTTGTTAAAAATCAATGTTAAAGTTTCAAGTGATGACTCCTTTTTACCCATATAGAGTCCTAATAAAAATGATATACTCTGCTTGAACTTCTTATCCATACTAGACAGGGGAAAAGTTGAAGGAGGGCAGGAAGAATACTTGTAACAGAAACTGGAAACATAATTGAAGAGATAGGAGAAAAGAAGTAATGTGAGCAAATGAATAACCCTATATGGAAGAGGACTTATTTTGAATACTATAAATAGAATATTCTGCTATATTTGATACTACAAATGCTAACAAATAAAAACAGACATAAAAAATGCTAGGATTTTTCCCAGCAAGACAGCAAATTCTCTATTCACCAAGTAGCAGATTGTAGATGGTCATGGAGGGCATTAGATGATTGAAGGACCAAATACAGGGAGGGAAGAAGGCAGGGTTATCTCAGAGCATCCATGACAGCACAGTATCCTCACCAGGAATACATCCACTCAGAGATTTCAGCTGTGCTTTTAGATTGCCTGCTTATGACTTTATTCTGTCCCCCACTTGAGAAACTGAGTGAAAGTCTCCGCTTTAGGCCAATTGCTAGCTAAATAAGTCTAACTAAACTTTACAAAGAAACAATAGCTGGTAACAGCATGATTTATTGTGTAGAGTCTTAAAATACGGATAAGTGCTAGCACTTCATCTGTCTCATTCAAATGTTTGGCAAAATCGCCTAGTATTTTCACTGGTATGGGTTCAAAATGAATTCACAATGAAAAGAGGTGGTTCAATAAACTCAAAAGAAATTTCTCATTCTTGAAGGCTTTTACTCCTAGGGAAACCAAACTGAAGTCGTTTTTCTTAAGTTTAATTCTGAAAACCAAAATATATTCTTTCCAATATGTAATTGAATTCTTTTAGATCTAAGTGTCTCATACTAAACCTGTTGGAGCAAACCTAATCTTAATAAGTTACACTTTATGTAAATGAGAAGAGCTAAAAGAATACATTTCTATCTTAAACTCCATTTCTCAATAAGAACGAACAAAAAATTACTGAAGACAGAATCCTGAAAAGACAGACTGCTGGGACAAGGTTAAAGACTGAAGGGCATGAGTAACCTCCTCCTAAACCCTGCAGAAAGGCGAGAAGATCTAACAGTCCCTGTGCTCCAGTCTCCACAGAGCAGGGGTCTGTTGCTTCACAACAGTGGGAGGCTGCTGCACAGGAGAACCAGGGTAGAGCTGTGCATGCTGCAGAGTCTCCTTTCATGCACGCACACATACTACATGAGCAGAGCCCCTGCTGCAGGAGTACATAAGGTCTTTTTGCCATATTTAAGTATATAGAATCATAGAATAACCAGGTTGGAAGAGACCAACCGGATCATCAAGTCCAGCCATTCATGTACATATCTACACATAACTGTCTTTCAAAGTTATAAGCAAAGCAAACAGAAGCTCCTTTCTGTGGGCACAGCTGCACCTATACAAATATTTTTTGTCAGGGTAACAATGTCAGGGTTACAGTATGAATTTTTGGGGTTTATTTTTTTTTTTTGTACTTCATACCAACATCACTCATGTCAAGAAAACTTTGTTGCATAGACAAACCCAGCTTGTCACCCATTAGGGAATACTAGGAGATGCGGGGTGTCCACACAGAAAGATTCACAGAGAATCTCTCATTAGCTGAGACCTGGCAGCTTTGACTTCCCTTCAGGAGCAGAGGTAACAACAGAAGGGTATACCATTTGACCAACTGCCTACCAACAATACCACTGGGTTTTAAGATCTGCTTCTATGTAACAAAACGTCCTCCAATTCGAATTATTTACAAGAAAATATCAAGTAGTAAAAAGCATTATAAACTGAGTTAGCAATCCAGCATGACAGAGTCCAAAGTTAAATTCAGCAGTACAATTGCTCGAAGACTTTGCCAAAAAGCTAGATGCTACTATTAGGAAAAAAAAAAAGAGATGTCCAGTATTTCACAGTTGCAAACTGAAATGCCCTGACTATAGCCAGGAAAAACATACTTTCCTATGTAACAGAGGAACACTCTTCCCTGGTATTTGACCAAGGTTTTTGTCAATAAAATCCACCTATAATGGATAACAAAGAAAGGTTTAGTAAGGACATCAAATGCTTTAAAAAGTGTCACAGGAAATTCCTGTGGCACAAAATAAAACTTCTGAAAAGTCATATTTATGTGGTGTTGTTAGATTTCATTTAATACCTAGAGAAAGAAGCAAAAGTCTACACTGAGCTATTTCAGTGCTTAGCTTTAGCAAGACACTGAAAGTTTGGACAAGATGTCCAATTTGTTCAGGTGAAAACAATATGCCATGATGCTGATGTTAGTTGAGAGGTGGGATATTCACCAATTGCTTTAGCAGCACCAGTATGGCTTTGTACTCAAATCAGTTAAGTTTTACAATTTACCACAATAAGAATCAAATTAGGGAACTGCAGAAACTGCGAAATTTGAGAATTGCATACAAATATCCAATAAATGTTAACTTTGGAGTGGTCTGACATGCCTGTTATACTCTTGAAAAATCATTTATTTTAATTAGGGTTCCATTACAAATTTCTTTCAAAATACACACACTGTTCAGTACCAATTAAAATGCTAAGTATGTTGGCACGTAAGATTGGTAGGCAGGTAGGTTCTGTTTGGCTATATTAAAATAGGAATTCAATGATAAAAATTACAGTTAAAGCATTAAGGTTGCCAATAATAACTTTATTTTGAAACGCTTCACAATTTTCTCCCACTGTTGGATTGTGACAGCTGGAACATTGAGGAAACCAAAATAAACACCTTACTGATTTAAGAATATGTTCTGCAGTTCTGCCAGTTCATTAAAATCAGAATTCAATTTAAAAATATAATACCGTGATAAACTGAGTGAGTGGGTTTCGTTGCTCAAGCAATACATTAGCTACTAGGCTCTAAAGATTTACCTTCTCCCTATTTGACACTTGGCATTTGTAGTTTAGCCAATTTCTTTCTATTTCAAGTGACAAAAAATAGCAAACCATTGGAGATGACTGTCAGCATGGGATAAATGGCAACACCACTCTGACTGAATTTAGGTGGTCAAGGTAGTGGGAAGGATAGGAATGGTGGCTGACTCAGTGAGTTATAATTCCAAGAACATTTCTAGTTCCACAGTTTCACAGCAACATACTACTAGAAGAGGTCTTGATCACTGAATCCAGTCCTCAGGTACAAGAAGGAGTTTGCATCTATACCACTGTCATTAAGCAGTCTCTTATTTTAGACCTGATAACTCCCATGGTAAATTTCTTTTATGAGTATTTTAAAAATATTTTTAAAAGCATAAATACGGACAAAACTTTTGTACAGACTATGTTCTACCCAAGTAAAAGCATAAACCCATTCCATATCTGCCTCAAAATATGTTCTGAATATCACTGTGGTCGCAACCACAATTCCATTTACTTTTATTAAAATCACAGAATCACTTGGTTGGAAAAGACTTTGAGATCATTGAGCCCAACTGTACACATCCATCACTGAACCATATCCATGAACACTTCATCTACTCAACTTTTAAATACCTCCAGGGGTTAGAACTCAACCACCTCTCTGGGCAGCCTGTTCCAGTGTCAAATATCCCTTGTGATGAAGAAATTTTTCCTGAGGGCCAGTCTGAACCTCCCCTGAAACAACTTGAGGCCATTTCGTCTCATCCTATTGCCTGTCACATAGGAAAAGAGACCAAAAACCACCTTGCTACAATCTGCTTTCAGGTAGTTGTAGACAGTGATAAGGTCTCCCCTCAGCCTCCTTTTCTCTCAGCTAAACATCCCCAGTTCCCTCAGCCACTCCTTATAAGACTCATTCTCCAGACCCTTTGTTGCTCTTCTCCAGATATGCTCCAGCACTTCTATGTCTTTCTTGTGGTGAGTGGCCCAAAACTGAACACAGTATTTGAGGTACAGCCTCACAAGTGCCAAGTACAGTGGCAGAATCATTTCCCTAGTCCTGCTGGCCACACTGTTTCTAATACAGGCCAAGATGCTACTAGCCTTCTTGGCCACCTGGACACACTGCTGACTCATATTCAGTCAGATGTCAACCAACACGCCCAGGTCCTTCTCTGCCAGGCAACTTTCCAGCCACTCTTCCCCAAACATGTGGTGCTGTATGGGGTTTTTGTGTCTCAAGTACAGTACTTGGCACTTGGCCTTGAATCACTGATCTCAGCCCATCAATCCAGCCTGCTAAGATCCCTTTGTAGAGCCTCTCTACCCTTAAGCAGATTGACACTTCCACCCATCTTAGTGTTATCCACAAACTTATTAAGGGTACATTCAATGCCCTCATCCAGATCAGTTATAAAGAACAGGACTGGAACCAGCACTGAGCCCTGGGGACACAACTTGTGACTGACCTCCAACTGGATTTAACTCCATTTACCACCACTCTTTGGGCCTGGCCATCCAACCAGCATTTTTCCTAGCAGAGGGTATTGCCCAGACCAATGACAGCCAATTTCTCAAGAATACTGTGAGAAATGGTGTCAAAGACTCTACTGAAGTCCAGGTAACCAATATCCACAGCCTTTCCCTCATCCACTAAGTGGGTACCTTGTCACAGAAGATGATCAGGTCAGTTTGGCAGGACATATCTTTCTTGTCCCCATGCTGACTGGGCCTGATCACCTGGTTGTGGTTGTCTTGTGTGTGCTGAGTGATAGCACTCAAGATGACCTCTTCCATAACATTCCCTGGTATCAAAGTCAAACTGAGAGGTTTGTAGTTCCCTGTATCCTCCTTCCAATTCTTGTAAATTTGATAACCTCTAGTCAAGTGGAAGTTCCCCAGTCAGCCAGGACTGCTGGTATATGATGGAAAGGGGTTTGGCGAGCACCTCTGCCAGCTCCTTTAATACTCTTGAATGGATTCCAACTGGTCCCACAGACTTGTGAATGTCTAATTGGCTGAGCAAATCTCTAACCTTTTCCTCTTGTATCATGGGAACTTCGTCCTGGTCTCCCTACCTGTCTTCTGGTTCAGGAGGCTAATAACCAAAGAAACTCTTACTTTGACGGAGACAAAGAAGGCATTACGTACCTCAGCCTTATTCTCATCCTTTGTCACCATTGTTCCCCCCCTGTATCCAGTAGAGGATGGAGATTCTCATGGTCCTCCTTTTGTTGTTGATATATTTATAGAAATATTTTTATCTTTCACAGGATTGGTCAATCCAAGTTTTAGTTGGGCTTTAGCCCTTCTGATTTCCCTCTGCACAATCTCATTTCATCCTTGTAGTCTTCCTGAGATGTCTGCCCCTTCTTCCAAAGCTCATACACTTTCCTCATTTTTCAAAGATCCACCCAGATCTCTCTGCCCAGCCAAGCTAGTTTTCTTCCCTGCTGGCTCATTTTTTTGGCACATTGTCCACTCTTGCACCACTGGGATTTCATTCTTGAAGAGCATCCACATCTCTTGGGATCCTTTGCCTTTTAACGTTGCCCCTCAAGGAATTTTATCAACCAGTCTTCTAAGGAGTCCAAAGTCTACCCTCTGGAAATCCTTACTTCTAGAACTGAGATTTCTGTCATCTCATGATAACTGCACCTCAGGGATCCTCCAGCTGTCATATCTTACAAGAGGCTTTCTCTGTTCACAAACAACAGGTCCAG
Source organism: Piaya cayana (assembly GCA_013389865.1). Lineage (NCBI taxonomy): Eukaryota > Metazoa > Chordata > Aves > Cuculiformes > Coccyzidae > Piaya > Piaya cayana. The sequence goes on from WAAB01007963.1 coordinate 29,376, forward strand.
CAGGGCACCCTCCCTAGTTGGTTCACTCATCAGTTGCGTTAGGTAGTGGTCTTCCACACACTATAGGAATCTCCTAGACTGATTCCTTTCTGATGCATTATACTTCCAGCAGATACCTGGTAAGTTAAAGTTTCCCATAGAACAAGAGCTAGCACTCGTGATACTTCTCCCAGTTGCTTGCAGAATATCTCATCAGTTTCTTCTTCCTGGCTGGGTGGTCTTATAACAGACTCCCACCATGATAACTGCCTTATTAGGTATTGCACTGATCACTGATTTTTACCCACACACATTCAACCCTATCATCACCATCACTGAGGTCAAATATAGACAAACTACTTTGAAAATAACAAAAGTAGGCAGTTAAAATCTAGGCATTTGTTCTCTACTTCTGCAAATGATGCTGGGGAAAAAGCCAAAATACAGAACCCTGAGGCTATAAGAAGGGTAATAGGAAAATAATGACTTTTCAAACTGCTCTCCCCATTCTCTCAGTTCTTTGTGTGGGAATGTTGTATGGATTAAGATTCTGATTCATATTATTAGTGAGGTGACATGGGTGGCTACTTTACAGTCAGCTTTTCCTTCCTACCAACTCAAAAGGAGGAGAAATAACCCAAAAGTAAACCACTATTACAAACTCCTGTCTCACTCAGCAACAAAGTGTTACCACGCCAGTAGCTTGTGGAAACTCTGGTTAGCATTTCTTATAGATTCCCATGGTCACCAAGGTGCAGAAAAGCAGTTGGCAAACAGTAGAAGTGAAGCAACCTCACCTCGTGTCTGTAACAATTCACAGCCTTGTGTTCCAAATCCCATCGCTCTCATGTCTTTCTTGATAAAAGAGAAAACTTCACCCACAGTTTCCATTCTCTGTAGCGATGCTTATGTGACCAGAAAAGCTGAGGTACTACAAGCAGATACACAACCCACAAGAAACAAGACTGACATTCATTCCTTCATTCAGCAACATGTAGCAACTTTGGCATGGAAGAGATTCTGAAGAACAGGCTCACTGTGGATTGGCACATATTTCTTCATTTAATGTATACAAGTAGAAAATAGCAAGGTAATTTATGATTTATAACATCACCCAGGGCAACAAAATACACACACATTCATTATATGAATAGATATCAAAGTCCTGACCCAGAACCAAACCTACACTGTCAAGCATTTCATTTTGGTGTAAATGAACATCCTTTAACGTAACTAATCATACTGGCAGCCAAAATAGGAGAATCAGTATGTTCCACATACAGAACTGAAAGCCACAGTACACGTACTCTGAGATGAAGCACAAGGGTAGAACTTGGTTATGTCACTATATTGCAATAAACTATTGCATGTAGCTTTTATTCCATTCCTACTTGCCATTTCTTTGGCATTGGTCTGATGCTTTACTGAGCAACAGAACAGAAATTTTGCCATAAATTACCATGGATTCAAGTTAAATCCCTCTTGCTTTGCAATGACGACTAGGTCACAGACTCTTGGCACCTTTTATTTTTTCATAAAACCCACCCTTTCCTGTATTAATACTTCAATCTTTTAAGACTTCCAAAAGGAAGATTACTTTGGTGTTATTATAAACAGCACCAGCCTGGTGATAGCAAGAATATATGGAACTGTGTGCCCACACAAAGTAGAAAAGAATGTTTTTCCCACACAGCATCACTGGTGCTCCCTGTCACCCGTGTCCCTACTCTTAAGGAAAATAATTTATAATAATAGTAGTAATAATAATAATCATGGACACATTAACACAGACCTTTTCTAGAGATCAATCAAGTGAAACACTTGCATGTAAGATATTCCTGTTAACAACAGCAGCTCAGACTCTGAAATGTGCTTGCATTCCCTTGTGATCACAGCCAGATGCCACTTTCTTTGAAAGTAAAGTGCAGTTGTTTAAGTAGTTTAGTTGTATGTGTTAGAGTTGGATTAGGGATATAACTGAATTGAAATAAGTATATATATTTGTGTGTCTATATGTAAACAAATAGTATTTAAATACTTCACTAATTTAGAATTAATGAAAAACTGCATTAAGTACTATTTACTAGGGTATAGGTAAGAAATACAAGCACAACTATGCTAAAAGGCATATAAACCAGAATATTATACTGTTATGTTCCCTTCATTAATGTCATTTGATTAAAGCTGACTGTGTGCTTGTAACTGCTTAGAAGAGCTAAACAACGTGTAATCAGTCGTACAGTATAATTTATGACAGGCAGTGATCTAGTCAAGATGTGGAGATGGGATATGGAAGAAGGCATATGTCTACTGTGTGCCACACTTTGTACTCGATGTTTAAAATGACAATAAAGCCAAAAGCAGTTGGCACTATAAATCCCATATCAACAGCTGGCATTCCAGTCCTAAATGCCAAATTCCTGTTGGGGATTTAAAGCCTTCACAGATAAAATATTCTGTTGCTTTTTACAGCTGTAAAAGGCAGAACATCACAAATGACCATAAATTGGAAGTGATGAAACACAGCTGATAAGGATAACTGAAGCCCTCAGCAAAAACTCTATAGCCATTAGAACTAGGAGCAATAAAAAGGACATTTTAACCCAGTTTCCTATGGAAACAATGCTGAGACTATCATTTCTGTCTGCTTGTCTCCACACTGCACTTTTACATTTTGAACTTGTTGCAGATTTAAGAGGGTCTGATGGAGGAAGAGATTTCATACAAATTTCCTGAAAATAGATTGCCAGCTAAAGGAAAGAAATCAGTAAGAACTCCCACGGGGAAAAAGGATCCAGCATAAGTTTACACATTGAGACCAGAAAATGCATACAAGAGAAAGAGAACTTATAATTACCTCAAAGCAAGGGAAAAGATTCAAATAAAACATTGCAATCACCTGTGAAACAGATTTGTAGGAAGCTAGACTACATTATTTCCGTCATTCAAGGATTACTGGTACTTTACCAATAGAATAAAAAAAGCCCTAGTAATGGCATACTTATTAGTTAGAGGTGTTGCAGAGTGATGCAGAAAGTTTTTTAAGAGGTTAATGGAGTATATTTACCTTTCATTTTGGAAGATAATTAATGCTGTAATTGTATTTCTAGCAAAACACTTTCTATTTCAACTGTAGTAAAAAAGTCTGTTAAACAATTTACACTGCATGAAAATATTTTAAATTCTGGTTTACATAGTTTGAGCTCAATGGTTTTGAAATAACCTGATAAGTAAGGTAGTGATGTTGATTTTGTATATATCCTGGAATAATGGAGAAATACAGGGGAGTGAGGAAGCTGACATTCCATCAGTAGTTAAACTAAAGTAGCTAAACAGGATAACTGTGTGGTCACAGGTCACAGTCAGCTTGAGAACTGGTTTTGGGTTTGGTTTTTTTTCAAATCCATAACATGCATGCTAGAATTTTAAATAACATATTTCAGGTTATAATTTAGTATGAAGTCAATTCTCTAGCTAGTCTTTCTTCAAAAAAACAGTTAAATCAAAAGGCTACTACAGAATTTTGCTGGGTTTAGTGATTCCACTGAAAACTGTTCTTGTTGCAGTACCATGCAAAATGTACCTGTGACCTGGAAGATTAAGTCTACAAGTGGCAAAAAGGCATACTGGAAACTATTAAAATTATCAGGGTTACTTGGCAAACTGAATTGACTGAGCTATCAAAATGCAACATACACCAGAAAAATATCAGAAATGAAAACATCATAGAGTAATACAAGATAAAAACCCAGAAATGTTACAAAGAATTACAATGACATAATATGTAACTAAGCAAAATTTTATAAGAGTTTCATGTGGTAAGTTCATTGGGTGAGCTACATTAACTTCTTACATGTAGTTATATAACTAGCTGAAAGTACTGAGCAAGAGGTAGTATTGTAGTGTGACACTACACTGGCAAAAATTACAAGAATGGACACAGAAATCATGTCCTAAGAGACATGTAAGAAATAAAGAAACACCTGTAAGAATAAATCACGGCATGGAAGAGTAATCATTTCAGTGAGAAATATTTTATATTGGTTTATCTTATTGGCTCTGGAGTGAGTCCAAAGAAGAGCAACGAAGCTGGTGAAGGGGCTGGAGAACAGGTCTTATGAGGAACAGCTGAGAGAGCTGGGGTTGTTTAGCCTGGAGAAGAGGAGGCTGAGGGGAGACCTNGACTCGATGATCTAGTGGGTCTCTTCCAACCTGGTTATTCTATGATTCTATGATCTTGGAACAGGTCAGGGATAAAGTAATAAATTCTCTTAAATCTCTAAGTCAAGAAAAAGGCCTTCCTCTCCAATAAAAATACTGTAATAGTCAACTCAAAGTTGCATTGCAATGCCTGTGCTTAGTTATCTGATGTGCAGTGAGGCATTGACATCTCAGCATTTAGGAAAAGCACAATCTCCATGGAGTCAGAACATGCCAGGAGAAAGCACCTATTTATCCTGCCCTCCCTAGCACCAATCCAAGCTGGTACAACTAGAATACAATGCTGTGAGGAAATAAAAAAAAATACAAAACAGGTACAGCTTTTCAGAACACTGATACTATGTATTTTCACCTATGGTGTCAGCCACACAGTTCCTACTTTCTCCTTTCCTACCCTCCTCTCCTCTCTCAGCTACTTATTGGAAAATGCATAACGGCAAAGGAAGACACTGTTTCTCTTCCAGCAGAATACTCTAATCACTATCACTGACTGCTGCTCACTTGCCTTCCTCTGATGCTATATACTTTCAGTTCATACTTTAAAACGCTTCAAATTCAAGCACAAAGGATGAAGCTGCCTCCAATCAGCCTCTGTTTCCATTACCTGCTGCTTAGGTTATAGCCATGCAGACAGAAGAAAGCAAGCTAAATCCTCCTAGGCTGAAAAAATAACTGAATCCAAAACACTTACTACCTGAAAAAAAGGAAGACATTACTACCACCTCCTTTGCTTGTGTGTTTCCATTGCATCTTCAGAAAGATGATGTGTCATGAGTGTAACACATGTATATGTTATAGCACCATCACATTGGATACGTGACTGCATGGACATTGGTCAACCTGAGTTAGGTTACAGCCAGCACTAATCTCCTACTTAATCACCAGGTAATTTAAAAATTATTATTTCCATTGTGCTTGTATCAGTACTTGGATAGCTGAGCAGACCAGGGAATTTACTTGGATGGAATTAACCAGAAAAATACCAGCCATAAAGGTAAAATGACTGTAAGATCATTCTTTAGCATTGTCCTATCTAATTTCTGACCCCAAAACTATTTTGATAGAAGATACAAGCCAAGATGTGTTCTGAGATTTTCTATTTCAAACACCTATCAGATGAAGGAATATCTTTGCCCTTGGTGCTGAATTGCATTTGAAAAGTTTTAGTGTTTCAGTCTCATTTTAAGCAACCTCTGTAATTTTTACATGTGACTCAATATTTCCATTAGCTCACATGAAGCATGTAACTACATCTCTTAGAGCAAACTAGAAAGTAATGCAGCAGGATTTGCAAGCAGAAATGCATTGTATTAGAACAACTGATATATTTGGAAAACACTCAAACAAGCTTTTAGGCAGAAAGCACCCTATGGGTATCGGTATCACTATAATCCGAGTGATAAATCAAATTTGCTAGCACTTGAACAAGTACTAACATTTTGGAAAAAGAAAAAAAGATTATAAGTGTTAAAGTGTTTGCTTTTGCAACATACTTGCATTAGCCATTCTGAATAACATATCGGTTTTATATATAGATACATACACATATGTATTTCATTTTATATTCAAGGTTCTACCACACAGTCGCAAGCATCCTGTGCTAAACATAGACTTCTGTAGTATTTAAGAACAAAGGGTAATTCAAGGGCAGTATTTTAGCTTTAGCATCTTGTTTTCTAATATGCTTGATCTGTAGCTCAGCTTTCTTATATAACTTAAGATAAACAAAAATAAAATCTTTCAACCTTCTGAGTCACACAATATGAATGAATTTAAACACTCCCTTGTTCCTCAGTCCCACAAAATGTGCAATCTCAGAATTATTAGAGTCCCCTGAGTACTAAAAAGTTCAAAACCTAACTTGTGTTACTGCATGAAAAAAAATAAAACAGGTGCTTACAGAGTAACAGAGCTACTGAATGCTAACTTCATTAACTTCCATTAAGCTAAATGACTCACAAATGGCATTTAGATCCCTAGTAAATCATCATCTAGGTCAGCAGGAAGCTCATTACAGACTGACAATCCAAGTGACAGAAACACTTTTCTACAAGTGCTATAGTAGTAATTTCCTGTGTGAAAGGCTTGCTGCTGTTCCTGCATTCCTCAGGGGACACTTCTTCTCAGAGGATGTTACTCTTCCCCAGGAAGAGGAAGGAACCAGTTGTTATTGGATGTGTGGGCTGATAGCTGTCGGGCATTTTCTGCATGCCGCAGAATCAGCTGTGAGAACTGTGAATACAGCTTAGATTCCCAGCCGAAGCCACGGAAAACACTGCTTGGGCAGACAAGGTCAGAGCATACACATACAGTATCTCAGGAAGTTGAAACAGAAATAATACCTGGAACTTCCATTCCTCTAGTTCCCAGAAATGTGCTGATTTGCTAAAGGAACAATATACAGACATGGATCAGCTTGAAAAGAATTCCTGAAGTATTGCACTGTTGCCATGAGTAATACCCTATACAAAAGTGAAATATGGGTACTTCCAAAAGCCATCTATAGCAAGCCAGTTATCTTACAAAACAGTACCAGTAGCCCAGCAACAGCACCTCTTAATAGCGTCACTATGGACAAAGACAACATAATTAAACTGCCTTGTAAGGAAATAAAATATTGAAGTTTAGTATTTTACATAGCTGGGAGAAGGCAGTGGTGTAGATTTTTTTTTTCCTGTTCCATCCCTTTCCTGTACTTCCTGTCCTACAGTAACTCAAGCTCCCTCCCCATCTGCTGTGACACGCTTACAGGGCAGGTCACCAGTAGCAAGCCTGTGCCTAGTTCACCATCAGTGCATTCAGTGTCACATCCCACTGACCTTTTAGTCTGTAGCACTGGTATGTTTCCTTATTCTACCAACTGCTTATTTCTAAACTTGGTTAAAAAAAACCCCTCCAACTATTGGATTCAAAAATTATGTAGCTGGGACAGACAGACAAATAAACATTACCATCTCATAAGGTACATTTCCTCAGGAAAGCAGGCTAAAAATAGTATGTCTATGAACTATTATGTTCTTGCACTTTCCAATGTTCAAATTCAGAATTCTGTCTCCAATGAAAACTTGACTTTCTCTCAAGCTCCAGTTCACTCAAAGAATATAATGAAGCCTATCAAGGAACATCAAGACATGTATTATTACCTAATTATGTAGCAGCACACCACATTTCCTGTTCTCTCCTAGTAAACCAGCAGTTACACGCTGAGCTAGAATAGCATCACTGCAAAACACAAAGGGCCATTTGGATCATATTCTTCTTTTATTACAAATGTTGAGTTCACTTTCATGTATTTGATCTTTAGTGTTTATTTGATGCTAGCGGTATCACAGCATATTGCTGTTAAGATTAAGTACACAAATCTTTTTTTCCCCCCTCAGCCTCAACCAATGCTCAAAATACAAGTTCCGAAACTCACAGTTCACCATATCAAACACTTAATACTTTCAGCACTTGTGACAGAAGGTGAGCCATTTTGCTCGTATATACTATATCTTCTTTGGAAGTCCTCTAGCTGGGCAAGAGAAAAGACTGTGTTTGCTGCCTCATGATTGCTCCAGATGGATTTAGATGTAGCCTTTGGAAGGGATGGGAGACTTTCCTTCCCTGAGAGCAGCTGAACATGTTTAGCTGCAGAGCTGTGGGGAGAAGGCAGCTTATCTTCTTCTCCCAGCCCCACAAATTGTATCTGCATAGCGTATAAAGAGTAGTAAGCTCTGTCTGGAGTGTGCTGTAAGCCACAATGACACTAAAAATTTGCCTAGGAGAAAGATTGGACAGAGAGAGATTCATTTGCAAACATGAGCAGAAGTTAAAAATTCTTATTTTTATTCTACCACACTGAACACTTCTGAGTTTCTCTATGTACAGCATTTATTCTGTGTTCTTGTAAGATGTAGCATTAGAGATTCAGAGCCTATTTGAGAGGTTTTGGTATGCCTGTCTATGGGAAAAGGTGCAGACAGTTTTACCTCACAACTCTGGAGAAACAGGATCTCTTCACATAATTTCCCAATTTCAATACATGTTTGCAATTAGGAGTTTGAATCATAGAGTTGGCAGTTCATTCAAATATGCATTTCCTAGCAATTAGAAGAATGGCACTGGAACAAGTTGTCCAGAGAAATCATGGATGCCCCCTACCTGGAGGTTTTCAAGGCCAGGTCAGATGAAGCTTTAAGCAACTTGCCCATGGCAGGAGGGTTGGAATTAGATGAATTTTAAAGTCCCTTCCAAACCAAACAATTCCATGATATGAAAAAAATCCATAACTATTCAGGGAGCAGCCTTTGTTATGTCTCTATCTGGTAGCAAGGAAGGTAAGTTGATGTGAGAGGTTGGGAACTGTTAATTTTATCAAAGATCATCTACTAGTGGTATCACTCCTTAGTGCAGGGTTCAGTCTAACTAGCAAGTGATTTTTGGACAAGGATCACAAAAGCAGGACATTTTTGTCTTTCTTAGAGAACAATAATTCCAGACTTTTTTTCCAAAGGGATAGTGCCAAACCTTTTCTTTGGCAGAGAAAAATGTATGTATGCAAAGCTCACAGTTTAAATGAAAGGCTAGATGTCCAAGGTCCCAAGAAAACTTGATATCCACAGACTACAGAAAGCTGTTGCGCTTTCAGACAAGCTATAACAAGAAGTACACACAACCACTGTGCACTGTGAAGTAATGCATGAATTTTGCTCTATTGGCTGTTCCCTTCTGAATTGGGCTTGGGCTGTAGAGGAGATGATCTATGTATAAAATTCCTATTCTTTCCTTTCTTCCTTTTCCTCTCCCTTTAACCTCACTGAAAACAATTGGTGTTTATTTCCATGTAAGGCTGGAGGCAGGAAAGGGTGTAAATCAGAATAAATTTCAAGTTGTATAGCAAGGAAAATATGCAGGGTTTTTAGCTTTTAAGATAGAATTTCTTTTGTTGTAGTCTTCTACTGGATTCTGGAGTTATGTTAAGCCATGCAAGAAAGACATTACATTAAGATCTTTTCAAAATAAGTTCCTGAGGAAGAATAGTTGTGTAAGCCTTCATGTAAACAGAGATGGATGCCTACCGGGAAAGCACTGGGAAAACAAATTGTAAAGGATAAATTAAGAGTACATACACTTCTACATTTCGCATTAAGACACCTACTACAAATGCAGTACAGATAAACAGTGTCTCACCTTGAGGATTAAAAGTTGCACATGTTTTTAATTTGCTTTCACATACTTTAGAAGTGGGGGGGGGAAGGAAAGGGTTGTTTGGCCACTTTTTATTTTAACAAATTGTGTGTTCCTTTTGCTCCAAACATGAACAATCCTTATCTTTCCCCTTCCAATAACTAATACAGTCTTAACTTTGTAGAAATCTTACTGTAAATTAACAATAAACATGTCTTGTTTGCAGTGTTAACTAGGACGGGAATAGAAAGAACAGCAAACATCTCCCAGCCAGAGCAGGCATTCCAAATTCCAGATTACAGTATGTTGCTTTGCTTCCTCCAAATCCTGTTTACATGAACAAGGTCAAGGGATAGAACATTAGAGAGCCTCTACAGTGATTTCCTGCCACTGTCAGTAAAAACTACCGAGACATCATCAACTTTCCCTTGCTCCCAACAGCTTATCAAGGACTGGAGGTTACCCATGTATTGCCTTACAGATTTGAATAAACCCCAAACTACCTCAAAACTAAAAGTAAAATCAGAGGATGAAACACAAGGAAATAGTCCCAAAGGGAAACAAAACATCCAATTTTCCCTCTTTGGTTGTTCAGAAAACAAAGGCAATATTAAGCTGTTTGACATGTGGAGAAGAAGTGGTAGAAGAGAGGTCGTAGTGCTTTAAGTGTCTTCAATGAGATAGCAAGGAGGAAGAAACACCACCTGCAGCCCCCAAACCTTGACCCCAATTCACTGAATATTTTCAGAGCGTAAAAGACTAGAAGTCATCTCATTTTTTGTAATTACAACATATGTAGGCTCTTGCCATTGCAAAAGTCAGGGCATTGCAAAAATACAGTTAAGCATATACAGCTTAGGTTTATACTGGTTTCAGTAACACACAGGAGAACTGAATAGATGAATAAGCAAATTCAAAGCTATTTTCCTGACAATAATAATACACATGGAAATTCTTAATGCTTTTGTAATTATAGACCAAAAGAAAGCAGCTCCATAGTGAAAATTACACTGAAGTTTTTCCACCAACACAATGACCACATTGCCTTTACTACATTTACAAAGGAAGTTGCATAAGTGTGAAACTTAGATGAAAACAGGATTTTACCATTAAGTTAAAACACAAGCTGAAAAGTTAAGGTGTTTAGAGCTTCGAGTTTAATAATTTAAGTGTTTTCTAGTAAAATCCCTACGAGAATATTCATACCTGCATATCTTGGCTTAGTCTTTGAAGCAAAAAAAAAAAAAGTAAGCAGATTTTGAAAATGCACATAAGGAGGGATTTTAAGTGTGGAAGTTATGGATTGTTAGCTTTGGTGAGGCAACAAATTAAAATTCCTTGAAAAGAAGAGGAGGAGTAGGAGGAAGAGAACATCAGTATTTCCTCATACAGATGAAGCTCAAAATATAAATGAATTGCCAAGAAAATATCTAAAGATATATTTTAAATTCACAGTAAAGAATCAAGGCTGTTAAATTTTTAAATATTTGTTTTTCAGATCTTCTCCAGGCAGGCTGTTGTCAGGAATAGATGACAGTGATACTTAGCTGCACCTTAATTATCTGGAGTTGTGTGTCCTGTTTTAGGCTTCTCAATACAAGACAGACATTGACATCCTGGAGCAAGTCCAGTGGAGGGTGAGCAAGATGGTGAGGGGGCTGAAGCACATGATATACAAGGAAAGGCAGAGAACAAGGTTTGTTCAGCCTTAAGATGGAAGGCTAGGGGGAGATCTTACTGCTATAACAAATATATAATAGATGGACAAAGAGAAGATAGAGCCTGGCATTTATTAGAGGACCACTGTGACAGAATTAGAGGCAGTAGACATGTTGGAAGATAAATCCTAGCTACATATTATGAAAAAAACCCCAACATTTTCACCAGTTAAACACTTGAGCAAGCTGCCCAGAGAGGTGGTGGAATCTCCATCCTCATACATACTAACAAATTAACTGAACAAGGTCTTTAAGAACGTGATTCAAGTTAGCCTTGCTTTAAAGGGGACGTTGGATTAAATGACTCCACACATCCCTCTGAACTATACTATGATTTTATTAATAAATCTGTACAGAAAGGGAAAAAGGAATACCTTTTTGCTCTGCCACAAGACATCCTAGGGCAGTAATAGCATATTTCCTGTGACCATTATAAAAGGACATAGTAACAACAGACAAAGAAGAGATTTTCAACTGGGAGAACACTTTCTTCAATCTCCTGGAGTAGCTTGAGATCTTTGGGGCTTTGCTCAGTTGCTGTTAGGAATTTTGATAGCCACTTATCAAAACATTACAAGGCTTTGTATAGACTTTCGATCTTCCTGAAGGTATTTCAGGGACCTTTAGGAAACTCATCACTGATCCTACAAAAGCTTCAATGTTTGTCACTTGTCCAAGAGCAGCTGGTCTTTAAATACTTGCGAAAGTAAACCAAGAAAGGCTATGCCTCTACTCTTCAGCAAAAAAATTAAAGTAAATACATTTATTAGCTACTTCCAGTGGTCCAAGGACTTGCCAAGGTTTTTGTAAATAGCTCTTAAGGTCCTGCTGTGTCACATGCATGATAAAGACACTGAAAAAGAACCCTTAAAGACACATAGGTGCAGAGTGCATTTTTCTCTCTTACATATCAGAAAGGCAGAAGAACTACTTATGCTAAAGCAAAATGCTTAAAAATTAATAAGTAAAAAAGGACATTTGTAAAATAAGCTGGCAACCTGATCAAAGGTTTTCTGTCATGTGAACAGTATCCTTCCAGTAGAAGTAGTACCAAAACACCACAAGCAGGTTTAAGACGGATCTTGACAAGTTTGCAAAGAAAAAAAAAGAGCATACAGTGATGTTGTCTTTGATAACTAGTAGAAAAAGAGCAACCAAGGGGTGGTTGGAAGCGAGGGGACAGATCAGGGAGGATGAATTAGATGAGGCTGGAAATCTCAGGTTAGAAAAGGATTAAAAAAAAATAATGCAGAAACAGTCTCATTCAAGTGAGGACAAACAGTATCAAGAGGAAATTTGGCAATGAAGGTGAGATGGGAAGTAATTCAGCATCTGCCCTTCCCCCTTTGATTTTTTGTTTCACGAGGAACACATGAAGCCTCTATAGGAAAGGCTTCTATAGATTAGGGAAGCTGTGACAGCTTCAGGTTAAAAGGTCCAAGTTACTGAGATCCAGAATTGTTTGGAAAACATGACACAGAGACTGGATGGCTGGCTTAAGAAATGGGCTATTATTCCACAGACAACAGAAGCTGGTAATGCAGCAGACAGACACTGGATAGAATGATGACACTAAAAGATGAGTTGAAATTAGAAAGTAAAGACGACCGGATAGGTTACCAAAGTCAAATGTTGCTTGTAATGGGGAAGGAAGGATAATAGTAGCAGAAAACATGCAAATGGTTTCTGGATTTATGTCAATACTGGTGTGTTGGATAGAACAGTCATCCTTAAGGCTGTGGTCTAAGTAGCAGGGATACAGAACAGTTGCTGGATGGAAACGAAGTGCAGATAGTGATTATTGAGGAACAGAAAGGTGAGAAGCAACAGCGAACAGAAGATCAAGGCAACAGAAAAAAAAGCATAGTGATTACTGACACAGTCAAAAGGCCTGAATTTTGAAGCAACATTTTTGTAATAAAGACCACAGTAAAGCCAGCCCACCATCAAGAGGATTATGCCTCCAGTGGGTCAATTTATTCCTACTATGAGTCCTGGTTTTGTAAAGTGCTTTCATATCAAAGGAGTTAATGAAGAAGATTAAATGACTGCCAGATTAATAGGTATGTAACAAAGTATTACAGTGTCAGTACACATTTGATTTCTGTGATCAGTATTAAGATCAGGAAGGAATGAACAGAATATTTTGAAGTGATTGGTAGCCAATAAATTATATCCGCTACAATCTACTAACTGTCAAGCCTACTAAAGATATTTCTGTAAGACTGCAAATTACTTTTCAAAAGTTATATCAAGGAGACGTATTTCCATTGTGAAAACACAACATGACAACTGCTACATCTTAAAAGATATGAAATTATCATTTCAAATAAAAATTATGTGATTATTTCTTTTGAAAGTTTCTTTTAGACATCAACCACTGTTTCATGATCTTCAATAAATGATCTTAAAGAATTTTATAAAGTACCTTTGTGACACACCTTTTCATAAAGCTTTCATGATAAAATAAAACAGCAGAAACCATACCTGCCGCCTATTCATATGTATTAATCCTTCAGCCACAAATTTGTGTTATAGTAACTAAAATTGCTCAAGATACAATCTATGCCTTCACAGGAACAGATTCAGAGCTAAGAGAAATTCTCATTTGAACCTAATTCTAGAACAGTACGTCTTTTAGATTTCATACCGGGAGAGCATATTTCTCCTCCTACGAGACTACCATTAAAACATTGCCTTCCTTATTGCCTTCCTTTCCTCCCACATGCCATACCAATGTCATATGAACAGCTAACACTAAAAAGGATCCAATCCTATGATTCTGCCTTAAAACGTGTTACTTTTTTTTCCTCTCCTAGAGAGCTACTAGATGCCTTAAAAGGAGAAAATTAAAACATTGGTCTTGGAGTTTTTTCAGAGGCAACTAATCTCTAGGTTTCCTATAAGACAAAAACAAAGTTACAGAAAAAGTGTTTGAGAATAAGCCATAAATTTTTAGATACAATTAGCATGGGCCTGCATCATAACTAGATTTTCTGCTTAGTATATGGTTAAAATTACCAGTATAATATGAACACTTCACTACTACACCATCTTCTGGTTAGTCTTGGGAACTGTGAAGGTTGGTGATACTGAGCTCTGTGCGGTTGACAGATGTTAACAGTATATTTTTAATTCATACAGACAAAAAGAGCAAAATTCTGATAACATGTTTAATCTATGCCCTAATTTTCTCTTTGTTTTCTTACTCCCCCGCCCCCACCCCAGCCCAAGGCAACTTACCTGAGTACTGAAAGATAAAGAGGAAATAATCTCCATGACAGGTGGGTCGCGTGTTTGTGTATTAGTCACTTCAGAGGTAGGGTTGATCTGTTGAAAATGAATTATAATATTATTATTTCAGCACTAATAGAGAAAGGCAAATATATAACTAAAAAAGAAAAAAGACCACTTGCTACATTAAGGTACCATTATTCACAAAGGACTGGAAACGGGCTTTAGAAGTCATAAAGGTAGGATGTTACCCTCCAACTACGTAAAACACAATCATATAACACATGACATATGTCATTCAGAGGGACCTGGACAGGCTGGAGAAGTGGGTCTGTGAGAAACTCATGAGGTTCAACAAGACCAGGTGCAAGGTCCTACACCTGGATTGGGGCAATCCTTATTTTCAGTACATGATGGGGGGATGATGTGATTGAGAGCTGCCCTGCACAGGACTTGGGGGTGGTGATGAGCTCAACATGAGCTGGCAGTAAGCACTCACAGCCCAGAAGTCCAACTGTATCCTGGGCTGCATCATAAGAAGCATCACCACCAGGTTGAGGGAGGTGATTCTGCTCTTCTATTCCTCTCTTGTGATACCTCATCTGGAGCACTGTGTCCAGTTCTGGAATCCTCAACTTAGGAAGGATATGGAGCTGTTGGAATGGGTCCAGATGAGAGCTACAAAGATGGTCACAGAGATGGAGCACATTCCATGTGAGGACAGGCTGAGAGAGCTAGGATTGTTCAGCCTGGAGAAAAGAAGTCTCAGAGGAGATCTTATCTCAACCTTGCAGTACCTGAAAGGAGCCTACAAGAAAGCTGGAGAGGGACTATTCATAAAGGCTAGTGGTGATAGGACAAGGGGGAATGGGTATAAACCGGAGAAGGGCAGATTTAGACTAGACATAAGGAGGAAATTCCTTCACTATGAGTGGTGAGGCACTGGAACAGGTTGCCCAGGAAGTTTTGGATGCCCCATTCCCAGAGGTATTTAAGGTTGGATGGGGCCTTGGGTAACCTGATCTAGTGGGATGTCCCTGCCCATGGCAGGAGGGTTGGAACTAGATGATCTTTGAGGTCCCTTCCAACCCTGACTATTCTATGATTCTATGGATACAGAAAGAACCCAGATACATATTTGTTACAGAAATAATCTATACTATGTAAATATCCATCACACAAAACTAACCCAGGTGATTCCTACTGCAAGAGGCATTAGTATTTAGAAGTTCAGTTCATGAACATGAAGTTACAAATACCGACAGAAATAGCTAACTCAAAACCTGCCCAAGGCTGAAACCATGCACTGAGCAGTAGTCGATGATGCTGCTGAAATACTGAACAGCAGGAAGTATTCAAATAGCCTTCCAAGTCTTGTAACTGTCACTTGCAGGTGCTTTTGAAAGATTTTATGTGTGCAGAACAACCACTAGGGCTCCCAAAAGTTACCTTTGAGATTTACTTTCCAGTTTCAGCCAGCTGCAGGCACAGTTGTAAGCTATCTTTCCTATTCCCTCCTTCCACTGGAAGGACTGTCCCAGGCAGAAGCATGGTACTGCCGCAGATAACTCTGGACTTGAAAACTGTTTTCCAGCTATGATGATCATTTAGCTTGTTATAGTCCAAAGGCAGCAGCTCTCCACTTGAACAATTTTATATATATAACTATGCAGAACTCATTTTTTTTATGCTACAATGGTCCCCTCCCTGTTGTAGTTTATGTCAGGCACATCTACACTCACAGTCTCATACCACAGCTTACAAGTGCCACTACCATTCAGCTTGAGCTATCTATGTGTATCAGAGACGTCTGCCCTCACAGTGTAATGTATAGGAGTATTATTCTTACTATTTCATGAACCTATAAAATCCATGGGCCTAGATGATTTTCAAATTACCAAGAAGTCTGGCATAGTAAAGCAGAATGAAGCCTCCAACTTCTTATCAGTAGTCCATCAGCCCTAATTCCAACTATCTTACTTTAAAATGGAAAAACATAAAGAAAAAAACACAAAACATACACTTGTCTAGTGACGGGGCTGTATTTTAGCTGCTGGACGTTTATTAGATACAAAGGCCAATTTATTTTGTTTCTTCAAGTATAAAGAGCCTAGCATTTCAGCTGAAGCCTGTCAAAACTCTGGCTTAACCAGAGCACCTCACTCAGTAAGAGCTTAAGTGCTACATTTGCATTTCCATAACTTACATGCAGAAATTTAGGTTAAAAAAAACCCCAGATGTTATCTGATTATTCAAGCTGAAAGTGACCCTAGCATTTTGCAGCACTCAAATCAGAGATGACAAGCCATAAGGGGAAATCTTAACTGTTTTTAAGCCAGTCCACTTTTCTGACTAGAAGTGCCTAGCTCTATCTCGGATTCAGCTTCAAAAAGCCATTCTTCATCCATGAGCTCTTTATACAGGTATCCTGTTTTAAAATTCAGATTATAGGTGTGTCAATTGAGAATAAGTAACCCAGAAACGATCAGGTAAACTTGTCCTGCTACATGGCCAAGCTGATAAATTAGTATTCTTCCTCATTTTGTAGATATTAGGATCAAGTCTTAGCTTTCTTCCAAATTTGTCAAATGGACTTGGAACAAAGAAATGGAAAAAGAAGAACCAAAGTCATAGTTTAAGTAATAACTTCCCATTTATCTGAAAGTTCTAGAATTCAAACTAGACTTCTTTAGTTTCTCCTCAGAAATCAGATTAATGAAAGTCTACTGTGCATATAGTTCTGCTTATGCCTTTACCACAGAAGGCGAGGAAGAAAGGAACTGCAAATTTCACTATTTTCCCCTCTGTATATACCTTATCTATTTAAACAAAAGTCAGGTACCATCCTTAAGGACTTAGAACATATGTTTAGTGTCCAGCATTACCATGGTCAGTTGCACCTGACCTTCAGTCAGCCCTGAAACAAATATAAATATAAATAATATGTTATCCTAGTGTCAATTGTATTATTAGGCTGTAGCTACACTTTTCTTGGAAATATTTGTGCTGAACATTGCACTAAAAGTAAACACAGCAATGGAATTAAGCTAAGTGTAAAAGTTTCAAATTACTTTTCATGACAAGGTGATGTAGTTAGCTGTCAAATAATCTCAAACATATCTGGAAAAAATTAACTTTAAGAAATAAGAAAGAAAACCCACTAAACTTCAAAAAGCAAGACAGAGAACTGTCTTGTATTAAAAGCTTTCAAAAACTTTCTTCCAAAGCTTTCCTGTATCTGATAAACTATTTTGATTATCTTCTTCCAATACAATGATACAATTAGCACATTTTGATCCAAAAAAGTATATTTGAAGGAAGGTTTCTACAAAATCTTTCATCTAAAGAACTAGAGATTTCTAAAGACTGAAGCAGGACAAAACCAAAATATATTTCTTAAAGAAAGTTAGAAGCAGGAACTATAATCGCTGCTTAGGATAAAGAACTAGAGGAGGAACACAGGAAATGGGCTCAACCAAGTACACAATTCTTAGCCATATGCTTAAAGTAAACGATTATGCCCTTGCAGATGTCCCTCTGTTGATTTTAACAAAGTATACCCAATCTCAGAAAAAACACCACCCTTCACTTTATTTTTCTAATACGCTTCATAAGATTAATGTTATAACAAAAAAAAAAAATCCAAAACCTAATAAAACTAAAAGAGGAAGTTTTAAATTATTCACATAAAGTATTTCCTAGGAAAGTGATGTAGCTAGCTGTAAAATAGTCTCTCCAAACAGATCAAGAAGAAATTTAGCTTTCAATTTGACTAAACACTGGGGCTTTTGCTCAACTGGAGACCTCATGCCAAGCAAACCACATGTTCTTATTTCTACTGCCACCTAGTGTCTATTGGGATTTCCTTCACCTAATGATATCTTCAAATTCCAGTGTTATTTCAGCTGTTAAGATGAACCTAAATCAACAGTAGCTTTTCATGTTCAAGACATGAACTCTACACATCTCAGTATATCCGAACTTCAATGTTATGTTTTTAAAGGAAATTGCTATTTCTATCTTCCATTCATTTTAAAGAAGTCTCTAGAATGTGAAAGATTAATTGCATGCAAATATAGAAAATTCAGAAATACAACTGTCACCAAATGGAATGCATTTATTTTTGTATATTGCACTAAAACAACATTACTGATTAAACATACTATTTTCAAATATCCCCAAAAGCTCCTTATGTCAGAGACAAGGACTAGGATTTATCACAGCTAAATTTAGACATATTTCCAGATACCTGTATTTGACCTGGTCACCTAAGATTACCTCTATAGTCAATGGAAAAAAGCAGGTACATTGATCAGTACGGCTGAAAAGGAATTGCAAAGATTTGAAGGTAAGAATGTGAAATTCAACACTTAAAATTCAGGCTACTGATGGTGTGAAGAAGGGAAGATACAACAAAGAAATTTCTTGTAAAAGTGAATTTTGCTTCTAAAAGTAGTCAGGGGCTGACAAAAATCTACAGAAGATATTTTGAAAACTACTGGGTCTGTGTATAGCTTTGAAGAGTGAGTAAGGAGAAGTTCTGAGAAACAGGGAAAGTACCCTCAAGCTCCATGTTTCAGTCACTGTCCTAAATACAAAATACCAGACAATACCGGCAATTCTTAATGATCTTGTGCAGGCAGTTTTGTTCAAAACAGAATTTCCTGGTGGTGGTGTGTGAATATACAAGTGTGTCTCTGAATCCAGCTGAATAAATTCTGAGCAAAGCCAGCTCCTTGTTGTATGTACTGTCTTCCTAGAACCAAGCTGTATAATAGCATGAGCCTTGCCACACTGGAGGAAAAACAGCAACAGAAAAGCAAAAGCTACCCAAAAGCAATAAGAAACATGGAGAGCACAAGACATCAGGAATTAAAGAAAAACCATGGGCATAATTACTTCCCTTGAGTTCTAGCTGTACATGTATTGAACCTTGTTTTCTACCACTTTGAACTTTATCCCAAGACAATCTATCTGCATACCTGCTACGGAGGTCACTAAACCAGCTCAACATGACTTGGGGCAATGCATTGTAATGCGTCTCAAGTGTCTAGATGACATAGCCTAGGGTTTGTAGCAAACCCTATGTGGTCACCTACATATTGTTAATATGTTAATACCCCTTCCTGCCTGCAACTCTTGCATACGTTACAAAGTCTCTTAAATACTGCTACTTCAGTTCAGTTAAGATTAATCATCTTGCCCTGCTCCTCATGAAAAAGAAAGTAAACAGAAAGCAAGCAGTTCTGCATTTTGTCTGAAGGTGCGGATCACACATTAGGACAAACTGCATAATTAGAATTGCTGCCCTGCAGTGGAACAGATAACCCCAACTGGGGAATCTCCATTCCTCTACAAGGCTCCTTAACTAGATAAAGCCATGGCTGACTTGATGTACCGTTGGCAAACAAGACTAGATGACCTCCAAAAGATGCTGCTTTTTTTTTTTCAGCTGCAGGAGGAAATAATGAAAAAGATGGAAAAAATTCAGGCACAGTTAGTGCCACTAAAGCATGTTACTGCTGGTAGTAACCTGATGCTAGTTTTGTCCCAACAAACTATGTCTCTGTCCAGATGGCAAGGTCCATTCTTCCTCACAACAAGAAACCCATAACTTTTGTTGAGACAGGAGGGGCAGTAAAAAGAAAGGAAAAGACACATGGAGCAACAAAACTTTATAATTTCACTTTTAACACCTTTAAAACTATCATATTACTACATTAATTCTGAAAAGAAGCTGCAAAACATTTTTTAATAATTATATCACATAATTTACAAATTTGTACATTACAGTAACATCAGTTTCGTTGAAACTAGCAGATGCTGTTCCAACTCCAAGAATGTATTTCATCCCTGAGAGTAAGAAATTCTGTAAATAATGTGATGTTAACAGAAAACTAAACACAGCAATCTTATCCATAAAATCCTGAAATTAGGCCAGAACATATACCACAAGAGTCCAAAACTTTTTTACGACAAATGACAAAGCCATAGAGCCCCTTCACTACTATGCAGCAGCTAACCCAGAAACCTATGAGGTGCTATAAATGTTACAGCCATGAAAAAATGCAGAGGTTAAGTGAAACCTGCTAAAGCTAACTAATAAATAATTTCTTGACATTCAACTATCAAATTTTCTTTATGTGCCCTTTCAGTATTGGTAATGAGGTGCTTCTTAGCCTTAGTTTAGCTTTTTCAGAGCTTCTCAATTACCTGAGAGTGGGGATGGAAAAAAAAAGAATCTACAAAATTGCTTGAGAGAATATTCTTATCTTTGCCAGGTATCTCTAAGCAGCAAAGGTCTGGAAAAGCTGACTTGAAAAGAAAGGAATTGAACCCTGCTATACCTGCAGTGCCTTACAAGGTACTCTGTGTGTTTAGCACATGATATAACTGGGTGCAATTTGAAAGGGTCTTGAAGCAAACTGTGAACGCAGCAAGAATGGTTTAAACCTGCTGACAGATGCTGTGACTGACTTTGTTCCAGCACTGACCACCTATGCTGAAGGCTGCTACCAGTAAGCAACTTCATTCATTGAGCTTACAATGAATATGACAGTCAAGCAAAGAACTTTGCTTATGAAACTTGTCACGTATGCAGCTGTCCTGCTCTTGTTCTGATCAAAATGCCAAGCATCAGAAAGCTTCACATCAACTTGATGACAGAACCAGACACATAAGACACTAAGTGATGGATTCTATCAGGGTTCCCCTCCTCTGCTAAACAGTTTCAATCTTTATATTAATATTGCATATATTCATATTACATATATAAGCACATACACAAAGCCAATATCCTCAAATCTCAATGTTTTAAAAGTCTCATCAGGAAACCAATGCAACAGCAGCACTATCTGCATTTTACATGAATAAAAAAAAGGTAACAGTGAACTTCTGCAATACTCTTAGTATATGACAGCAACCAAAAAGTTCCTAGATTTATATCAGACACAGTTTTTAGACACTAGAGGCACCTGGAAAACATCAAAGAAGAGATAAAAGTACAGGTAATCACCATTGAGAAATTAGCCAGATCTACTGCAAACAGTCCCAAACACATCCCTGGGGTTTTAGCATAAACAATGGTCTTGTGTAAGGCCATGTTGTTTATCTATTCAGCACAGCTTTCAGACAACGTGACAATTCATGTGACATTTCATTTTGGTTCCCTAATTACCAATACTTCCAAGGCATGCTGTTTGAAGGTTTGATAGTAAAGTAGCTGAAGAATGAAATTATCAAGAAATCTGACTACAGTGACATAAAAACACCCTACTAGCCTAGAAAGGTTTTCTAAACTTTTAGATAGATATCAAGATCTCCTCACAATACCTAAAAGTCTTGGAAAGAGGGACTACTTGTGACAATCAAGTATTTGCCTGTCATAGTTTGATTTTGGCCCCTTCAGAATAGCCAGATTGTGGCTGAAAAAAACAAAACAAAACTACAATTCCCAGTATTCCATGCAACTTCATCTACGTAACTAAGGGTGTAACTGGGGGTGGTGACTCTCCTCCTTTTTCCGGGGACCGAGGGAGCCATCTTCCCCTGCTCTTTTTGTCCAGATCGGAGCGGCATATTCTGCTATCTGAGGAGCGTAATGATTTGTTTTCTCTTGTTGGCTTAAAATAATCTGTCTTCTGGATTGTNCCTTTCAGTAATAACAAGTATGTTCTGCTTAAGATACGTTTTGAGTAGTATCCTAAAGCCAACTGAAGATTCAGATATCTTCTGCAACAGCTGCAATTTAAATTAGCTCAGAAACCAGACTATAACCTATGTTTTGCTTAAATCAGGCACAGAGTACAGACTTACATATGAAGCCCAAAAGGAATTCACCAGGATAGATCAGACAGCCTCAGCTAGCCTACTGACCTTAAAGTGGATTCATAAGTTACGGTTGCTTCCAAAGCATGCAACAGAAGCTCTAACATAGAACACATTTAACTCTATATGCCATCTGACTAGCATTTATAAAAGCTTCTAGCTTTCTCTAATAGAGTACTCATCACACTCACCTCAACTGGCTCAAGTTTTTCACAATGGAGATGAGGTGACCTCGGGTAAATATCAAGAAGATGAGGAGGATCATCAATGTGTGTTCTTCTAATGTGGTGTTTAAGAACTTCTTTGTAATCAAATGAATCAAAGTTGGTTTTCCATAGAAATACCTGTAAGAAGCCATCATATGTTAGTAACCACTCAAAGCCTATTCACTGCCCAAAACATAACTATTCCATGACATCTGTTATTACTAACAGTTCACAACAGCAGAATGAGCCTGATGTCTTCACTCAGTCTGATCTCTACTGCAACACAGGCACTTCCCCAGAGTGGAAGACCCTAGTTATACACCAGGAGACACAGTGCACCAATAAAGACAGACCCAAACTAACTCAGACATTAGTAACAGCAAGATATATGGATCTCAGTACAAACTATATAAACCTGTGTCAGAAGTTGGCACTTGTAGGACAGTTAAGTGGCAAATTAGTTGATTCAGAGCAGCTCAGTGTGAGGCCCTTCTCTCTCTCCTCTCCTCAGCTGTGTAGTTCCACTACCTCCATCACCCAATACAGCATAACATTATTCACACCTTTTACATGCATTTCCCCATTTTTCAGGCTAATTTTCTGCTTGTTTAACAATTTAAACTGGTTTAGAACTAAGTGTATATAAGGGTACAGGCAGAAGGCAGTAGAAGTAGGACCTTTCATCAGTGGTGAGCATTTGAGCTCTGAGGTCTAAATAAGTTTAATTTTGCTCTAAAGTAGAAGGCTATGCCACTGCAGCTTCATCTTCACAGATAACAAAATTATTATGTGTAAAACCAGCATGGAAATATCATATATGCCTTGAGTATTTCAACTGCAATGCAAACGGTGTAAAAACAACCATACACAAACTAGAAAAACAGTTGTTCCATAAGGAAGTACTTCTCTTTACATAACAGCAGTCGCCAGACACGATGAGTTGTCTCTTCTGTATGGTAACAACTGAATTAACAGCACAAGCTACTACCTTCCAAAGGAATAGGCATAAATTTCCTCTTTCACTAAAACGTAAAAGGATTTGTGGCTTCCATTGAAGCAGGTAGAGGAAATAGTTTGTCATGTGCACATATAGCCAGGAAGTGTGAAAAACACAAACAGTACTCTACATGTTTGGGCTTATTTCTTTAAGGAAGAAGCAAACAGGAACAAAAGAATCAGCCAGTATTCGTTTCAAATACTTAATGTGCTCTACAAAGCTTTCAGCTGGCTCTGCACCAACCAGAAAGAAAGTGGAAACTACATGCAGAGATACCGGTTTTCCTTCTTTGATGAAGGGAAAACAGATTTTATTTGTCGTTTGAAAATGTAATAGCCTTGGAATAATATGTGTATAGAGCAGTAGTCTGTAGGAAACTTAACAATGAATCAGCTGCCTCCTACTCAAGCTGTGGACAGGCAGTATTTTTTGGATACTACATTAGGGACAGAAGTTGCCTTTTCACTGCCAGCTTCCGCTCATCAGCTTGACACTGCCAATTCTACAGTAGAAGTTTACAAATGAATACACCCTACATTTACAGTAGGCCAATTTAATTCTATCACAGTAAGTTGAGAAGCGGCCCCACAACTATTCTTCTGGCAGACCTGGAAGAGGGTTGTGGACAGCAAAAATGGATACTTGTGGAGCATGTGTATGTATACACCAACAGAAAATGGATGCTGAGGAATAAAGTTCTTGCATTTAACATGGATAAGGCTATAAAGATAGGCAGTTACCACACAGTGGCTAGCACTGCGCATTTTAAAACTTAAAACAGTAAAAGTTACAGAAAAGAAGTAGTCCTCTCCCACCAAAACATTCACAAGCGAACAACTTCAACAGATAAACCCATGCCTTTCTGTAAGGTAAATAAAAGGAGTCACCTACAATGACTACTTTTTAATACATTTACCCAAGAAAGAACTACCTGATGAAACTAGATCTTCCCTCTCATGCATTCAGCATGAGACCTGTACACCAAACTACTGAGAAACACAAGTCATCTTATAGATTTTGCACTATAATAACAACTTACATCATGACCCTGCATGCTACCAGCTTTACAGCATCGAGTCAGAGCAGGAGAACGGCAGTGACATGACTGCCCTGAACATACATGTTGTTCAGGGGCACCCAGCTGTGCAATAAGACAGGCACCACCAGGGTGTGCTGCCATTTATTTGGGAGGCTGAGTAGGTCCCTCAGCCTGTAGGTCCCTCTCGTCATCATAGCTTCTCAGATTAATCTTCTATAGTGTGACTTATTTTAATACAGGCACTTCACTTCCTTTCAAGTTAAATATATTTACCAATTGCTGCAAAACTCCAATGAAAGTACTCAAGAAAAATATGATCAACAGTTCAGTACTACTTAGGAATCAAAGGTTTATTTTGGAACTGAAAAATTCTCATTAAAAAAAACCTTTAGTATGGAAAATAAAAGACTGGACAAGTGGGTCAAGGAAAACATATTTTCTGCATTCTTGCCTGGGCCGGGGTAGGGGGGGCGTGGTTGCTTCCAAAATGAATACTGGAAGTTTGCTAATATTTTCACTTTTCCAATACCTGCAAGGCTTGGCACTGCTCATTATTACCACCTTGTGATAGAAAGCAACTTTATTTTAATTCTAGAAAGTGTGTTACCTGAAGTATCAATTAAAAACCAGAAACACTCTCTTCTTTCTAATGATACTGAAGTTTTAAACTGAAAAGTACTTACAATTTTCCAAGACTGGCTCTGTTACTCACTGAAACATTTCAAACTCCACAACACAGAATATAAAGCATGGTTCACGGTAAACTAAAAAGATCTTAATTTCTACAGCATGAGTCTCTTTGTCTACACTGGACTTCTAGCTGTTTATAACAAGAAACAATTGAAAAGATTGCTAATATTAAGGAACATTTCAGAGTGAAATATTAATCCTTGGGCTACAGAAGTTCTTTCTTTTGGGGGAATGCAAAAACCTGATAGTGATTATTCCAGGCTGGATAATATTTTTGTAATTATGGGATTAATCACACGAGATGAATATTCATTTTATGATTTTCTGTTTAATTTTAAATAACCTTTTTTGTTTTAAACGCTCACACGACTCTTCCTTGTACAAAATTCCCAGTAGTACAACTTAATTCTTACAAAGCAGCCACCTCAAAAGGAATTAAGATCTAATAGGACACGTGTGCATTAATATGAGTTGAAATGTAACTATTTGTTGACATTGATTTTCAACTATTCAAATATTTCTGTCTAAAAATGATTCTTTTATTGTAATACATAAAACAGAAGTGGCTAGTATTGTGGTCTTCTCCTTATTGTAACATCCAATTGATAGTAATCAAGATAAAAACCAAATACATACTTTAAAAACATTTTTCCCCTCAAATTTAATGTTAGGATGAACAACGTCTATGTAACACACTATTAGACAGAATGCATGTCAACAGACTAATTAGCATGCTACTGGGACATACTATATTTAACTTCCATCCTCTGTAACAAACATGAAAATATTAAGTTTGAAGAGATGATACCACAAACCTGAGCATCTGCTCCACCTGAGGCAAATTTTTCACCACCTTTTGAAAAAGCCACAGACAGAACAGATCCCTGAAAGGAAAAAATAGCATACAGTGAAATCACGCCGTTACTGTAATCATGGTATTTTAATGCAAAGAGAAAAATACTTATGCAGTTATCTAACACACAAAAATTTTGCAAAAATGATGACTTGATTGAAGAGTTAATATTGCACATCTTTGTAAGATACTGCATTGTGATTACTGCAATCAATGCTGGGAAAATAGTGACATTTTCCTTATATTTCATGCTTTAACTCTGCAATGAGAAATTATGGAACACACATTACTCGAGACAATGCACCTGAGAAATTCATTATTAAAAGTAGGGTTTCCTTTGCATTAGGAGGAAAGGAAGACATTTGCCATTCTTCACAGCAGTTATCCCCCATAAGCCTCCCTCTCCTTAGAGAGCATTGTTTTTCAGTAGACAAAGACCAACATGCCAAACAATTTATTTTGACAGTCAAGAGAGATAATTTTTAATTAATTCAAAACATGATCTATTACATAACATTAAGCATGCATACAATATTGACAAACTAACTGCATAGCCTTAGGTAAAATTTATGCATTTCCTTATGTATTTATGACAAAGTGTATTAATACAACACTTTGCTGACCACTACAGTTTATCTCCAAATTGAAAGATAAAAGACACAACATCATAAGTATTATGTTCCCTTTGAAAAGATATTGAAGAAGCTATTAAGATCTCCATATAAATAGATTATGTATACCTTATGTCCGTGAAGAGTGTAAATAAGTCTTCCTTCTAAGATGTCCAAAATCTTAAGCGTACCATCAGCAGAAGCAGTGATGAGATAGTTACCAGAAGGATGGAACGATACACAATTAACTCCCGCTCTGTGAACTAATTTACAGAACACAATATTCAAAGACCATAGGTATCTACTAAGAGTAAACATATATTTTATTTCTTTGCTCTTCTCTACTTCTGAAGAACTTCATTTAAGGGAAAAGCAACTAAAGTGTTGGGGACATAATAGACTCTCCATAGTACTTGCTTAGTTCTGTTCTAAAAACTAAAAGCAGCACTGCAAAGTGGATTTACTACAAAAAGATTACTCGCAAAATGCCAAAAAAATCTGTTTGTCCACTTTCCCCAGTAAAGAGCGAAATATTATAAGCTAAATAAACTACATTTAATTGCAAATTATAACAAATGACATTTTCTTTACCATTGTAATGCTGCAGTAGCTTGTTCATTCGAATATCCCACAGTTTCACTGTATGATTGGAACCTGCAGAAGCTATACATGTGCCACTTGGGTTGAAATCCACAAAATTTGCAAATCTAAGTATAATTAATGAAAATAGATTGATTATGAGTTGCCAAACTTGTGTGGAATCGACATCTATGGAAACTCAAATAAGATATTTCAATTGAAATAAACACGAGAAAACAAGATCTGCATTATAAATCAGACTGTATAATTTGACTTTTGTTAAAAATACTATTATTGTCCTGACTCAAATCTTCACACCTTGTGTTAGGGTACAAAGTTCCTACAAGGAAGTCTGTAAAGAGTTCATAAGCAGCATGTAAATTAATTTACTCTAAGAACAGAATATCTAGCTGTAACAACCTTTTAACTTGGAAAAAGGATAGAGGTGGAAGTCATGAAATTACGAAAGCACATATACAAGAATAATGTTCTATTGTCTTTGTTAATTAAAACTCTGGATCCAAGTTGCTTAAGAAAACTGCAGATAAGTAAAAGCAAGTGTTTGCTAAACCTAAATAAGGCAGGTCACTGATGCTCACAGAATACTGCTTTCATCAACAAGTAGAGAATTCTGAAACATCTCTTGTCAAAATATCCAATATCAAATAGCATTATCAAAATGGAGGCAAAACACAAAATCTGTCAAAAAAAAAAACCCAAAAAACCAATCCGACTTCTCTCTGGCTTACTTATTGACTGTAGGAAAACAGCTGTTTAACCTCTTTAGAAAAACACAAAATGAATTATTTTAGTTCACATAGGTGGTAGAAGTTTGATCTATTTTCAGACATAACATAATACATATTAAAGGCACAAACCATTAGTTTAATCTCATTAAAATTATACATTCACATTTCTCTTCTTTTGTAGTAACACTCACCCTTCGTGATCTAAGAAGCTATCAACACAAGTTCTATTTCTTGTATCCCAGATCTTAACAGATTTATCCTCACTGCAAGATGCTATTAGCCTTCCATCAGGGGAAAATCTGGAACATGCAAGTGCATGCATTACTAAATCAATACTATCTAGGTTATTATTAGAGACATAAGTAGCAAAACACTAGAACCGAGAAAGTATCTTCAGAATTAAAATGTATAACATTCAAAGAACATTTGAATTCTTCATGTATCTCATGGAGTAATCAAACTGAACAGAAAAGCTTCTCCTTGAGTTTTCCCCACTCCCATTTCACCATCAACTACAAGTAAAAATGGAGCCATAAGCAGGGGAGCTAACAGCAGCCTAAGGCTGTCATTTCAGATACCAAAGAGATTATAGAAAACCATAGCCAAAAAGACAAAGAGGACACAGTGGAACTTTGTGTTCAATTTTAACCTACATATATATTCTCCTGTGAGTTTTCTCCAGGCTTACAAACTGCCAGTAAAACATTTATGATTATTACTAGACCAGCAGATTAGGTTTTTAAACAGGAAAACTGATGCATCTGTAACTTCATCAATCCTTATTATTTCTGATATTGAGCAACTGCATAAGGATATTAGAACACTGTTCAAGACCACCTGCATCAGATTTCCTACAGCTTTTGTTCTCAGTGATCAAAACTTGCAACTTTGTAGCACTCTGCACTTCTCCAGTGTTGAATTCCTTTCTCAAGAGGTTTAAATCAGGCCTCCGAGCTGCAGATTTTCCATTAATATGTCAAACAAAAACCCCAGAAAAAAACCAATCTTTTCTTGTCTCTGAGAAGCTATCCTGCCTTTAAATAGGGTACAAATCTTAACTTGCAGTACAAAGACCTTTTCTTTTACCTTGTCCAATTACATAAGCTTAACTCATTTTGCCTCATGACCGTTCTTTTATGCCGCTACTGTTCCAAGAATAATTGAGAAACCCCCTACCATACATAATAAATCTAAAAACAAGTGAATGCTGTGAAATAAGTTAATACGGCACAAAACCACACAGTACCGGGGGAATAGACAGGATAACAATTGAAAATAGGTACAGGAGTCCCTATTTGTCTTTTAAATTAGAAGAATTGACACCCAGCAACAGATTTAATATGTACACATATTAACACTGACCAAGCTTTCAGACTTCATCTAGGAGACAAAAAATGTGTGTGCATGATTGATTTATTAAAACTTTATTATCAGAGATAGATCATCACTTATGATTCACAGATTTTTCTACTCTCAGTTCTGTCCTGGGAAATAAAACTCCTTTAGGATTTCTATGTCTTTATAACTAGAACAACAACAAAAAAAAGCTTACTTTGCACAGAGAACCCAGTGAGTATGTTGGAATAGGGAAAAATAAAGGCGCTGTCGTTGAACACTCCATATTTTTATTGATTTATCATTGGACGCTGAAACTAGGAAGTGGCTGTCATGTGAGAAGCTCACGCTACGAACAGATGCTGTATGACCTTTCAGTACTGATGATTCTCCATGACTGTGACAAAAGACAGAAGAAAATCATATTCAACTGAAAGAGTTTAAAATCCTGTAAAACTGGAAGTTCAAATGTGTAGAATGTTACCCAAATGAAAAAAGCAACAACTACAGGCTACATCCTAGTGTTGCCAATACTTTTAGTCTCATTTGTATATTCAATACTAGAATAACACACTTTAAAGCAATTGTATTTAATATGATCAATTTGGAAAATGGTGCAATTGACTAGCAGCATTAGCTACCATATAGTACTCGAAAGATAATTTATTATATTTTTGACACTGTAATCCACAAAATGCTTAGAAGTTAAAGTCCTTCTAAGAACATTCTGAATAGCTTGTAATCACTACTAGTTGAGAACAGTCTAAAATTACAAAATAATTCAAATTATTTTTTCCCACAACTTTTATTTGTCCTTTGTCACTTCCCTCCCCATAAGGAAGTGCATTCACACAATCCTTATTAAAAGGGATATATTATTTAAGCCAGAGAAATACTACCAACCAGAGCCCTACACACATGAAATGTCTCGGTTGCTATATTTTTCTTTGGAAACTACTGAATACTCAGTAAAGAACTATGCTGTGCTCCCCAACCTCTGCTTCCATCAAAGTCCAGGGAAGTGGAAACAAAAACTTCTGCTGGGTCAAGACTCCAATATTCACACTGTACACGAATGGAACACAGCCAGCATCAACCAGTTGTACTCACATGCAAGGAATCCACAGTCTGACAGTCCAGTCTTGAGAAGCTGAAGCCAGTAGTTGCCCATCTGGTGAGCACTGTACGCTGGTCACTGCTTCTGCATGGCCTACAAATTTGTAAGCTCTGCATTGTGTTTTCAGCTTCCACACAATAAGAAACCTATCCAATGAAGAGGTAGCTGGAAAGAAATACAAAGATACCATGAGTCTGCTCACTATTAGTAAAAAAAATCAGTTAATGACTATAGATTTGGATACACCGGTGAACTTACTGGATATTAGGGGGAGGGAGCAGTTATTGAGCTTTAATGGATACTTGGCCTGAGCAGAAGCCTGGCAGCCAGCAACACCAACACCAGGCTTTTAGAAGGACATCAGAAGACTGGGATGAGTAAAGGATAATTCTTCACAGGTAGCTCTCCCACATATTAAGCAAACTGTCTTACAAGTACTTTAAAGATATGGAACAAAAAAATACAAAGCTAAACACCACACACATGTCATTAAGTATGAACCCAGATTTGGCATTTCCAAATACTAAGAACGAGACATTCATTTTCCAGTGATTCACTTTGATCTCCAAGATGGAATTTGTTTTAAGTATCAAGTATTTAACTATGAGAAGACAGGCTAAATTAAACTCATGATATCATCTCTAACACTTCAGATATACAGTGAATATCCAAATACGATAATTCTATTATTCTATTTAAATACATTTTTATACTAATATTTGTCTAGTTCGACACACAATGTGAAGTTGTCAGTCTGATAACAGAAAGAGCATTTTTTTTTTTACAGTCACTTTATGGGTAGGTCACGCTATCTATGTTTGAGAAGGCAGACAGATTTTACCAGAGCTTGATAATTTTCAGGAAACTAGAACCAACAGAAGCAAGGAGCAGTTGACTTACACTGACAAGCATGATATTCCTATATTCCTATTAACATCATCTCTGCTAAGTGCTAGCATGCAGGACATAAAAACAAAGGATTCCAATCCTACCCTCAGTTATGAAATTCCTATCCCTAGTACTGAAAGAGAGGAAGAACAGGCAAGTTGAAGAGGACATGAAAAGGACAGCTTATCTCTTCTCAACCCATTTCAGGCACCAACACAGCACAAAAGAATAGAGTCTGTTCATTAGCACAAGTACTAAGACAAGCCTCAAAGAAAATATTAAGCTCTCCTTAGGGATTTGGCACGGAGATATTATTTTTACTCCCAAAATATGAGTTTCTGGTAAAAGATGTGGGACCAGACTATCCCTATGTCTGCTTTACAGCAGTCTCTTTCTAATTGTACTTGAATGATTTCATGTTTCCTTTTGATTCAGAAAAAACCGTCACCTGGAGCAGCATAAAACAGAAAGGAAAAGGTGAATTGTAAGCTAAAATAGAATGTGAAGACAGCATGTTAGAAACAGAATGAATAAGATTGACGCTTTTAAAACAAATAACGCACCTAATACCAAGTACCTGTGGTACCTTATGAACAGCACAAAGGCCATGTCATACCAACCTGCTTTGCTTTCAGTTCTGCTGAAGGAGATATTTTAAAAGATGACAGTACAACAAATTCAAAGCTTAGTTCCTTGTAGCTTGTTCTCTTACAGGTGGATTATCCCAGGGTTAATGACACACAAGCAGTGACCTTACGTTGTCCTTTCCCTGCAACATCCACCGGAATCTTCCTTGCCCTCCCTCTGGACTCCTCTGTGTGTGTTCACAGTGTCCTCTCTCCACCCTGAGGCAGGTTTCTCTCTTGAAGTCACCTGCTCATTACCATGACACTCCCCTCAGGGACAAAGGAAAGAAGAGGTTTCAGGACCTGCACATGAAAGAATGAGTACAGACCCACTGCAAAATTATTTTCCTAAGGCACACAGGCTGAATTGACTCTATAGCTGAACAGCATGGAGGTATAAACTCATAAAAAGAAACTCTATAAGCCAAAATTTTCCATCCATGTTCAACTCCAATCCCTATACTGCCAAGGAAAACAGGTCATTTTACCATTAAAAATGCTCAGCCAAGCCAGGCTATTCCAAATTCAAGCAGGCTGAAATCAGCTCTGGTGTACATGGCCAACGCCTAAGCATTTCAGTCTAACAGTAAATATTTGAACTTAGCTAACCAGAGGCATTAAACACAAGAGTCTATAGTGTTACAATGATGCCAGCAATAACTTCCATTATCAATACTCGTCTTAAAAAGTTTTATACATTAAAAGTCTACTATAGAATTTACTATTATCAAATAAACGTCTATTTTTGTTCCATTTTAAGGGATTTTGCCTACTTTATAACAATGCTTCTCAAATTTACTCAAGTGCAGTATCTTAACTGTTGTTTCTCTATCCTTTTAACACATTTTTCTCCCCTCAAATTCACATTGTCTATGCATTTGCATGTTCAAAATGAAGGGAGCAAGGACCTTCCAGGATAGATTATACATGAGGCCCTACAGCAATACAGACCAGATCTGGCTGTTACATTCTACTAGTCCTCACTAGCATGGCAGCACTCTACAGACCACCAGTAAGTGGTCCACAACAGATTTCCAAGACTAATTTAAAGTAAACTGAACTGAAACAAAAGAAACACAGAAAGACCAGAGAATCTTTTAGGATGGGATGTACCACAAACAAGTCTGTTGCACAAGCTCCTCAAAGAAAACATGACATAACCAGAACCATTTTTAGAAGGGAAATACAAAATTCACCCTTGCTGTAGTAATGAAAACATTTGATCAACAAAATATAATTAGAAAGAAACCCAAAACTCGCAATGAGCTGACTCAAACAGGCAACTTAGTCCAGTTTGCAACCTCAGTGCCTGTCTTTTTTAAAAAAAAGGTCAGTGCTTTCTGTACACACCCAAGTACAGCTGACAAATCTCTTAAGTATTACTTTTCTGCTGCTGAGTCATAACAGAATTGAACACCAAAGAATAAACACTTGGGTTTATGCAAAGGCCAAGTTTACACATGGTTTTTCTGCAGTTCTCTAAACAGATCTCTGGGCTTCACTTATGCCACGAATATTTTATGGTATTTGCAATGAAACCAAGTTCAATTTATAAGCTGTGAGTACTGACGCAATACGTTTTCATATGTACACATGTATATATGAAGACGAGTTGCTACAATGCAGAAATACCATTACATTCCCATTTCCCAAAATATACAGTAGTGGCTACAAGTCATACAACAGATCAGAATAGATACACTCAGCCAGGTTTTACCAGCTATATGTACCTCTTAGTCACCCTTCCCCCCCCACCCCCCAAAGAGCGAAGCCTCTCTGACATAATTAACTCGCTCAGTGCAAGCAGTACAGGTCAGATAGAGTACAGGGCTGTGCACAATACCTGTGTGTGAATATTCAAACATCACCACCACTAAAACCCACATACTCGACAAGAACCCTGCAAATGTCAACGTGATAAGGTACTGCATCACAAGGCAAACACACTTAACAGCGATTCTGAAGATTTCCATCTTGGAGGAAAAGAATTATTAATTAAATATCTGTCAAACGAGCTGATCTACGATCCCAAGCACAGTGGATGTTACAAGACACTTTTAATAGCTGCCACGAAGTTCAAGTTCATCATGGTTTTTACTGTATGGTCTAACAAAAGTGGAAGAGAATTGAAAGCAGTCAGCACACTAACCAATACTGAATGATCATTCTGTATTTTATTTTTTTCAAAAGAAATCCCAAAGCCCTGTCACACTTATTCAGTGTTAAGTTTACATTCAATTTATTTTAAGTCACTTAAAATCAGTAGTTTAGTGTATATACAAGCGTTTATCAAACTTCCAAATTCTAACAGAAAAGAAAATCTTTCAACATTTCAGATTTTATAGAAATCTGTACACACTGAAAAACAACTGGAGTGTTTCTGTAGAACTGCTGCAACCTGGTTTAAAGGTTTTCTTTTCTTCCCTTCACTCTCCTTCTCTAGACCCTCCCTGCCCCCCTCCCAACATTTTCTGTTCCCATTGGGAACAAATTCATATTCATTTATTTATTTTAAGAGCAGGTTATTTACTTTTGCTTAACGCCCCTCCTTTCAATTTTTAAATAACCACAAAAAACAGAACAGGAAGTGGAGAGAAGGAGGAAGGGTTCAGATACATTCAGAGAGATCAACTTTTCAAACTAAGAGGCAGATTCACACAGACTTATTGCTTAAATAGGTAAGGAACACTTTTAGTGTCAGTTTCAAGACAAAAGTGGATCTTTATAGAAATGGTTTTGCCATGTTCTAAAAAAAGTTAACTGTATAAAAGTTGCATAGTCTATAATCATACCATTTAATTACTTTCAGCTGAAGAAACGGGCATTGCACATACAACTTATGCTCTGCCGTGTAGAAGAACCTAATTTTTTTTCCTGGCATTTCTATTGTAAGTCTACAGCAAGCTTTTCACAAAAGCACATACTTCATAATATTTATTGCCCCAGTACATAATGACTGGCTGCCTTTTAAAATCCGATAAATGGCTGATAACTTGTAGGTCCACAAAAGCATTCCTTGTTGCAGAGTGAAATGGAATCCTTTAGGAATGTCTCCCTTATATAGTTAAAAAGCTTCCTTTCTTTGAAAAAAAAAAAAAAAAAGAAAAATACAGCCTAGGGGAGGGGAAAGGAAAAAAAAAAGAATGAAAGAAGGAAAATCAAGTTGCAAGTAGTTTCCTCAAAAACATTTCAAATAACCCATGCCACACAGTGGCAAGAAATTTCAAAGCACGATTCAATGTTCCCCTCCTTTCTTAGCCTGCTTCCACCCAAACCTCCCAACTCTTTAAAAACACCAAGATTCAATAATATGTCTTAATCTACTCTTGCTTTATTTTGGCAAATCTTCACTTATTTCAGGTGTCATGTGCTCCCTTTTAATCCTTTTACCTACCAACACCTCCAACAAATGCACACCTACTGCATTCCTCAAGTATCCAGATTTTTATCGCTCACTAGCTCTTGCTACTGCCTACCTGCCCCATGTCAAGAATTACTGCACTGTAGTTACTGAAGAACATTTATCACTTCAATGAAAGTAACCAAAAAAAAAACCTGAAATGCCTGAAAAAAAAGTTTTGAACTTAAATCGTATAAACCTAAAACCAGATACTAACACAAGGGTTTTTTTCAAGTACACAATCTTTCTATCACATCTACTGTCTAGAATCACACTCAGAACTGATTAGTAACACAAGAATCAATATGTTTGAAACTCTTACTCTGCATAATAGGATACAGAAAATATCCTAATTAAGTTCTTCCATGAACAGCCTAACAACCAAATCTTCACTTCCTCAAACCTGCCATTTGCCTTTTCAGCTCCCTTTACTTCAGGGCCTCCAGCTTCCCAACTCTATCCAATGTCTCCCATGGTACTGCTGTGACTATAAAAAGACACGAGTATGCTGCAGTACTTCAAAACTCAACCTATGGCTGATGTATGCCAGCTGTTGCAAAAATAAATAAAACAGCCCAAGTTTTCCTCTGTCTCTCCTTACCCTACCATGCTGATGGACCAAATATAAAATACATGCACTCTATAGTCACATAAGCCATGTGTCCCTAGAATGAAAGGCTTAATATAGAAAAGCTTACACAGAGATAATATAAATATCATATACCTAAGAAACAGCAGTAGATAATGCAATTCTGTGCTTGCTTTCTCCATTATTTTGAAACAGAATTTTTAGTTGGAGCCTTCCCTATTTCTTCCCTTACTGCCAGCATGTCTGTAAGTTCCACTGCTACCTCTCCTAACACATGTGAGCAACAGACTCATCCCAATGATGATGATTTCCAGAAAAGGCACAAGACCACAAAACAGTGCTGAAGCACAGTGCAGAACAGTACAGAATCTTCTGTTTCTTCAATGTAGTATACTTAGTTGCCACCTTGAAACTCTTAAGAGTGTGTTAATTCCCAGAAACTCACAGAACATTACAAGGTCTAAGATTCAACTTTCCACATTCGTGACAATCCAAGTATATGCTTCTGTAGTACTACTTTCTGTGTTAGATACACTTGCTATAACATATCTGTAATATTGGTCAGTTATTTCCACTACAAGAACCTTAACTTTTACTTCTGTAAGGAAAGATACTTTACTTTTATGTAACATTATCCTGCATGTTTAATGTGTATCATTTTTTTTAAAAGAAAAAAAAAATCTCCTCAGTCCCCTCAATAGCCCTTGTTTGACTAACCAAGACAGACCAAAGTAAGAAACTAATGAATCAAAAGTTTACAAAAATAAAAGGCATTAGATCTGTACTCAACATTTTAGAAATTAAACCTCAGTATTTACTTTTGCTTTCCATACAGTTCACCACAGCAGATATAGTTTCTATACCACTACAGAGCATTAGAAGATATTCCAATGTATGCAATCAAATGTTGCTATTTGCTCACGCATGTAAAAACCTTGGAGACCACAGTCCATTTGTCACCAGCTGTGATTATTTCTCAAATTTCCAAATCTGGTTTTTATCTGCAACATTACAAGTTCTCATTTCCACATCAGCACGCCCCTCAGTTGTACGATAAGCAGTAAGGCACTTTCCTGAATGCGGATGATAAATGCTCCCATCTTCTTTGAAATGCCATATAATAATTTCTGGAATAGGAGATCCATCTTTGGGGCAGCTCCTCATGCCTATGAAGTCTTCATTCTCAGGGACTTCAGCACATAGCTCAGTAACAGAGTTAAACCTAATCTCCTTATTTGATGTGTATTCAAAAAATTGATTGCCTCCCTGGCCATGACATCCAAAGAGAGATAAGTGAGACCCAGTAGGATTATGTTCTGGTAAGACATAGTCGAGGCATTCTGAACTTATTCCTGCACTGCGGATAGCACCATGCCAACCTGGACGATCTTCCGGTACATGCAACTCGGCAAATATGTTTTTTAAATACCACTTAAAACTCTTGCATTTCAAACGCTCTCTTAGTATCTTTCTTTCAGAAATATCTCCATAGTTTTCTTTTCTCGCTGAAGGATTTCTGTTGTAAAAGTGCTCTTTGTACTCATCCATCCACACCTCAGCAGCACGAGCCGTGTTCTGAAGGAAATTTGGTCTAGCATAGGGCGCACGCTTTGGAAACACATGGCCTACATGGGAGCACGGGTGAATTTCCAACATGCCTCCACACTGCCAAACCCTAAATGATAATTCTAAGTTCTCCCCTCCCCAAACATCCATTCCTGTATCGTAGGTACCCAGGTACTCAAAATACTTCTTGCTGACAGCGAACAAGCCACCAGCCATAGTTGGGGATCTGATTGGGTCCGTTTCAGATTTACGTCTGAGACGTTCGTGTTTCGGCACTGAGTGCCACTGGAATGTCAGCCTCCAGTCAAACCCCCCAATCATGGGCTCAGTTGTTTGCATGTAGTATTCAAACGTGTTCCAGTCAATGGTGTCAATGACAGGGCAAACAATGACAGTCTCATTCTCAGCAATCCTCTCCAGCAGTGGTTCCAGCCAGCCAGAGACACACTCACAGTGACAATCTAGAAATGTGAGCACATCACCAGTAGCAAAGGTAGCACCAATTAAGCGCGCACGAACTAATCCTTCTCGTTTGTTGGTCCTTATTAAACGAACTCTTTGCAGACCACTTATGTATTTTTCAAGTTCAGCTTTCAAATAAACTTTATCACTCAAGTCATCTACCAGTATAATTTCTTTTAGAAGCACCGAAGGTGATGTTTCCAGTACGCTATGTATTGTCCGCAGCAACGTTGACCAGGCTTCGTTGTAAAAGGCAATTATAACAGACGTCGTGGGCAGTCTTCTGTAGTCGTAAGTTTTAGTTTTACAGCCACTCAGTCGATTATCTCCAATGTGCCGGTGGAGAGAGATCTTATCGCTCAAGAAAATATTAATCGCGTACTTCTCAATCAGCTCTTCTTCTTGTTTCTTTTCCTCGGGACTCAGCTGCGGGCGAAAGGGCTTACCCCATTCTCCCGGGCCACTGGGATCAGGGGGGGATTTGTCATAAACCGGGCGAGCCAAATCCACAGCATCTTCTGCTCCGCCAGAAAAGCGCCTCTCCCGCTTGCCTTTGGCGCCGCTCTCCCCGGCGAGGGAGGCACCCAAGGAAGAAACCGACAGCTCTACCACGAAGTAAGCGACCGTCAGGAAGCCGAGAAAAACGCAGCTTTTTCGGACCCACGTCCACCTCCTCGCCGGACGGATCCTCATGGCCGGCGGCCCGGAGGTTGGGGGGTCGCAGGGAGCCGCAGCCGCTCGCGGTTCGGCGGCGGCGGGTCGGGAGGGAGCCGGCGGGGAGGCGCACGGCAGCGCTCCCCTCGCTTGCTTGCTTACTTCCTCCTCCTCCTCCTCCTCCCCTCGGCCCGCGGGACAAAAACCCCTCCTCCCGCCCTGTGGTTTGCTCGAAAAGTTGTCGCTTAAGGAAGGGGCAGAGACCGCCCGGCCGGCGCGGGAGCCCGCCCCGCCCCCGCCCCGCAGCCGGGCCCGGAGCCGCCCCGCACTCACCCAGCCACGCGGCGCCCTCGTGGAAGGCGACGCCCGTCACCGCCGCTCGGTGGCCGCGCAGAGGCCGGATCAGCACGGGGTCCTCCTGGCGGGGAGAAGGCAAGCGGCGTGAGGCCCGGCGCGGGAGCCGCCGCCGCCCCCCCCGCCGCCGGCCTGGCCCTTACCCGCGCCGAAGCCATGGCCGGCCCGGCAACGCCGGACGCTCAAACCCCGCGCGCCGCAGGCGCGGCCGGCCGAGCGCCGACGTCACCGGCCCGCGCGTCTCTCCAGCCGCCCATTGGCCGCGCGCCCCGTGAGGGGCGGGGCCGACGATCGATGGTGTCGGCGCTCAGCGGCGCGCGGGGCTGCGGGGAGGGGGCGGGCGGCCATTGGCGTCGGGAGCGAGTGGTGGGGTCGGCCCTGAGGGGGAGGAGGAGGAGGAGGAGGAGCTGGGCGGGGGTCACTCGGCAGAACCGGCAGGGGATGCTGCCAGCGCACGGGGCCAGCCGTGCCCTGGGCTGCGCACAAAGGAGGGAGGCCAGTAAGTTGAGGGAGGTGATGTTCCCCCTCTGTCCCTCACTTGTGAGACCCCATCTGGAGTATTGTGTCCCGTTCTGGAATCTTCAACGTACGAAGGAGGCTGTTGGGACGGGTCCAGAGGAGTCTATAAAGGTGATCAGAGGTCTGGAGCACCTCCCAAATGAGGACAGGGTGAGAGAGTTGGGCTTGTTCAGCCTGGAGAAGAGAAGGCTCCGAAGAGGCCTTATAGCGACCTCCCAGTACCTGAAGGGGCTACAAGAAAGCCAGAGAGGGACTATTCATAAAGGCTTGTGGCTATAGGATGAGGAGGAACGTGTATAAACTGGAGAGGGCCAGATTTAGACTAGACATAAGGAACAATTTCTTCACTATGAGGGTGGTGAGACACTGGAACAAGTTGCCTGGGGAAGCTGCAGATGCTTGATCCCTAAAGGTGTTCAAGGCCAGGTTGGACGGGACTTTGATCAACCTGATATAATAGAAGGTGTTCCTGCCTGTGGCACCAGGGTTGGAACTGGATGATCTCTAAGGTCCCTTACAACCTAAACTATTCTATGATTCTGCGTTCATGAAGAAGTAACTTGCACTGCAATGGCCCCTTTCTTTACATCCAGTCTGGATGTGGCAGGGTTTCTTCTGGCATTATTCCCTGGCATCTACTGAATCAGGTCAGTAATTAGGCCAGCGTGTATGGTCTGTCAGTTATGGGACAGTTCCAAATCAAGTGTGTTTAACCATCCAGTGAACGTTTAGAGTCAATGCGTAATGACTGGCTGCCTTTTAAAATCTGATAAATGGTTCATGACTTGTAGGTCCACAGAAGAATTCCATGCTACAGAGTGAAATGGAATTCTTTAGGAATGTTTTCCTTGTATAGTCAAGAAGTTCCCTTTCTTGGAAAAAAAATTATAAAATGTCAAGCTACAGGCACAAAGCAACAGAAGGACTGCAATTACTGAGAGAAAGAGGGTGTATCCCTCTTTCTACAAATAGCTGGGAGAGTTTCTCAAATTGTAAGGCTTACGAAGTTAATCTGTTTCTTGCTGCTTCTCCTCATCTGGGAGTGTTTTGAAGACTCCCAAATGATTGTAGGAAGCAAAATGTACCCTTGCCACAGACATATGATTAGCTATAATGGTTGTAGTTAAAAAGGTAGCAGGTAATAGGTTTTCTGCTGCTTAATTTGTCTCATTACCATGCATAGATTTTAGGTTTTGAATGATTTTAAAATTACTGTAACTCCTAATAGTTTAATACAATGATGAGCTGGCATTGCCTC
Organism: Piaya cayana; assembly: GCA_013389865.1. NCBI lineage: Eukaryota > Metazoa > Chordata > Aves > Cuculiformes > Coccyzidae > Piaya > Piaya cayana. The sequence goes on from WAAB01007963.1 coordinate 70,016, forward strand.
TTTAGAGTTGGGAATAACTGTTCTGCCTTATACAAGAGCAATCCACCGTATTAATTTGTTGTACACTGTGATGACAATGATAAACGGTGCATTAGAAAATATCTTCAAAGAATCACCTCTCAGTGGGCTGTTGTTTCAGCAGCTGTGAATTTTTTTCTTGGGTACTGACTTAAGGTAGTGTATGTCCAAACAGAAATGCTGTATATGGAGGAACACTACGAGATTGTAACTCAAGGGTCACGTAGGTTACACTGTCACTGTAGGAAAGGACCTAATAAAAGTGCACGTAGAATTCGAGGACACAGACAAACTTGGTAGCCTTTGTGCATTTATGTCTAAGTGTACACATAAATAACACTGATCACATATGATTTTGTAATAATTGAGGTAGTTGAGTGCTCGTGCACAAGGGGCAAAAGTAATATACTAGCTCATCTAAAACTGCATCATATCTAAAATGAGGACTTTAGAATATAATGTTAGTACAGAATTTGAGTGCCATATCCTACTTTAAAATAAAACTGAGAACCCCAACTTTAATTATGTGGGATCATATTTGGAGCAGTTGTGTTAACAACAGAGTTGTCTAGGCCCTTAGAGAGCCCTCTGGTCCTGGAGCCATGGGCAGACAGAGGACACGTGCAGGAGGTGCCATGGGCACTAGAGGGAAGTGTGAGATACGCTTTGCCAGTGGGGTATTGGTTATTCATCCACCTACATGCAGAAGAATGTAGTCTCAGGGCACAAAGATTCAATGATAGGTCATCTTGCAGTTGTAGATCCATTACTCTTCATGCCCCTGGCATCTTTCCAACATCTGATCCTACCATTTTTTTCTGCTACATCAAAAGGGTTGTGAAAATAAACTCAAAGAATATAAGTAACTTGTGGAGTACTGTTTGTTTGGAGGAATCTTCAAAATTCCCATTAAAGACTGTTTATCAACAGCAGCAGGAAAACGGAAAAGGATAGCAAGCATTCACATATAGGTTTGAAATGCAAAGGCAATTCAGAATTGCCAAGTGACCTGTGATTGTGTCAAAAGTAAGTTGTGCAATGTATTTTGAGTAACAGAATATATATGTGATAAATTGAGGGAAAGTTCAAGAAGACTTTTCATGTTTATATAACCAGTAAAAAAAAAAAACATCAAAAGAAGGGAGACATAAACCTAAATTCCATGGGTGTTTTTCTGTCTGTTAACTCTTCACAGGATTGCAGATCAGCTGGTATTAAGAAATGCTTAGGGAGTAGAAGATCAGTTTCCAGTCAGTATGCTTTTGGCTATGAGGTAGCTGCAGCTCTTTTAAAATGCTTTACAGGACTTCTGGCAGTCCATTTGTCAGCTAGACTAAAATTGCTTAGAATTTAAGTGTTATGATATTAAGAGAATCTTGAAGAAATATTTTATATCCAATTCTGCTAAAAAGTAGCTGAGAAAACCAATTAAAAACCATAAAATTTATTGAATGATCTGTATTCACCAAAAGGCAGTGGCAGCCTCATGATGATGGTTATGGAGTATTTTATATTTGCAATGTCTGTAACGTTTCTTTTCACTGTTCTGTCTCCAAATGCATTACATAATCTTCACATAAATGTTTTTAGTGCATAGTNATGATTCTGCGTTCATGAAGAAGTAACTTGCACTGCAATGGCCCCTTTCTTTACATCCAGTCTGGATGTGGCAGGGTTTCTTCTGGCATTATTCCCTGGCATCTACTGAATCAGGTCAGTAATTAGGCCAGCGTGTATGGTCTGTCAGTTATGGGACAGTTCCAAATCAAGTGTGTTTAACCATCCAGTGAACGTTTAGAGTCAATGCGTAATGACTGGCTGCCTTTTAAAATCTGATAAATGGTTCATGACTTGTAGGTCCACAGAAGAATTCCATGCTACAGAGTGAAATGGAATTCTTTAGGAATGTTTTCCTTGTATAGTCAAGAAGTTCCCTTTCTTGGAAAAAAAATTATAAAATGTCAAGCTACAGGCACAAAGCAACAGAAGGACTGCAATTACTGAGAGAAAGAGGGTGTATCCCTCTTTCTACAAATAGCTGGGAGAGTTTTTCTCAAATTGTAAGGCTTACGAAGTTAATCTGTTTCTTGCTGCTTCTCCTCATCTGGGAGTGTTTTGAAGACTCCCAAATGATTGTAGGAAGCAAAATGTACCCTTGCCACAGACATATGATTAGCTATAATGGTTGTAGTTAAAAAGGTAGCAGGTAATAGGTTTTCTGCTGCTTAATTTGTCTCATTACCATGCATAGATTTTAGGTTTTGAATGATTTTAAAATTACTGTAACTCCTAATAGTTTAATACAATGATGAGCTGGCATTGCCTCTTTAGAGTTGGGAATAACTGTTCTGCCTTATACAAGAGCAATCCACCGTATTAATTTGTTGTACACTGTGATGACAATGATAAATGGTGCATCAGAAAATATCTTCAAAGAATCACCTCTCAGTAGGCTGTTGTTTCAGCAGCTGTGAATTTTTTTCTTGGGTACTGACTTAAGGTAGTGTATGTCCAAACAGAAATGCTGTATATGGAGGAACACTACGAGATTGTAACTCAAGGGTCACGTAGGTTACACTGTCACTGTAGGAAAGGACCTAATAAAAGTGCACGTAGAATTCGAGGACACAGACAAACTTGGTAGCCTTTGTGCATTTATGTCTAAGTGTACACATAAATAACACTGATCACATATGATTTTGTAATAATTGAGGTAGTTGAGTGCTCGTGCACAAGGGGCAAAAGTAATATACTAGCTCATCTAAAACTGCATCATATCTAAAATGAGGACTTTAGAATATAATGTTAGTACAGAATTTGAGTGCCATATCCTACTTTAAAATAAAACTGAGAACCCCAACTTTAATTATGTGGGATCATATTTGGAGCAGTTGTGTTAACAACAGAGTTGTCTAGGCCCTTAGAGAGCCCTCTGGTCCTGGAGCCATGGGCAGACAGAGGACACGTGCAGGAGGTGCCATGGGCACTAGAGGGAAGTGTGAGATACGCTTTGCCAGTGGGGTATTGGTTATTCATCCACCTACATGCAGAAGAATGTAGTCTCAGGGCACAAAGATTCAATGATAGGTCATCTTGCAGTTGTAGATCCATTACTCTTCATGCCCCTGGCATCTTTCCAACATCTGATCCTACCATTTTTTTCTGCTACATCAAAAGGGTTGTGAAAATAAACTCAAAGAATATAAGTAACTTGTGGAGTACTGTTTGTTTGGAGGAATCTTCAAAATTCCCATTAAAGACTGTTTATCAACAGCAGCAGAAAAATGGAAAAGGATAGCAAGCATTCACATATAGGTTTGAAATGCAAAGGCAATTCAGAATTGCCAAGTGACCTGTGATTGTGTCAAAAGTAAGTTGTGCAATGTATTTTGAGTAACAGGATATGTATGTGATAAATTGAGGGAAAGTTCAAGAAGACTTTTCATGTTTATATAACCAGTCAAAAAAAACATCAAAAGAAGGGAGACATAAACCTAAATTCCATGGGTGTTTTTCTGTCTGTTAACTCTTCACAGGATTGCAGATCAGCTGGTATTAAGAAATGCTTAGGGAGTATAAGATCTGTTTCCAGTCAGTATGCTTTTGGCTATGAGGTAGCTGCAGCTCTTTTAAAATGCTTTACAGGACTTCTGGCAGTCCATTTGTCAGCTAGACTAAAATTGCCTAGAATTTAAGTCTTATGATATTAAGAGAATCTTGAAGAAATATATCCAATATTTCCAATTCTGCTAAAAAGTACCTGAGAAAACCAATTAAAACACACAAAATTTATTGAATGATCTGTATTCACCAAAAGTCAGTGGCAGCCTCATGATGATGGTTATGGAGAATTTTATATTTGCAATGTCTGTAACGTTTCTTTTCACTGTTCTGTCTCCAAATCTTAATGTTCACATCAATCATAATCTTCACATCAATGTTTTTAGTGCATAGTGTTGTCAACGTTTGGAACTGCTTTAATTGTAGTTAATGTATTCACATGAACACTTGTTGGGCTCATTTTTCCTGCAGATGGGCAACTCTGATGTTACATGCAAATCACATGTGAGTTTCCGAGTAGAAATTAGAAGATCTAGGTAGAGTGGGATAGATCAACAAATCAAAAGCTTTGCTTCCTTAAAAACCTGGTTTTATGTTTGAGAGGAAAATTGGCAATGAATTTATATTTAGAATAAACTGATTTGTAAGAAGACCCTGATTCTCAAAACATGTCAGGAAAACATGTAACAAGTAGTTGCTTGAGCATTATACAGAAATACAATAAACTAAAAATAATTTTAGATGTTGAACAGTAGCTTGCAGCTAATAGGTATTTGAGACTTTTCCTTTTTCAGCGTAGAGATTGCATTTGAAAGATAAATAAAATAACTTCAAGTGCCTAAAGGGAAGCATGTGCAAAGGAAAACTGCATAATTTAAAACTAGCACTGTAAAACAAACAAGCATCTGGATTACAAGCTGAAAGTGACAATTACTCTGCCAAAGAGCTTGTCTTAAAGTCACTAGAATTTGTATAAAAATGTGTGTGTTATCCAAAGTTATTTTTAATTTCTTCCGTTTAATTAGATGCTTTTGCATAAATGGTACTGCTGTGGTTTAACCCCAGTGGGCAACCACGAACCACGCAGCCACTCACTCCCACCGTTCCCTCCCCTAAGAGGATGGGAGAAGAGAATTTGAAAGGCAAAAGTGGGAAAGCTCATGGGTTGAGACAAAGGCAGTTTAATAGATAAAGCAAAACCCGTGCATAAGCAAAGCAAGAGAAGGAATTAATTCACTGTTTCCCATCATCAGGCTGGTGGGGTGATGTGAGAAAAAGAAAAGGCCTTGACTCTGTGTAAGCACTGCTCATCTGTTAAAGAAAACATTTCTATATAATCCACACAGTTTTCAGCACAAATCCAAAATGTAGCCCCATACTACCTTCTAAAAATTCACTCTACCCCAGCCAAAATCAGCACAAATACATCTTTCTAATGACCTCCGGGGTTAAATTCCTTAGTGTTCCGCCTTAAGTAACCAAACAGCACAGCAAAAATACATCATAATATATAGCTGGAGCACCAAGTGCACTGGGTTTAAATGTCAATGTCTGATTATAACTCATAGACTCTATGATGTATATGCACTCTTTGAATATGAGAATGTTTGCAGCCAGTGGTTGTTTTCTGCTAATGAGATTGGTTTGACTATAAATTATTCTGGGATAATCCTATTACAGTATTTTAGAGCAGTGGCATCACTACCTGGCTGGATACATCACGCAATTCCAAATCTAAGGAACATCTTCCTCTCTCTTGCTCTTTTTTTTTTTTTTTTAATGTTTTGATGAATGATCAATAAAAGTAGTGCTTGCTGTGTTGCCTGTAACAAACACTGAGTGGGTCTATTGGCTGTGCTAATTGCCTTCAGGACAGTAATAAAGAAAGCTAAGTTAATTAGTATTCTCAAGTGGTATTTTATCAGCTCGCACTCCTCATCTAGTGATAAAAGGGGAGAAAGGCAGGGCATTCAGCACCTCTGCTTTACTTCTGTCTGAATCTACTCAGCAGCACATCAAAGAATCATAGAATCCTAGAATCACCAGGTTGGAAGAGACCCACCAGATCAACAAGACCAACCATTCTTACTAATCTCTAAACCATGCCCCTCAGTACCTCAACCACCCACACCTTAAACACTTCCAGGGAAGGTGAATCAACTACCACCCTGGGCAGCCTGTTCCAGTGCCTAACGACCCTTACTATGAAGAATTTTTTCCTTATGTTGAGCCTGAACCTCCCCTGGCAGAAGTTGAGGCCATTCCCTCTCATCCTGTGCCCTGTCACTTGGAAGAAGAGGCCATCACCCTTATCTCTACAACTGTCTTTCAGGTAGTTGTAGAGAGCAATGAGGTCCCCCCTCAGCCTTCCCTTCTCCAGGCTAAACAACCCCAGCTCTCTCAGTCGCTCCTCGTTAGACTTGTTCTCCAGCCCCTTCACCAGCTTTGTGGCTCTTCTCTGGACATGCTCCAGAGCCTCAAAGGCAACATAGCATCAATCTATTAAGTAACTTCACAAAACTAATCAGTTGTCAACCAAGTCCACTGTCCAAACATGAATTTAGGAGGATACAGCGAGGAAATTTCTGCTCACTTCTCCATTCAAACATATGAACCATTGATCATGTTGATTGTTATCAGTCTAACAACTGATCATTTAGTCAATATTCAAACTTGCATTGTTTGTGACCCTTTTGAAAAGAATTATATTAGTGAGATTAAAAGCTGTAATAATTGTGTTCAAGTAGTGACGTATCTGCAGAAGGGCTGGGAACCTCTGCTGTCCCAAGTTCTTTAAAAAATAGCAGCATTAACCTCTTGCTGTAGAGTTCAGTTCACTTTTTATTGAAACTGTATTTGAAATGAAACATGCTACAATATACTTGCCCTACAGAAGAAAATTCAAATCATTTCTGCACCTTCAAGGTAGAGAGCTAGAAAGCATTATATAGCAGATTTAGTGGAATAGGCACTCCTCCACATTTTCTAAACATATTTTAAATCTGTTTTAGTTTCAAAAGCAACATGTTATAACAAAAAAAGGCCATGATAACTGTTTTGCAGAAACCCATCTATTTCTTCAAGAATTAGAATGTCAAATTTCTATTTGAATTATCTCACATTAACATTTGGTCAGCCAGCCAGCTGGTTTTACTGTATGGCTTATACATGGAATATTTGACAGAAACTTTTCTCCTATTCCACGCTTTTTAAGACCAGAATAGCAGTTTTGTAATGCCAGGCTTCTGACATTTGCATTTAAAGTTTAACATGCAATTATCTGAGACCCAGTAAAGAGGACTCCAAATCTGATACAATAGTAAGTTCTCTGAATGTAACAAAGTATTTCTGTAACTCAAGGCAAAAGAGTGAGCAGTTGTACATAACAGCAGAACTGATATTGTGTTTAATTTAACTTCACTGATACTTCGCTCAATCAGATAAAAGCCTGTAACACCACCACTCTATGAACTCAAGTAAGAAAAGTCAGCTTCTCAATTACATTTAAATTATAGGCTTCTATAATTGAAAAATATTTTTTCAGTGCTTGTTATTCTTGATCAGTTCAAACAATAATATTGATGTCATTAAATTTATATGCCTGCAACATAACTTTATTTTTCAGAAACTGATCTTAAACACTTTACACCAGAAAAAAAGTCACAGCTGCTTTGAGAATGGGGAACAGGTTCTTAAAAGAGAGTGGGAGCAGGGCAGTGAAACCACACAAACCTGCAAATAGATCAGCTTTTAATTTTCCTTATAAATAGCTACAATTTTTATCCTTTAAACACCTGAAAGATTTGAAAGAGCTAAATAACAGAGGAAAAAAATCTCTTCTTCTTTGAGGAGCTGCTGCTTTCCACAGGCCTAACCAGAGCTTTCTGGAGATCATGTTAAAATCTGTGGGCTTTGCTATGAATTACAGACTGTTACTTTGAAGTGGCTAAGTACGTCTGGCTTGTAGTACAAACCATAGATATTAGAAGGCATAACCAAAGTTAAACGGATACCCACTGAAGACAGTTTAAAAACAGAATCACAGGATAATTCAGGTTGAAAGAGGCCTTGGGAAGTCATCTAATGCAAACTCCTACTCAAAGCAGCAGAACTGCATGAAGTTTCATTTCTTTGATGCCTGCAAAGACAAAAAGGCTGTGAATTTCCCTCTGCGAAAAGTTCTTTTTTGCTGAATAGTCTTCCATCTCCACAGAAGACTAACTGAATAAGCTGTTATTTTGAACATCTGAATACTGAATTAACCCAGTATTTTTCTTCGCAGCTCAGAATATCTTCCCAGACAGCTGTCTGCAGAACTGCTTTGCAATGTGATGGGGTAAACTCAGAGAGGAGGGGAAAGAGGAAGGATCAGAAGACACAAAATCTACAGTTTAGCACTGAACAGCAACAACTAAGCCCTGTGGTATTTCTCCTGCAGGTTTCTCTCCTAACTCGAGAAAGCTCAAGTCCATTTTAAGCTGCACCAACCTTTACTAAGATTCAGTGGGAGTTAAAAAACCAACCAAACAAGCCCCAAGGTATGTGAAACTTCCTAAAAGTAACTTTTCATTCATGATGAGTAACTTAATACCTAACCACCAGTGAAACTTAAAAACATCACCACTAAAAACATCACCACTAAAAACATCAAGATCAGATGTTAGTTTAAGTTCAACTCACTAGAGAACACTCTTAAAACACTGAAGTAACATTATTTGCACCAAGCTTCATTGACTTACACTGACTGTAGGATGAACTTAATTCTTTGTATTCTGTTTTAAACTTGCAAGAAGTTGATATGAGAAAGACCTGCTAGAGGAAAGAATAATAATAAAAAAGCTTCTATTTACTACAAGATGCTTCTACAGAGGATTTGGAGCTGCCAGTTTTCATCAATGTAAGTATGCTATTCCTTTTCTTCTACACCTAATGGCCCCATCTTTCCAAAAATTATCAAGGCCACTGATGACATCTTACACAACTGGAATCTTTTTCTTGCAAGAAGCCCTCTGGAATACCCAACAGGACAGCAAGGATAGAATCTCATCTTGCATGAGGTAACTTAAAGCCTGAAAGTTATAGATTTTATTAATACAAGCAAGGTAGATATGCTTATGCATAACCTTTTTCGGTGCTGTTAACACTTATTTGAATGCCACTATCTATAGCAACACAAAGAGGAGTGATCTTTTAACAAGACGTATGGAAAGAAATAGCTTTGAAAAGTAATGTATTTTCAAGACAGTAGGACAGTTTTTTCCCCCCTTCAGAAAAACAATAGTATGAGTTTCATTTCAAAGTTTCAAAGCCCAAAAACTATCAACAGAACTGCCTAGCTGCTTATTTAGTACATCAGGATTCCAGAAGAATCATCATGCCTGCAGAACATAGCTAAAGTTAATGCTATTTTAGGACACTGATATTTTAACTTTCCCAGTCAGTTATTATTGAAAAAGGTTTACTACAGCAGAAGTGATTCAAGCTTTGCTCTCACAGCGAGTGTTATAGTGGGCTGTGATTAATTTTTTTTGTTGAATTTCATGGATGTATACGAACAATAACGGCAAGGCTAATGGGAATACCCTGTAGAATAGAATTACATTTCCTGCTCAAGAATTACAGGATCACAGAATGGCTGAGGTTGGCAGGGACCTCTGCAGATTATCTAGTCCAACCGCCTGCACAACACAGGGTCAGGTACAGCAGGTTGCTGCAGGCTGCGTCTAGTTGGGTTTTGAGTGTCTCCAAGAATTAAGACTCCACAACCTCTCTGGGCAACCTTACCCAGCATTTGATCACCAGCACAATAAATAGACATGTTTTCTTGTGTTCAGGCAGAATTTCACATGTCGTAACTTGTACTTACTGCCACTTGTCCTCTCAGTGGGCACAGCTGAGGAGTTTGGCTCCCTTCTTTGATTATACCCATCACACTTGTACAATTGTGGCAAATTAGACTTCTACACAACTGAAGAGCTTATTGCTAATGGCTTCGAGGGGATAGGAAGAGAGGCTGATAAGGAGGTGTTTGCTACCTGCAGCCAAGGGCCTGCACCTGCCAATGTTAATTGTGTTGTGGATTGATTACTTCTCCATGTACAGGTGTCTGCAGATCAGGATCACTATGCTTGTTCAAATAAGTAAATGCTTTATTAGCTACCTTAAATTTCTTTTGCATACACTTTGCCTGTTACATCCTCATAGGTCTTTTACATGTATTTTCAAAGCCCTGCCCTTAATACTTCTTACTAGAACTGGATCTTCAAGATATACTTTACAGAAGTCTACTGTAAGGCATAATGCTTTTGGAGGTTCCTGGCCAAGTTTTAAATTTGAAAGCGTTACCTTAATTCTCAGCTGCTGTATGCGAGCAAGCATGCTTGAAGTCCTGCTGGGTGTAGAGCCAGAACCTTGTCTATATACGAAGGTGCTTTCATATAAACAGGCACAGAAGTATGAACGAACACCAAGGGCTCAGCTAGGCAAGTGGTTTTTATGAAACACCTGGGAGAAACATTTGGTCTCAAGTGCTCATTTTCTACTACTCATTTGTATGTCTATTTACTCTTCATTCTTAGTTTAAAATGTAATTCCTCAAGCCTTCACACCAACTAAGATCTGGAAGGGGCACATTAAAGGTCTTTCACTGGAAACACCAACTGCCACATTGCACAGCAGTTTTCCAGTCTGTTTACTGATAGTGGGTGAGTTCTTGAAGTAGAAGGCAGAAGATCAGGGTAGAAGGATGAAAAAGGAGACGAATCTGCAATTGCACCTCTTACTCCATCTGTCTTTCACTGTTCCCTGCAATAGTCCTTGGCAGACTAGTCAGGGGAAGAGACACAAAGCTTTAGGTCATGTTTATACTACTGCTACATTTATTAGAGCAGAATTTAGATGATTTAGTAAAAGGAAAGCTAGGAATTATTCAACTTTTAAAAAAAATTAAAATATAACAGGAAGTACCTTTTCCAGAGTAATTTTTATTTTAAAAACACTAGTTTGTTGAACAGAGTGCTTTTTAGATGATGGCCCTCAATAAATTAGACTGTTACACTGATCAGAATATTAATAATGAATACATGGCCAGTAAATAAAGACATACCTTCCCCATCTTTAAAAGCTGCGTATACTAAACCCTATAGTTTCTTACCAAAACATCAATTCTAACAGCTCCCTGTTTCATGTAATCTGTGCCTGATCCATGTATTCTTTGACAGGTCCTATGATAAGTATCTGAATGTTCTTAACCGGTAGTTTTGCAGGTTCTCTCCTAAAATACGTAACACAATAGAGTGTGGTAGCTACCAGCACAGTATTCAAAACAAGCTCTGTATTCCCCTACAAACATTAGCCTTAGTGGTTTACCTTCAGGAGATCTGGAGACTAGCTTAGATCATAACTGAATATGCTTTGTACTACAGCCAATAGAGCAACCAACGTGTGGAAGGAGGAAAATGCCAAGTTAAATCCTGTATTTGTAAAACTAAATCTGTTACCTTTGATAATCAATGTCTTCTAGAACGTTTTTATTCTTGGGGGAGGTGGGGGGTGGGGTGTTTGTTGTTTTTCTTTTTTATTGTAGTACCTTAGATGAAAACTTTTAGAAGGCTGTTCACACAAAGTTTAGAAGCATTTGAACTGTATGGTCTGATTCCCCACAGGAGATTGAAAGGTTTGAAGCACGTAAATCTAGTATTCACTTTGTCCCTCAGCAATTATCAGAGCAATGGCAAGACTGTTCCTTTGCTTAGGAGGAAGCCACAGGATGTTTGCTCTATGATGGCACTTAGGGTGTTCCAGCATACTTCAGCTTCATGCTTTGTAAGAGAAGCAGCCTAGGAAAGCAGATGAAGATGTTCAGAATCCTGTTAGGTACTGCTAACTTTGCAATGAATCAAAGAGATAGAATGTGTAACTTGCATTTCAGTGAGCAACTGCTGCTTCACTGTAGGATTGACACTTGTCACTACAACAGAATCTGAGATGCCGGGTGATGTTCTGGTATTCTAGAATGTGAATTTCTAGAAATCTCCTAGTCATTTTTCCAAGCTTAAATTCCCACCATCTTCTGGTAGGTGCAAACCAAGGAAGCCTCTTCAGCCTAACAATTTTATAGACATCAGTGCACGTAACAGTAGTAAGGAGTTAGAGGAATTCACTAAATCTTGAAGATCAGATATAGCCAAAGCAAGCTACTGCCCATCTTCTGCAATGCTAGGTGTTATCATCTATCTTTTACAGGAATATATATAGAAGACTAACAAGATCTGAAGTGTTCAACGGTTTATCTGGATGCAGAATGAAGTCCTGTGCCTGCTCCGTAAAGGGCAGGAGAAACCTGCTTGCTTCCTTTCAGCTGTTGATGTTTTGGACATCAACCATGTCAATCTCTTCTCCATTTATATATAATCTATTAATGCTGTTGAGTTACTATGAAGGCATAAGAGCCACGTAAATTTGTTTCCCCTACTGAGCAACACTCCCTGCTTTGTCAGATTTGCAGTGTAAGCACCAGTTCTATCTTTACACTTAGCAACTAGAAGTGTGTTGCCTCTGACCAGTGAGCTACGTTCTTCATACTTTCTTCTTTCAGGTTTTTAAGCCCATCCCAGTTTTCTAAGCAAATCCTCATCCTAGACCTCACTTTGAGCAAAAAGTACAAGGAGTACCTGTAGGTGGTTTTTGATTTGCACACCAAGCCGTATCTCCTTGATGGATGCTGCAGTCTCTTCAAGAGTTGGCTATGTAGTTCTATATACAGTCCAGGATAGAAGATAAGCAGGAACAGCTCTAAGGCTCTTGATTCTGGCCCAGAATTTCTCATTATATAGCCTGGAATAAGCAGGCCCAGTTCATTCTGAAGTCGAAGCTGGACCCTCCATGCTGGCCAAGTTCATCCACCAAAGTTAAGGTGTTTCAGTAAGGGCTTGACATCTGTAAGGTGAGAGGATATGCACTGCTTGGGGAGAGGTTGGAGTTGGAAAAAAGCAGGAGCTCTTTAGAACCAAGTATTTGCATGAGAAAAAGTAGTACAGACAAGACATTCCACTTCAATTTATACAAGGCTGGAAAGGATCTAGATTCTTCTAGGGCTCTGCAGAGACTGACACTGTTGGTAGTAGAAGCTAAACGTAGCAGGCTTTGGAATGACTTCCCAATAGTCAATCACACATGAGTTATACTTCCATGAATACTCTGCTTAATTCCAAATGCAGTGGGAAATCCTCCTGTTATTCTGTGAAAGCCTCCAAGAGCGTTAGTTCATGGTGAAGGGTGGGGTGGGGTTTGTTGCTTGTTTGGTTTTTTTTTTTTTACACTTACTCCAAACCCCTGTATTTTACCCATTGGTTTAGCATTAAAGCATTTGTTTCCATTATTCTCTCTAGACTAGTCCATGATGCAGCATTTCCCCTTTCCTGTTAAAACCAATACAGAAAAAATGAGTCCTCTTACATAACAATTACCACCCCTCCCTCAAGGGCAAGATCAGGTGGCCTAATATTTGCCTTATACAAAATCATAGCAGACATCCTACCCAGGATACTGAATTTTAAGCTACTTCAAACAAGAGTCTAGTACAGCATTTACATTGAAAGTTACTATTGCTTGATAGTAATACCACGTACACCATGACCTCTTGAAAGGGAATGAGTTTCAAGTTGTGGCAAGAGCTACCTTATAGAACCGGCATGCATTTGAGGTTTAAATCAGTACTGTACTGACATTCAAGAATTTCAGTCCCCATACAGACTGAGATGAACAGCGCTTTTATTTATTTCAGTTACAAGAAGACAAGTAAACCTTACAACCAGAAAGGCAATGAAGGCCTCATGAGCTTAGTGATAACCATTTCATAATCTAGGCAACATGTTATGATTTCTTGAGATCACACAGAATGCATACCCCCCTCTTAAACAATTTTTCCTTATTTCTGTAAGGAATTTTCCTGTAAGAACAGCACACTGATGTTAACAGAATCAAGAGGGACCATCAATGTACAAAGCCTACATTCTCCCTCCCACTATCCCCAGCAGATTTAAGTGTAGACTTTATTTCAAAAAAGATAACACACAGTCATGATCACAGATAGAAGAGTGGGAAAAATGATTCTGTTTTTGAATGAAGTCAAATTATGATGTGTTAATGAAGTTAAATGAGGATACTTTTTCACATGGCAGTGTACTTCATAGGTGAAGAAACTCTCCTCATTTTAAGCCAATGTTTATCTAACTTCTGTAGTAGGGAAAAAAGAGTTTACATAAAAACCAGTTCCCCTACCAGGCATTCTACTGAAGAACTATGACACAAAGGAAGCGCCAGAAACATGAGAGAAATTACTGTACAAAGTGTCAAGTGCAAACTCCGCTTGCCTGGAATTCAGTGTATTTACTTAAGTACAATAGAAAAGTCTGAATTTGGGAGTGGTTGACAGTGGGATACAGTGCTACAGATTGAACATTAGACACTAACGGGCAAGCCCAAGCATGCATGTGTCCCACCACAAGGAAAAGATATGCTCGAGCTTCCTGAACTACTCATTTCTACAGTTTGCTCTAGTATCATCTTCTCCCTCATTACCAACTTAATTCCTACATTTCTTTGAAGGGATCCCTTTAAAAATCTTCCAAAACTCTGGACTATTTGGCAAAATAAATAAATAAACAAATTGTTCATTGTACTAAGGAACACAGAGCTGAAAAAAGAAAAGTTTATGACTCATCTCTTCCGTTGGTCTCCTAAGCAGTAGTGGACCTAGAAAACATGGGAAAGTACCAGATCAAGCACAGTTCCATCACCCTTTGCAGTTTAAACAGTGCACTTGAGACAGACTATAACTACTTCAGTCAATCGCCGGCAGGTCAGCTTTGGTGCATAAGACATCAATTGGGAAAAAAACCAAAACAACCAAAATGTATTTTTACCCATGGTATATGTCAGTTCTCAAGTTGCCCCTCACATAAGTGGTCAGGGATACATTTATTACATAGTACTCACAGTAAGACTCGGAATTTCAGGCAAACCTGTTCATTCTCAAGAAGCATCCTTTTGGATCAATTGAAGACTTTTGAGTACCTTATCTTACAGTCAATTCTGGAGGCAGCCACCATGACTCTATTTACCCAAAGTACTATTTTTAATGGGGCTGTTACCATCTTGAAATTGCAGTTTCAAGACTACCAGTAATAGAAAAGAGCACTTTTCAGTGTTTCCAGTGAAGGAGCTGAGAAAAAAAAAATCTGTAAGAAACCATTGCTGCAATTTTATTTTAACAAAAGGGCAGATTTATTCATGTTTACAAACAAGTTTCAAAAACAAAAAGGAGAACATGTATGCTACCCACTAACAACCTTTCAAAATGCCAACAGCCCTCATGCTGCATGAAGGATTCTATAGATTAGAAAAAAATCACAGTTCCACTCACAGTTCACCAAGACAGCACTAAACTAACATGTTTAGACAAAAACAAAGGACTAAGATTCTGATGTATTTTGATTTAATCCATTTTGCCCATGATAACAGAAATATTTCAAGCAAGTTCCATCACATATTGATGTCCTGCATTAAACAATCCTACTAAGTTCTGAACAAAAGTTATTCAGTAAGTTTCTCAAAATTTTTAAAAATTAAACAGTTGTTTCAAAACCATTAAGTAGTAAATGTATTTAAGAAACTAATTAGGACAGAGGCCATAACTTCATTAGAACACCACTGCTCATGTTTTTACAAAGCATTAGTGTTATCTATTTGGCTATTAGTATTAGCAATTTATCTACAATATTTAACAAGGTAAATTGCAGGCAAAATTTAGTACAGTTTCAATAGAAACACCCTTTTCCTGAAAATACAGCAGTATTTGAAGGACTATTTTTTTTCTCTGCATCATTTATAAGGAAGCTTCCCATCTATGAACAGGAACAAAAAAAGTATCTACAAACCTTGTAAACAGATCTGTATCATTTATAAACATAAATAATCCAAATTATTAACAGCCAACAGCAGAAATTAAAGTATCAATTCAATGATCCAGGGCCTCCTTGCCCTTCCCAGCTTTCCCTTCAGAAAAGGATCACGATAAACTAAAGCTCTGCTAACACACTTCAGGACCATTTTTAAGTACAACAGATGATCCACAGGTCACTTATGCTGGAGTTACTGTTTATCTGTCAGAGTTCGTTATTACTCCCACCCCCAGAAAAGCACCCTCCAGTCTGGCAGAAAGCTTTTTTTAAAAAAATAAATCTACATTCGTACAAGTGTGTCTTCTGTTGAAGTCCAAGACAAGAATGTCATCTTGTCCATCATAATGTGTGAAGAGACCCAGTTTCAATTTCTTTACAATGCAGCTAGTGTGTTAACATTCAGCTTACAATCAGAGTGATGTTTCCAAACTATGTAGCGGGCTCCCTGGGGATGAAGAGGTAGCAGACTTGTTCATGTCTGTTGTAAGGTGAATTCCACTGTCAACCGCATTGTTATTTTTATTGGGGGAGGGTGGGGGAGTAGAGTTGCGTTTTGTTGGAGCATCATCTTCAGCATCAGTATCATCAATAAGGGGAATATGAGGCTCGGAGTCTTCTATTCTAAACTCAGGATGCGTCATAAAATTGTGAATTGAACTTCGTGTCTCAGGTTTCTCTAGCCCCTCATACAAGGAGCTACGAAATGCATTCACCACTCGGATCTGTAATCAAAGAAAAAAGGTCGTTAAAATGCTGCAGATTCATTGGTAATGGTATGGCTTTTATGAGTCTGAATCCACAAACAGCTTGACATGAGTGAATCGAATTTGTATGTGATGCAGTGGAACTTGCAATAAACTGTAAAAAATGAAGAGCATTTCAGTAGAGCATTGCCAGTCTACACAGTAGGAATAAAAATTGTAAAAGAACTGCAAAAAGTTGAAGGGCCTAAAAACTCACACATGGCACTGGAATTGTTCAAGGATTTAACATGGGCTAAGAATTTTTCAGGAGTGAGGCCAACAATTACTTATTCATAAATTAAATCTCAAACAAATGTTTTATTCAATACTTGTGGAATGTGGGAGGGATGGAAGGAGGGAAAAGGCTGAAAATAAGTTAGAGGACCAGAGGGCTGCTAATTGTCATGCTAGGAAATAGTATGTGAACTGACTATGAAAAAGCCAAGCAAGTGTAAGCCGATGTCACAATGACCAGACATTTACGAAGAGTCATGCAAAAAAAGGAAACCACTAACGGCTGTAAATATTCGAGTATATACCCATTTACCACACTAGGGAAAGCTCCTTACTGAATAGTGCTTTGGAAACGTAAGACCTGAGCTAGGAAACTGAATACTACGTTGTACAATTAAGTAGCCACAAGAAGTTGTAACTTTGAAAAGACTATTCAAGTAGCACAAAGTATGGGAAAAGCAGGTTATCAGCCTTTGCTTGAGTCTTCAATTTACACTGAATTCATGGACAAAATTCCCAGGCTGAGAATTATTTCAATTACTTTTATTGTTTAACTAGCATTTTTCGAATCAGAAAGCTAAGTTCACAAAATTCATAAATAAACATTTCAGAGTGAAATTAGAATAGAGTACAGCTTCATTTCACAAATCATGCCATGTCCAGGTTGAACTGTACCCCCAACTTCCCCCATGCTTCCTCCCCAGCCCCCCATTTCCCTGACCAAACTACAGCAATTCAGGATTCATTCTTGAACAGATAAAACAAAAGGTTAGGCACAAGTCGGTGACCCCTCTGTCCAAAACTTTCATCGAGGTAAGTTTCCTCTTATGTTAGCACCCTATTCAATTCTCAACATCTCTACTTTTAAGTAACCTTGGCAAAGCAACTCTAACAACAACTTACTGTTACAAATAGTAAATTCAATTTAAAGGTATTCTTAGCACATCTAAGATGACTTGTTTCAAGCTGATAATTAAGTTATGACTAGTGCTTCCGTAGAGTTCCTTGCTAGTAAAAAACTGACTTCCAATTGAAGGAATGAAGCTGGAAGATCAGGAGCACTAACTTCAAAACAGCTACAATATATCAGACACCTCTCCTGTAAACACAGGGAAGCATTCCTCGAAGGATAAAAAGTGTTGTCAAATTTGTTAACACAGAATCACTGCACAGGATAAATCCTAGATCCTGAGTGCATCCTTTGATCCTAGAAGTAACATTGTTCCCACCCACTCTCTCAGACCACTTGCACTATTTTACTCGAAAGCTATCAAATTTGCATTTTTATACTACAAGTACAGAGCTGGGTCCTATTAATGATGGAAACCTTATGTTGCCATGCACGCAAGGGGAGGATGTAACTATCAATAAAAGGAAGATAGGGAACAGTGTAAATTCAGTGCTTGAAAAGTAAAAGATTACAACAGCAGCTAGTACTTCATTGCTTAATGCATGAAAAAAGTGAGCACGCTCTTAAGGAGTTGACATGTTACTGGAGCTTTAAACAAGCCCAGCTACCTGCCAACTGCCTTGGCACTTACCAAGAAAACCAGTGATGACAATGCCAGCCTCAAAGTTTGCAATGCCTTTAATCTGACACATTGCATCCCACTGTACCACTGATTTATGCAGCAAAATGACATATGACTGCCTTGCAGGATGGGGTTTTCATTGCTTACAGATGGTAAGTTAGAACACAAGCAGTAATGGAAAAAAAAAATTGGCTTAACAGGACAGCTGTAATTATAGGAATATAACCACAGCCACAATAAAGGCTTGATTCCCATGCAGAATGCATACTAAACAAGTGGTCTGGACACTCCTATGAACCCAGGACACTCGGAGTCTAGCCTTGAAGGAACAAATCAGATTACCAGCATTTTAAGTTAAAAAGAGAAAATCTAGTGTTTTGAAGGCTTTATTTTTGACTACTGACAATAATTAGTTAAGAGAGATAACTATAAATAAACTGCATAAGTGAGGAGCAAACAAGATAATTTGTTATGTGTAACTTCTACTGCCACTAGGCCTTCCTTATATTAGTATCAAAATAGCAAGGAACACAGTAATCACTCCAAATCCTCCTAGCCAGATGTCTACTTAGGAGTTGTAACTTCCCTTCATAGGAACAGCTGAACTATTTTCCAAAATACAGTTCCAAAATCGAGACACAATGAAATAACACATCTGTTTCCCACGAATACATATTAGTTAAAAGTTGTTTTCCTGGAGGGCTCAGCAGAATGCTGTACTACTCAGTGAGGATGTAAACTATTTATCTGCTATTGCAGCTCTATCTACATTGGTCATTTCAAAAAATGAGATGCTGCAGTGCTGTTATATTCTGCTCAAATGGCAGCATGGCATGAAGTGGCTCTCTAGAGCATTCTGAATGTCTAACAATGTTCTTGAGTGTAGTTAGGGATACAGGTTACTAATTAGCATTTTAACTAGGAGGTGCAACCCTATGCACCTTTACCATTCCATCTACTTTTCATTTTGTGTTCTTGAGGTATGTAAATTTGTGAACTGAGCTTCTCAATACTGCTGCACAGTAGGGAAATGCCTGTCTTGCCAATGGAGTACAAGTATAAAGATAAATGCTTGTGCAACCTTACACAGGAATTCTGGACAAGCCGGGATTGGGGGGAAATTATCAGAAGAGAACATTTCATTTAAGACAGCTCCTGAAATTAAAGGTCTTCATCCATCTGGTAATCTGAAAGTTTAAAAAGCAGGAGAGGGGAAAGAAGCCCTCTGAGAGTTACCTTAAAAAACAATTTAACCATTTTCTCAAGGAAATTCTAGAAGTAAACTGAACATATAATAAATAAAATTAAGATGTAAAACTCTTCCAACAATAGATATTAGCTATGAATATTCAACTATGACTATTATGAATCTTCAGGCTCCATAGTTTAATCCTACACACAAGAGTAATTAAATCTCTAGCCTCTATGGAGAGGAAGGCTGAAACTGAAATGCCACTTAAGAGTACAATATAAAGAGGGCAGAATTAAGGTGAGGCAAGAACTTTTCTTTCACTGACGGCTTATGAACTGCTGCCAGAAGAACCTAGAGGGGAAAAAAAATCCTTCAGATTTGAATGAAAGTTTCACCATTGAGCTTAAATGTTTTTTCCGTTTTTTATATTGGCTAATTAAACATTTCTTCTGCCTTGTACAGAGCTTAGAAGCCTTGTTTCACCACTCGAATCCTGATGTTGAGAAAGTTATGTTATTCAGTAAAAACAGGTCCAACAAAAGTAGAGATTTCAAGAAGTTCTTTAAAGGCTACAAAGAAAATGCATTTAGTGCTCCACGTCCTAACTACGTTCATACGTTTAACACACCATTTACTTTTCCGTCAGCTTGTTTACTTCAAGTATCATTTGTGCTGCAGTGTAAGACATCTATTTTTTGTTGCCCTGGGACCATGATTAAAAAAATCAATAAGTGAATTAACTGTACATCACCCTAAGAGGCATATACTCGAAAATTTACAACAGTTCTCCCATTTTATCTTAAACATCCCCCTGTACACGAATGGATGAAGGCACAGGATGTGCAGGCTCACAGCTTTCATATCAAAGTCTTTTGTTGAAACTGTTCCACCTGTTCTCAGCCCTCTAAGAAAAAAAAAGTCTTGAGGACTCCACTTTGTGGAAGAGCTCTATAAAAGCCTTAACGATGATTTAAATTACTAAGGAGAAAATGAGAAACGTTAGGTATGTGAATTAGGAAATGTTAAGTTCATGCACTTTAGGAACACACACTCACACCCCACAGTAGTAGAAGCAGTAGTAGAGGAAAACACTACATGTGTAGGGGTAGAAATATTTGTTACATCATGGTGCTGGCTGGCGATGGAGGGTTGCCGCCTTAGAGCCCCCTGAATGGTACTTCCACTCTGGAAAGCATTCACTACATCCATCTGCAAGGAATCAGAGATTGTGACAGCTTGCTCAGCAAGAGAGAGAGAGAACAAGAGAAAGGACCATCCCATCTACAACATACAAAAAGTAAAGAAAAAAGGCACTTTTAAAAATAGAACAGATACACAGGCAAAAGATGCATTTAGAGCTGAAGAAAACAGAGGACCCTGAGGGATTGCACATCCATCCAGACCCCCTTTGGCCATCTCAGCCAGACTAGTTAGAACTGCCACCTTAGTCAAAGGACTGGAGATGAAGAGATCTCCCTCATAACACCCACTGTGTCCTACCTTTTCCAAGACCATACCTGAGTTTGTATCCTGTTTAGGCCCCTAAACCACAAGATCTGACCACGACGTAATTCTCTCTCAGCATGATCAATCTCCTCCACATCTTCTGCTAGTTCTTCTTCAGGAATCTCTTCCTTTTGTGTTCCATGACCAGCTTCTTTAAGGAATTTCAGACGGCTGGTTGGAATTGTTGAAATCAACTAACAGTGAATGAAAATATGAATCAGAATTATTTTTTTCTCTCTTAAATAAAAAAAGTAATACCAGGCTTAAGCCTTAACATAATATCCATAATTAGCAAAGCTGAGAAAACAGGTTTTGTAAACAGGATGAGCGCATTAATGTAGAGCGACCATTCCAGCTGAAGAGCTGCAAAGCTGTGAATATTCTTACCACCTCCACTGAGGTGTGAAGTTAAGCTTGGACTACAAACCTAGAAAAAAAACATCCTTGCTAGAGACAAAAAATTCCATCAACATTACTTGACTATGGCAGGAAGGGACAGTACTTAAATCTACAAGAGCCATTAATTCCATAGATTGTGCTTATACATACAGCTTTCAGAACTCCCTCAGTTTGACAAGCATGATGTCATTATATCATTATAATGATGAACATTAGGAAAATTTTTTTCACAGAAAGGGTCATTGGGCACTGGCAGAGGCTGCCCAGGGAGGGGGTTGGGTCACCTTCCCTGGAGGTGTTTAAGGCACCGGTGGAGGAGGTGCTGAGGGGCATGGGTTAGTGTTTGATAGGAATGGTTGAACTCGATGATCCGGTGGGTCTCTTCCAACCTGATTGTTCTATGATTCTATGATGTGTTACCTCTACATCATTTAATTACGATTGCAACTGTTAATTCAGAAATACAGAACAGAGTTCTTTCATGACTTGGAAGGTATCAATCCAATTGCAAGGCGAATGATGTTTCCCAACACCCTNTCACAGAAAGGGTCATTGGGCACTGGCAGAGGCTGCCCAGGGAGGGGGTTGGGTCACCTTCCCTGGAGGTGTTTAAGGCACGGGTGGAGGAGGTGCTGAGGGGCATGGGTTAGTGTTTGATAGGAATGGTTGAACTCGATGATCCGGTGGGTCTCTTCCAACGTGATTGTTCTATGATGTGTTACCTCTACATCATTTAATTAAGATTGCAACTGTTAATTCAGAAATACAGAACAGAGTTCTTTCATGACTTGGAAGGTATCAATCCAATTGCAAGGCGAATGATGTTTCCCAACACCCTTATCCCCAAATGTTACTTTGCCACTTTGCATGCTCTAGGTCATCTATCTTAAATTAAACAAAAGCTACATATAGCTGTTCCAGCTTTCCTTTTCATTCCCACCTTCAGGGCTATTCTGGTGAACTATGTAGTTAAGGGGAGTCATCTTTTGATATGTCTCATCTACCAGATCCAGATCAGTTCGAGACTGCTTTCTTTGATCATCACAAACCTAGACGACCATTTCAGCAGCTGCAGAGGAAAAAGACTGCTCCAAAAGTAAGATAAACAGGCCTTCATGCTTCAATTGCTACTATGAATGCTCCCAGATCACACTTCTGTTTCCACTGTTCTCGGAAAGTCAAAAGCTCTTTGACTTTAATGAGATGCTAAAGCAGCATGAACTACAGCAGGGAAGCTTTGCCCTTGCAAGACACTTCGGTCAAAGGTATTTCAAGCCATCTTGATTCTCTTCTAGGCTACTTTAAAACCTCAGAGTGACTCTTATTTGATTTTTAAACAACATTAAATTTTTCAGAAAACCTTATTAAAATGCTTATAGCCTTTTTTAGAATATACAACTAAGGATGTACTTAAAGCTAAAAGTAACCCTACCAATTTTATACTGAAACCTGATGTGTCCTTTACAAAATGGAAGGAAAGAAACTGTAATGGCAAACTCTCTGCGGGGTATCAAAAGTCTATACACCTATGTCATTAAATAATGGAAAACTCCGTAGGTCTAAAGTTTCATGTAAAGCTTGCTGCTTACAAGCACTGTTGTGCATGCAGTAGTAATGAAAATAGAAGTCAAAACCATAATGCAATAGCTTAATAGTCAGGATAACTTTCCAATTATTTAATAATTATGCAAATGAAGATTTAAAAAAATGTTGATTTGAGTTTTGCTGCATTTCTTGCTACTCCAGGAAGTTTTCAAATCAAGAACATACTAATAATTTTAACAATTCTGATTTTTTCAAGAAAACCATTCAACATTACGTTAAATATATTTCAACGCTAACATGTTTCTTGTTTCTGTATTCTGACAGAGCTTGTTCTAGTACTTATCTGGCTAAAGATACAATTTCATTTTTAAAAGATAACTACAGATGCTTCTAGCTTAAAATAACTAAACATAAACCAATTATAGCATCTTGATACAAAATGCAACTAATCAACCAAGTCAGAGTAAGGAATATCCAAATAATGACTTTCTAGCTACCGAACAAGCAAATTTTAATCGGTATTTACTGTTTGTCTCCATGTATTCATGTAGCCCACTTGAAAGACCTGAATAGTTAAGATACTGTATTTGTATTTTCCATGTAAAATACTCTAATGCAAATAGATATTTAACATACCAAAAAAACTAGTTTACCTGGCCCCAGAGTAGTGTTCCCATGCCCAGGAAAATGGACCACAGCCACTGTTCAATCGAGAGTTCTGAGCAACTGAAAGGCTTCCCACCAAACTGCACAATAATTATCTGTAAAGAGCAACACCATTAAACAACACTATATCACTAACCTGTTACTATGAAGTTTGCTATTGCTCAGGATCACTACAGAAAACTATGCATTAAAATATCGGATTTCCCATCTCATTAATCATGCACTTCCACTGCCTCAGCAGTCTGAACAGGTTTCCAAACCTTAGCCATCTTTTCTTTTGCTTTTCAGTATTTCAAGAACTACTAATTTAGTTACTCTTCAAAACCACAAACATCTGTTACTACTACTTTGTGCTTATGGCTCCTCTCCTTTGCTTCACATTTACAGCACGTAATTGATGCTAGAAAATTACAGTGATTTATCAAATGAACACCTTTCTCATAATAAAGTTGATTAATAAACTTATGTTAACCTAAGTCATAGATCCATAAGACATGAAACATTTCAGAAATTTCAACATAATATTACTATGTATCACATCAATGTTAAATGCTAGACTTTACATCATCACAGTATGACACCTACCTAGTTAAGTCTTGGGGTGAAGGGTCAGATATCTCAAAAACTAAATCAAATTAGCTCCTATTGACTTACCTACTACAAGCTGTACAAGCCCTAATAAGCAAGGAATTACATGCATAAAAGTCTGCCCTGGAGAATCAACAATTCCAGTAGCAGAGCAAGAATGAAAAGGAGACCATTAAGTGGGGCACCTGACAGCTTAAAAGCCCAAGAGTATCTTTTTATTAACACAGAATAAAACAATGAGATGACAACTCAGAAGTGACTTATTTGGGAAGACGTTCACTCTGCCAAGGTTATAAAGGGAAAGCAGTTGCACTCAGGAGTAATTTCTACATATCTGGCTTTGTTGCACAATAACAGTCAGTCTGCTGCACATGCAATTGTAAAAATAAGAGTAGTTTCTGAAGAAGTGGCATCTAAAAAACCTAAACGTGGGAGAATAATTGAACTAACTTTATGTAAAGTAGTACTTTTGCATTGCTTTGATCACTATGAATTTGGTCAAGTTCGTGGAATCCCAAGTCTACGGAGAAACTTCAGGCATAGGTTATACATTAATTGCAAAATAATTTAAGTCATATGAGATCTGAAAGCACTGCTATCAGTGTGCTTATTTGTTAGTTACTTCTTCTGATGAATTAAAAGTTAAGGTCTTTCAGGAGAAGAAACTATTTCTTGTAAACTATTTTATTCAGACTCAATTCTGACTTGGAATTTCTCAACACCAGTGTGTTAACCCAATCAATTTGAGATAATTTGATTTCACTTCTTAGCATATAAGGACTTAACTAGCTTTTACAAAATCTGCCTAGATGCACCAGAAGTTCCCTAAACATCATGGTATTTTCATATCAAAATAACACCTAAACCAGCAGCATTTGTACAGATAACAGATTTCTGCATCAGAAGATGCAAACCGATATTTAACTACCTAAAGCTTATTCACGTCCTAATCTCATTAGTAAGATATGAGATGTTGCAAACCTCCTGCAACTGTTTAAATGGGCTTTTGTCCAGATGCAAAGGCAGATACTATCTATGAGGAACTTCTTTATATTTTGTCAAGAGACTAGAACACTAAGAGCAAACTGAAGGACTAGAAAATTCAAAAGGTAAAATACAAGTACTTCTACATTCCAATTTTGCCAGTTTCAAAGAGGTCTTACCTGAAAACCCTGTCAAGTAGCATTTCCAAGTGACTTGCAGCATGTTCAACACTGAAGATCTTTCACATTGCAGAAACTAGATGCCTGGCACTAGTTGATTACCATTTCCAAGGTAAGCAAGTACATCAACGTACTAAGTGCATTTTCACCCACAACCCCAAAGAAGCCACTTACCTGCACAATAAATGTCCCCAGAACAATAGAACAGAAGATAGCGTTGTTAAAGATTCCTTCAAAAACGTTTCTTTCACCATGAATTTTTCGGGCATTAATTTCATTAAAAAGCTGCATCATCACAAATGTATTAAATACAATAGTATAGTGCTCTGAAGGAGGAGCATGAAGAGGTGCATTTCTTCCACTGTCGATATCAAAAATTTTCTCACCTGTGTATAAAAGGCATTTATTGGCAGCTTAATTGGTGTCTTTACATATCCACTATATAAAAAGTATTTTTTTAAGTTAACCTGTAGAACAACTTTATGGCCTCAGTATTCTTACCAGCAAATAGGAGTGTGAAGACCACTACGAGTTGGTAGAATGCATGACCCAAAATGTTCTTCATCATTGTACGAGAAATTAAAGGTTTGTTTCTACCATAAGGCTTCCGCAACAGAAGAGCTTCAGTGGGTGGTTCTGTTGCCAAGGCAAGAGAAGCTAACGTGTCCATTATGAGATTCACCCACAGCATCTGCACAGCTTTAAGCGGAGAATCCTACAAAGATAGATACATAAACCCTCCAATATAAATGACCAAATTGCAGCTGTTAAACACATTATACAACATTAGCATATTCTGAAGAACACTATGTTCTTTGGACTAGTATTTAATTGAAAGTTTCAAATCAAAACTTAACTAGTCTTGACATTTTCAACCTTTATTAGCTGAAACAGAAGACTAGCAATACGTACTTGTGTTATGCATGCGCCTGTAAAAGCAACAATTACTGCTACTACATTGACAGTAAGCTGGAACTGAAGAAATTTGGAGATGCTATCATACACGTTTCGACCCCACATAACTGCCTTAACAATACTTGTGAAGTTGTCGTCTGTAAGGATAATATCAGAAGCTTCTTTAGCTACGTCTGTTCCAGCAATACCCTGGTAGAAAAAGAAAAACAATATGAAATATAACAGGATGCACTGACTTATGTAATAAAAACTATTAATATATCATTGGTCAACATTCACTTTGATGCACCAATGCTCTACAGGACCACTTTAATGTAAGCACTGAAAGTTGTGTTGAATCAAGTCCTGCTTGCAAATTCTACTCAAGCATGCAAAAATGTAAACAAGCAGATAATGTTGTCTTTGAAATAAAGACCTTAATAATAAACATCCTTTAAGTGACAAAGACACTCTGTAATTTCTCCCAAAGAAATGTTACTGAACCCTGTTCAAGGTAAAGTCCACCAGGTGGTGCAGTACTACAGTTCAGTATATGTCCTAATGAGTTTGCTATTATGAATTCCAGCAGTAGGGTAACGCATGTGTTCACAAGAGAACAGAATGACACACATTACCAGAAAAAACCTTTTGCAGAAGAGCATTGGCATTAAACAGTAGAATATGCAATGTCATTGCATATAGCATTGCAATGCAATTATGACTTCAAGGTTTAAGCACCTGAAGTATCCAAATAGTTAAGATGAGGTCTGTCTCATACCTACTTCAAGGCTATTTATTTTGCTCTTGGCATTTCAGAAACACTAATTTTATAGCTAATGTAACGATCCCTACCCCGATACATTCTTTTGCCAAGAAAATGAGTCAACTGCAGAGCTACCTGTACACCTTAAAAGGTACCTTTAAGTATCACATAGTAGGTGGTATATTTTAAGTGCTATTTAGATAAAGAGAAAAATCAGTTTCTTACACAGGTGGAAATAAGACAGTAACTGCAGGAAACTTTTAAGTTCTGGAAGATGAGAATAAATATTTCCCTGACAGTGCCAACTACAAAAGCCATATAACAGCACAAAATAGATACTTATTAAAAGAAGGTTTTTACAGTCCAGTGAATATTTCATGCGTAGCTGCCAAATTTTAAAGTAATACTTTTTTAAAAAGCTTATTGAAAAGCTTATTATATGAAAGCTCTTCATCTTCTATTTTTCCCCTTCAAGATTACCTGAGTCAGTGCATCTGCAGAAGTGGTGAAGGAAGAGTGTGGTCAACTTTTTTCCTTCAAATGCTTAATAATGAGTTTTTAAAAACTAAAGTGACCTACTAGCTCAAACCCACACTTTTTTTCAGCCCAAGGCTGAGGAGGAGTCTTGAGGCACCTATGTTACGCTATTTGGAAGGAGACAGAAGCAAGCTGAAGCTACATACTTAAGGCATGAGTCTATCTAGTATTATCACTCAAAGAAAAGTTTGGTTTAATTGAAAGTCTGCAATAAATTAGTGCTTAACACAAGCTAAATCTAGGCTATAAAGTTCTTCTCCCAGCAGTAAATTTTCATTAGTTCTGTCAAAGACTGAGTTTGGGTACCATCTGAAAGGGTGTTTGAGAACTTAAATTGAGAAAGTCAAATAATCTAAGGAAACAGACAGATGCAGATCCTAGATTGTCATAAAATGCTCTTACATCAGTTGTACTTAGAGATATCTCTTAGTATAGCTTCCACAGACATTACTAGCAGTCTCATTATAGTCTCCCTATTCTTACGTGTATGTTTACAAAATACAGATGAATAAGCTCATTCCAGATTGTGTATAAACTTTACTGGAAGTCAACATAGTATGCTATTTACCATCTGAAGTCATTCTTGCCATATACTGAACAGATCTCATTTCTGAGATCTTCAGTATCATTAATTCTGTGCCTACATTTTGCAACAAGCTGTTGCGTAAAAAAGGTTTTGATTTGTAAGTGACAGGGCTCTGCAGTATAAGTTTGATTAAATGGCAAACACCACAAATTTTACTTCCATCAAATAAAAATATGGTTACATTGGAACACTGAGGAAGGAGAAAAAAGTAATTAGTATTAAGTGTGAAAGATGCTGACTCCATCAACTTAGTTGTATACTGGGCTCATGAAACAAGCAAGGTTCTTTGAAGTGGTTT
Source organism: Piaya cayana (assembly GCA_013389865.1). NCBI lineage: Eukaryota > Metazoa > Chordata > Aves > Cuculiformes > Coccyzidae > Piaya > Piaya cayana. Next base: position 98,204 of record WAAB01007963.1, read on the forward strand.
GATAAGGCATTTTATCAATATCAGTCTCCAAAATACTAAAGATCTAACAAAAATACCATAGCAAATCCAACATCTGCCTTCTTCAGAGCTGGACCATCATTGGTACCATCACCGGTTACTGCTACAACTTGCCTCTGGTCAAAGACAGTGCTATCAATTATACCTAAAATAAAATGAGAATTGTGTGTTACAATTCAAAACTGACAACATAGCACAGATTACCTGAAAGAGCAGTTCACTCTTGCCTTCCTTAAAGTTATCAAAAAAAAAAGTCAAACCATATCATTCTAGTTGACTCCATTCCTCAAAAGAAGAAAAAAAAGGACAGCTGGCAAATGCCTTATAAGCATTTTCCCACTGTTCAGTTCCAGATTTTTTTCTAAAAGCGTAACACTGCCCCATGCCCCATGTCCCCGCTACCCCATCATTACTTAGAAGTTTGGATTGCTTTTACTTACCTTTCACTAGAGTGTGTTTGTCTGTGGGAGAAGATCTTGCAAGAACACGAAGCTTTGGCCAAATTTTATCTATTCGCTCTTGCTCTATCTGCAAAAAGAGCACTGGTTTTATTTTACAGTTAGGAGACTTAAAATATCAGCTCATCTATTTAATTAGCCAGTATGCTTACCTCTCCTTTTTCATTACGTATTCTCCTGTTAAAGTCTTTGCCCTCTAAACACAGGAAGTCTTCACCAGGATTCAGAATACCACATTTTAATGCAATAGCACGAGCAGTGTTAATGTTATCACCAGTGACCATACGTACGGTTATGCCTGCACGTTGACATTTCTTTATTGCATCAGGTACCTGTTAGCCAAAAAATCCCAAAAACACAGACTCAGAGACTGTGAATTAGTAGAATAAATCTAGAGATGTGAGTGAAAGGAGTGTAGCTTACCCTAATTCTTTTCCTGAAAATGACACAAATGATAAAGGGTTTTGTCATGTCATGTCCCCTGCCTCTCTCCCTATCATCTACATCCACCCCCCTTCATTTTTCCACACAATATTGCAGTGTTAAAAAAATAGCACAAAACCCCTCATGGCATTAGGCTGTAGTATTCAAAAGTACAGAATACTGACTTTTCATTTATGATTATGTAAAATAAAATCAGCTCACACTCTATTACTTCCTCCATGACGTCTAGCATGAAGTGATGCTAATACAGATCAGACACAAGTTCCACCTACATGTGGCATAAAAGCTTTCAACGTTGAGAAATACTGCTCTCTTTAGACCTCAACCACAAGCCAGACTCCTTACATTAGTTCTCAGGTGACAAACCCTCGTCTAAATCGTAACCCATGAGAAGCTGGCAACAAAACAGCTAATATTATCCTAAACAATACTTCCAATGGCCCAAGTGGTAAAAAAAAATGACAAATTGTTCCATCTACTAAGACTCTGCACACTAAGCGCCTTAAGTCATTAGTTTGTACAGAGCTTCAGTAACGCAGCATAAGTGACATTAAGAAGTTTTAATCTGCTTTTATAGCTCTATTAACCTTCCCACCAAGAAATTAGATTTTCATTTATCAACCATGCTTAGGGCACACAGTAGCAATTCAGTCTCTTGTACTTCCTGCAATATGAAGAACAACATGAATCAGGATCCGCTGTAAGAGAATCATTGCCGTTTTAGCCAGTGACCCTACCTCAGGTCTCACAGGATCTTCAATGCCAACAACTGCAATGCATGTCAGACCAGTAACGATATCATTTTCATTGTCCCATTCTGGCTCAGGTTCCCCTGCTGGGAAGTCTCTGAACGCCAGGCAGATGGTTCTCAGCCCTTCAGAAGCCATTGGCTCAATTACTGTTTTCACGATATCATCGCGATCCCTAGGTCTAAATACTTTTGGTTCTCCATTAGCACTCAGTATCTTGAAGCACCTGAAAAGGGAAATTTAAAGAGTTATCCCACAAGCTTTGTTTTCACTAGACTAATGCACACACAGAAAAGCTAGTAGCAGCATCTTTAAAGTAATCTCCACATGCACTCAATCTCTTTCCAACTGTAAAACATACTAGCTGTAGAAAGTTAACTGAGACAGTCATCCCAAGATGAAAATAATGCCCATTGAATTTAGGACACAAACATTAGTTACCACTATTGTATGTAAACAGACCGGTGCCTGCCCTGGTTGAGACAGTCAATCCAGTTTCAAGTTCAATAAAATGATCTCACTTTGTTAACAGTTGCAGAAAAACAAGTCTCAGAAGAACAGTATGCTTCCAGTACATGCATGTAGTGCTTAAACAGCTGTAAGCACTAAACTTACAGCACTAAAATCAAACTCTTGTACTTCTAGCCTTAAGAGCAGTAAGTTTTGCCCCAAGCACCCCTCAAATCTAACTGCAGAGAATTTGGAGAGCATCTGGTATAATGTTATTGATGTGAAGTGTTAACTACAAAAAACCCAAAGCACTTAAAACTGATTCAATGTTTGTAGAAGAGAGTGGATGCAAAACTAATTACTCCAGCATTTCAACACATGCTTTTTTTTTAGTTATGTTTCCTTGTTCCAATTATGCTGATGCAACTCATAGCATAAATACCAATACTGATGCCACGAACATATAACACTATCAAATATTTGAAACAACAAATTTAGTCTTGTTCTTCTGCATCATTAGCAAAGTTCCACCATAAAGCAACACCACAAGCATGTGTTTTACAAATCAGTGCTAATGTGGCACTGAAAAAAGGATAACTTCTTTAAAATTATTAAATTCTGACCTGGCAGGTATACTAAGATGACTACCACAGCATGTAAGTGCTTAGTCCAAGAGTTTAAGGAATTCAAGTGCAACACACAGTTTCCACCTCATCCAGGAAATGAAAACAAAGCTGTTCCTTAAAGCTTCATAACATTCGTAACAAATGAAATCTGTAGTCTTTCTGATCCCTAATTTTGGTTTTCTGTTCACATGTAAAACACTACAGATTGCTTCTGCCACCTGCAATCTGAATTTATAGCATTCCTAGATGACTACCTGGAAGCCAGTAAGTTTTATGTAAACATTTCATTGAAACTCACTTAAATATTTGACCTGATGTTAAGGAAAGAAAAATAAAACCACTCTGCTGAAAAGTTTGCTGCATTTCTTCCACACTTATTAGTAACTCACTTGTGTCTTATAAATATCAATACTTAAGCTTTCAGTGCTCCAGAGTAGTATTACACGTTAAAATAAAGAATGAGCAGCACAACTGACAAACTAGGTTATAAGCTTTGAGATTACTGGCACTGCATAGGTAGTGGGTAAAGAAAGTGGCTTACGATGAGGCAAGACTTCTGGATCAGGTCATTTTTTGATAATAGTTTTGGAATTAGAACTATTCCAATAGTATCCAAATCAGTCTAGGTTTTCTTGTTTTTTGCCAAATGACCTCATTATTTATTCTCTTATCTCAGTTATGAAGCCATGTGGACCACATGAGTCTTGGCTGAATGAGTTCTGGCAACTTCTACAGATTAATTGTACAGATAAGGTACACTATACTGTACAGATAAGGTACACTATACTTCTGAAGGCACAAGTAATGAAAACATAGGTATATTTATTCACTGATGAGACTTGGCTTAATGTCTACCTATGAAAAAATTCACATCTAAATCTAACTTTCATATTAAGAAGAACAACAAGGCATTTTAAGATTGACGTTTTGTTGTCAGTACTAAGCTGAGGAGGAAGGTTTAATCTTTTTTCTTTAGTACTTCAGTCCTTTCCTAGATAACTATTTCGGTGCCTAGTAGCAAGCAAAAAGGTAAATTGAAACAATGGGCAAAATCTATGTACTACTTAGACTGGAATTAGTCTAACATTAGAATAAAAACCAGCCTGGCTACAGTTGCTGTTCCTGATGCATACATGCTTGACTTCTCTTTTCACCTAGTTAGGAGCTACCACAGCTGCCTTCACATCGAAAGGTTTGTCCCAGTAGTGACTAATCTCTCACTAATCATCTAATCTCATTCTAATAAATCCTCTATAGATGGGTAGGTGGATAAGGAAGCAATTTACTTTGTCACATTAAAAATCCTCAAGTTTCTCTACTGGCCAAGTTCAATTTCCTGTTAAAATGATCAACTTGGACATCAACTTGCACAGTTTTTTGAAGCTAGAAGTAATCACATTTCAAAGGCACGCATCCTTCCTAGAATTTAGGCATATCAGCTGTTGGGACTTTACTGGAAGTTGGGGAAGCATTTTGACCAACCACACCTAAAATTGTTTTACTAGAGAACAGATAAATTCATAGCTGCTTTTCTGCATCACAGCAGAGCTCCCAAGTTCAAATTAATCATGACCAGCTCTTTTTTTGAGGGGCAGAACTGGGGTGTGAGAATTAAAATAACTGAAAAGCTTATTGCCCATCTTACTTTGTAAAGTCAAACAACTGAGGGAGACAAGCTGGAAAGCCTGCTGCAACCCAAAGGTATGGGACTGCTGCACTTGTTTGTGAACAGGGCAACAGAAATATTTTGAAGACCATAACGCAATGTTTAGCACTTCAGTCTCCTCATCTATCACATCATTTAGACAAATTTAAATGTTGAATTACGATATTAGCTGTTCTTACTTTTTAAGAACTATCTCAGAGGCACCTTTACTGAATATCCGGAAACTGCCATCAGAGTTTTTTAACACGGTACTCATAGATTTTCTAACAGAGTTGAAGGTGTACACTTTGTACAAATCCTCTTCTGGAATCTCATTTCTTACGTCCTGATAATCACGTTTTAAATCCAAGAGTAATCCCAGCAAGGCACATTCAGTTTTATTCCCAACATGACGTGGTAGGCCACCTTCTTTTTCAGGAGGCTGCAAGAACAAGAACCTTCACTGATTAGGATGTTAACTTAAACGACTGAAGTACAGCATTTAGAAAACAAGGAAGCTAAGGCTGAACTTAGTTGTGGGATACGGAAGTTTCATTTTCACAATGATTACTATATACATTTCTAAGTCATGAGCCAAAAATCATACTGCTGGCTTTTGTAAGCTAACACCTTTTGTACCTGTTTAGGGTCTTTCAGTCCCTTTCTCAGACTCAAAAATCACCCATTAGGTTAGTATCAAATCTCAATATGACCTTTTTAAAAGATTAAAATTTTTCATTGCTTGGTGTATCTATCTGATCAATTGAGTGTAGTTCTTGACTAATTACTTTGTATTTTAAAAGTACAGATAAGTTTACTTAAACTGATTTAAACAAACATCGTTTCTGTTGAAGAATCTTCTCCTATAACTCTTCCTCGGTGACTTGAGCTACGATCACATCGCCTGTTAGCCTTCTACTGAACAAACTAAGTCTTTAAGCTTCTTAAGTCTCACTAAAAGTACTGTTTTCCAGGCCATGGCCTATTTAACTGGAAAGAGTTCAGAAACAAGTTTCCAACCCTTTAATACTAGAGCAAGTTTCTTATCTCAGCAATGTGGAATATGCATATACTAGTGTTATAAGGAACATTTCTTTCAAGATATTTTTGAGCTTAGGGAGCTACATCATTGCAGTGTAGTTTGTAGCAAAATAGGCAGAAGCATTTACATCGCCTGACATGCCTCAAGCAGACAGAGCTGAAATATAATTATTTTAAGTTATGGATACATTTTTATTGTTCAGAGCTGCAAGAGCTTTGATTTGACTGTATCAAATACTCATACTTTCAAAATATTCGCTTCAGTGTGTTGTTCCGGGCTCATGAGACATGGACAAAGAGGAGAAAGCTCAGTCTTCAGCCACAAAAATGATAAAGGGACTGGAGCACCAGACATATGAGGAGAGGGTGAGTGAGCTGTGACTCTGTAGCCTGGACAAGAGAAGGTTAGGGGAGAAACTTATCAGTATGTATTAAATGGCTAAATGGGGCAGGCAGGTGGAAAAATGGTAAATGCTACCAAGCCAGACCTCAGATTATAAGAGGACAACAGGCAATGAGTACAAACTGCAACTCTTGGGCTTCTCAGAGCTGCTGGAGCATGTCCAGAGAAAGTCAACAAAGCTGGTGAAGGGGTCTGGAGAATAAGTTAGGAGTGGTTGAGGGAACTGAGATTGTTTAGTCTAGAGAATAGAAGGCCTTACATCTCTCTACAGCTACCTGAAAGAAGGCTGCAGTGAGGTGGATGTTGATCGTTCCTCCTAAATGGGTACCAGTAAGAAGAGAGAAAATGGCCTCATGTTGTGTCAGTGAAGGTTTAGACTGGATATTAGGAAAAAATTCTTTACTGAAAGAGTTGTCATGCATTAGAACAGGTTGCCTAGCGAAATGGTGGACTCATCCGTGGAGGTATGTAAAAGACTTGTAGACGTATGGTCTTCGAGATACTTAAAACCTGACTAGACATGGTCTCAAGCAACTTGCTCTGTTTGACCCTACTTTAAGCAGCAGGGTTGGACCAGAGGATTTCAACAGATGCCTTTGAGCTCTCTGATTCACTTAAGCAGACTGACTACACATTGGGTGTAATCTAATTGAAATTTTGGTAGTAAGGGACCTGGTCATGTTTATAGGAAGCTATTTTCTTTTTCTTTCTAGAAAAAGAACTTTAGAAAACACTGAAACTCTTCACAAGCTGTAACTGATTAACAGTATTTCAGTTGTGCTTTAGAGAAATCAGTGCTAGTGGTGTTGACAGGCTGCCTCAAGTACTGCTACTGAGAAAGTTCTTGCAGAGTTACTTACCATCCTTTTTGACTGAAAAGTATCTACTGGACTTAAGGTTTACTGCTGTTCCTGCACAAAGCACTAATAGTGCAAGATTCTACCAAATAATGAAGTGTTATTTTGTTATTTTTTTTAAAGCAAAAACCTAATTATTATTTTTACTGCCTTAAAGAATAGAAATTATGCAACACATTGGAATAACTACAGCAAGGAAGCCATGTTTGTAGTTGTAGAAAATGATGTACACAAAAGTGCTAAATAGTCCAGTATTGTGTAGCAGTTCATTATTCTTTCTATTTCAAAACAATCTGAAAGCCTCAAACAAGTTATGAGCAAAAATCTTAATTCTAAAGCCTACTAACTCCTAGGGCAGTATCTGGAATAAAAATCCATCAAAATCCTCATCTGTAAATGGATTTTCTCATCACATTCTAGCTAATGTGCTACTCTTACATGTTTATTTGAAGTAACACTCAAGATGTTCTTCACGTAAGGTAAACAAACCCACCTATAAAAGCAAATTTAGACTCAACTGTGAACTTTCTTAAAGTTATCTTCCTGAGAGTGTATCTTTAAATTATCAGCTCAAAACCTAAATTATCAATTCAAACTGAAATAAGCTATTCTTGAAGTTTAGTCTCAAAGGCTTCAGCAATTCACATGGGGTACAAAATACCTTACACTGCATTTTCCATACATTTACACTTAGTTACCTATCCACCAGACAATCTGCACCTTTTGAGGTAGCTGCTTAATTATCTTGATTAGAATGAAGAATACACTTACCAGTATTTTGGAAGTATAAGCACAATTAACAGAAATTCCTGTCACAAGGTAAGCCATGGTTTTCTCTGGAATAGCTTCTGGTTCTGGAATTTTTTTATAATGTTTTTCATTGATGTAGGCTTGGACAACCGTCATTCTGTTCATGGTCAATGTTCCTGTTTTATCTGAGCAAATAGCTGTTGCATTGCCCATTGTTTCACATGCATCCAGATGTCTCACCAAATTATTATCTTTCATCATTTTCTAAGGAAACAAAAGCAGTCAACAACTACCCATGACCATTACTTCATATTTCAGAAATTCTCATTTAAGGTGTTCAGTCTTATGCAGCAGCTTCAGAAGACGTTCAGCCTTCAAGTTATCTGGCATCTTACAGGAGGAATTTGTAGCTGCCACATTCTATAAGGATTCCTTTAAGTCTATTATGTCATAGTAAACTTAATTTTGGACAAGGTTCATAAATACAGTTTTAGTCTCCTGTATCTGCATGCCACATTGACTACTGATAGAAGTCAGACTGTTACAAGCAAATTGTACACGACTGTATTTAGAAACGGGCAAGACTCAGCTTTACCAGATTTGAAGAGATGTCTTTCTTGTAAGCAGAAAGACTAAGTAAGCTATGTTACAGACTTCTCCAAACATCACATGATATCTATTTTGAAGATGCTAGAATCAGATATAAAATCAAATACAGTTTAGGAGTCTAACATATCAGCTAAGACAGGGAAGACTACACAGTCTTCATGGGTCAAACATCATTACCTAAACAAACATCATTACCTAAACAAACATCATTACCTAAACAAACATCATTACCTAAACAAACATCATTACCTAAAAGGTTTGGATAGTATTTTAACATAAAGAGGCACAGTAACTTCAAATGATACAAATACTAAAGCCACTACTAGTTAGTACTGTAAATTAAGTTTTAGAACACAGCCTAAATAGCCATTGTCTTTATAATTAGATTTTCAGATCAATAACTAGTCCTAGCACGCTGAAGCAATAAGAAAATTAAAAGAACAAAGAGCATGATTTAAAATAAGTGCTGTATAATAAATACAAAGCTGTAAGTTCTACAATATACAGTCCTCAAGGAAAAATCAAATTGGAATTTTGTTCTAAGTACCTAACACATCAGTTATGTAGAAGCTCAGGTTCACAGAGGAGGTCATTATTTACAAACACACACATCTATTCATCATGAGAAAATGCTACAACTTTATGAGCTAAACTAATTCATCTTTAGTTGATGACAACAGGCTGTCACTGCTCACGGTTAGTGTGCATTCAGAGATTAAGAAAAAAAGTTACATGTCCTGTGCAGTTCAGGGAAATAGGAAAAGTTTCTCCCCACTGTTACATGTATGTGATGCAGCATATCTCAAGTGTGATTTTATAGCTGATGAATACACTCATCTACCTTTAAAATCTGTTCACCATCTATCCACTTACCTTAACAGAGTAAGCCAGAGATATAGTGACTGCAAGTGGAAGACCTTCTGGTACTGCCACCACCAAGACTGTAACTCCAATAATAAAGAACTTCACAAAATACTGAATATAAATTGGGGTACATTCAGCAAGCCAAGGTCTCTTCTGAATCCAGAAGGTATCAATTACAAAATATAATACAAGGATAATGACTGTGATTGCAGACATCAACAAACCTTGTTAAAAAAAAAAAAAAGAATAAACAGTTTTCAAAAGTTCTCAAATATTTGGCAATACAGACGGCAGATAACTGCAAATACGTCTGCCTTTATAATAGTTAGTTTACAGTTAAGATTTTAAAAATAGGTAAGTCAGGAAACACACAGTTTCTCAAAGGTATTCTAACTTCCAATGCAAGTATTTCCTCATATCTTTCTCCTAGAAACTTCTAAAGTTTTCCTTCTCATTTAACTGAAAAATGTAGTCCTCATTACAAACAAGGGACACCAATATGTAAAGTCAATTGAATAAGCAGGATAAGAACTAATTCAGCAGGCCTTCAACAATTATATTGCTTACTTATTCAGTAGTGAACACTGCTGACAATATCTAACCTGCTTCCTGCTGAAGGTGGGATTAAATATGGCAGGTAAGCACAGTGTTCAGACACTTCAGACACTACAGGAAAATCATGAAAAAAAATGGACCTGGCTGGAATAAAGGAAAAGTCACTAGTGTCAGCTCTTTATAGAAAGACACTCCAGTTTGTGCACCATCCCAAACAGCAGGACTGAAAAAAACCCCCAGCATGCATGAAGATGAGCATACAGGGCCCACTGGGAATTACAAGGGATCAAAAGGTGCATAAAGGTAAAAAAAGACCTCTTGCTTACAAAAAATGTGAAAAAAATTGTTTGATAAGGAGAGTATTTTACACTAAAACTATGGAAGCTTTATTCAATATTTTTTACTACAGCTTTCTCTGAAAAAATAGCACTGCTATACATAACTAGAGCGCTAAAGCTACAAATTTATTTGCTCTGTCCTCCCATGACTGTCTTACAACACGGATGAAGTCACACCTTTTATGAGCTGTGGGGTGGGCTCTAGTGGCTCCTTCTAGCCTAAATCTTTCAGCAACTCTACACGTACCAAGATAAATCCTGAAATAGTCGAATTAAATTTCTATATGCTCTATAATATAGCTTAAAATTTACCATGAAGTTCATTTTGGTTTAGTCTACTTTCAAGAAGCAATAGTTTACCAAATATTTTGACAAGACAGCTGAATATTTGCTGATAGAGTAACAGAACGTAAAAGATAGCAGAAAGTCAATGAAAACATTATATGTCAGCAAGTAATATGGTAAGTGGAAATTTCTAAACCTCTGAAAGTACCTAAGATAACCTGGTTGACCCCACCACATTTTCCACTCAATTTTTATTTCCCTAGGTACATTTACATCAAGTAAAAATAAAAACCATCTGTATGACAGTGAAGTGATCAGCACACTCTGGCTCAATGGCATACTTGTACGCACTGGAATTTTGCATTTAAAACAGCTAACCATGACTGGTTTGATTATTTAAGTTACACCCTCAAACTACATTCCAACTTTATCCAAAACACGTGACATCAACGCAAGGAGGTTACTAATTCACCATACCTGCTTTGCCAATCTGAACTGCAAGCTTTGTAAGTTTGCCTTGAAGAACCGACTTTTCTTTCTTTGGCAAATTTGATCTCTTCTTGTCTTTCTCATCTCCATCCCCACCATCCTCACTCTTCAGTGGTTGCATTTCCATGGCTGCACCATCCTGAGCTTTAGCTAGAAGTTAAGATCAAATAAAGTTTAGCCATTGGGGAGTCCCCAAAATTAATCATATTTGGAAAGCTTAACACCGGGCTCCACTAAACACCACTACTGTCTATTACCTACTATCCAGAGGTGCCATAGTACAGATTACTGTTTAAACAAGTGGTTTGTGTGTATGTGCCCAAGTGCTGGCAGCAGAGAAGCTTAGCCTGTGGCTAAGACCATGGTGGGGTAGGTTGCACCCCTGCATCCCACAGAGGAGCAGATATTCCCACTGTAACTTGTGTAGGACTCTATGTCACAGCAGGTAGATGTGCCCTAAAGGAAGCTGCAGCCTGTGGAAGGTCTGGGCTAAAGCAGACTCTGAACAGCAGTGACTCACACTTGTGCAGTTTGTTCCTGAAGGCCTGTACCTTGTGGAAAGGGCTCACATGGCAGAAGTTCATGAAGGGCTGTGCCCCATGGCAGGGCCAGGGCAAGAGCATAAGGACGAAGGAGAAGCATTATGAGTTAATGAAATAAACCCATTCTCCATCCACTTGTGCTCCTCAGAGGAACGAAGTAGAGAAGTGTGAGAAAGTCTTTTTAGCTGGTTGCGTCCCCACCATAGTGTTCTATTTTGAATTGGTAAGAAATTAATCTTATTCGAGCCTGTTTTGCCCATGAAGATAACTACTAAGTGATCTTCCCATCCTTATCTTAACTTACATGCTCTTCATCCTATTTCCTGCCCTGTATTGCTGAGGAAAGGGAGTGAGAGAGTAGCTGGGTGGGCAGGTGGCAACCAGTAAAAGTTAATTCAGACAAACAAGACAGCTTGAAAATCATGAGTAAACTTTACTTTCTTAGTATTTAGCTATGGTGAAATGACCTTGAGCAGATACACTTATGCCATTCTTAGCTTTGGAACTAAATACTGAACATGCATTTTCAGAGGGAAGTATATATTCATTACATACACTCTCAAAAAATAAGGACTTCCAAGAAAGGATCAGAGAGCCTGCATTTACCTTTGTTACGGTTTTCAACAGCTCCATCTTGCTTTTTACCTGTCAGAGAGAGGAACAAGTTGTGTTTTAAACTGACTGTGCTCATTTTAGTGTTTACATTTCTATATAATACATATATTACCACAGAATTTAAGCAAGGAAGTGTGATTTTTAAAGAAATAAAACAATCTAGAGGCAGAGGGCTGACATAACTGAGGCTTTAAAAGTGTAAGTCACTCACAGAAACAGCTCACTTCAGTTTTTTTGGTCTTTAGTTTTCCCCATTAAGACTATTGTAGTGTTATGCTATCATAGTTAAGTGTCTGTATCAGCAATATGTGCAAACTTGTTACTTGCTTGGAAAGATTTTAAAAGGCTTGCCTAAACATTTTTCTAGGAAAGAAATTTGTGACGAATGTGATTCTAGTGGCCTCAGCCTTGCTCTCTGTTCTTGCAACACTTGGCAATTGCATCTGACTGCTACCCTAAGTAAATTGTATGATCTCATTTCCAGAATTGAAGTGTTTGTACAATACTACAGAAGCTATAGTATAAAATATTTATAAATCCATACCAAAGCTAAATGGAGGCAGAGACCTGGATTACTTGATCTACGCTAACCCTATTTACGCAAGCACGAACATAATCTGTTGGCAGCATAGCAGTATTACACAGCTAAGCTAACAGTTCAAGTTCATAACAAAATACAGCTCCTACCTCTGTTGAGAAATGGAATTCAACAAGAGATCATAAAGAATGACAGTGAAACAGTGAATAAATCAATGAGTGAAACACTAAAGGTAGCTAGACCAATACAACGTGCATGGAGTATTGGCGTGAGAGGGGCACACTACCTTTCTTTCTTTGGGTTTTTACGTAAAAAACGTTTAGATACTACCTTGGCAAGTGACAAACATTTCTCCTAAGCAGAGAATGCAAGGGTTATAGTAACTATTTTGCAATAACCTGAAATGAAAGCTCCAAATTGAGCAATCCAGAACAAGACCCAGGATCTTTCAGTCTCACAAGTAATTAAGTCTTCAGCTTTAGGTTATGTAGAATAAATATGTGTACTCAGGTAGAAGAGAATCAAGTTATCAAGTACCCTGTTTGGCATGACATTCAATACCTTCACTATACTACTGTAGATATAGTCTGGTTTGCATACATAATATTTCCTCTGAAGCATCCTCAGAAGAGCTAGGGGCAGCGTGAGGAGGACTAAGATGCCACTTCAGACTTCTTAAGAACTCCTCATTACTTCCTAATTTAGTGTTTTTCTTTCCTAGTTCTCTTTTTCTCTTTTACAAGAGCGACGTTCTACACTTGAGTTACTTCTAACTCCTTGCTTATGTTTCCTTTGACTCTGAACCAAGCCATACATAGTCAACTAAAAATAGCCACTTTAATCTCCTTAACATTCATAGAGCAGCTGATTTAGTTCAACCTGTTTTACCAAGGAGAATCTTACTGGTCACTCAACCTGAGAGAGAGGAAGTTATCTATCTTGGGAGACAAAAAAACCTCACAAGTGTTCGGGCCCTATGATACACAACACTACTTGTTAAAAAGGCTTCTACTTATGGAATAATATACACTAGCAAGAGTATTAGTAAAAGCTGTAATCTTCTCCGTATGTCCTGTAGCAGCTGGTACTCTTGCTTGCTTCCTTCCTTCTCCTTCCTCTGTAATGGAAAGCGCAAAGGACGGAAACTGTTCCATACTAATTCCCTGGAAGAGTTGCACGTCAACTTTTCAATGCCACCCTTGAGGTTGAAACTAACTTTGAACTTTCAATTCTTCTTGTAACAATTTTTGTAAATTACTTCTGAAGAAATCTGATACTTTTAAGTTTCAAAAAGCCTCAAAATTATGAAGTATTTGTAGATTAGGACAAGACAACAAAAAGCACAGTTCAATCCTAACTAGTGCACACAGCATACATTTCAACAATTGCCTCGTTATTTTGAAAGCCACCGGGATTCCTAAGCACATTTTCTGTATGGCTTCCCATTACTGATAAAGAATACCTTTCTGTCAAGAATCCTCAGGCTCAATTTCTACAAAACTTTTTTGCTGTGGAGAAGTTCAGTTGTGAACATTAATTACGAGAGCTAGTATCAAACCATTATGGGTTAGCACATCTAAGCTTTGATTCTCAGGATAGCGGTTATGGTTTAGACAAGGGACCTTACAATTCCAGCTACTGAGCGAGTCCTTCAAAACAAAGACAACAGCTCAACTTCACAGAAGTGAAAATGCTTTGGGTTACAAGACCCTCATTCCTCCAAGATGAAAGCGTAGGAAAAGTGCTGCTAGCGATATGTTTTATGCATATCTTTGAGCATTCAAAGTTTCAGCTCTGGAAGAAAAGCAGGAGCAGACAAAGCTGCTCACATTTAGCAAAATTAGTCATATATACGTTTAGGAAATTCACAAACTTAGAAATATCAACAATACGGGCTTTTCCCCTTCAAGTGTCACAGAAGAACTCCCTAATGCAGGAGAGTTTCAATCTGTCAAAAGCAGAACTAGATACTCATTAGGCTGAGTTATGGGTAATAACCTGTTTGCCATAACAAGTATTTGCTATTAGTCATATATGTACTTTGAAGTTACACTGTTTATACGTGGCATGGCTGGTTAGGAGTTGTACACTTTCTAATCTCCAATTGATCGATGATATCTATAGTTTAACAAGAAATCCACATGACAGGAGTCATTTGTAGTGGTGTATGCTCAAGTAACTAGACCTGAAGTTTCTTTTATGCAAAACCCACTGGAAGTAGTATAAAGCCTGAAAAAAGATTTCTGCCACCAGATGAACAGAACATGTTTTTATCCAGTAACATTCAGGACTTCCTTTCCTGGAGTCAAGATTATTATGCCTACTTTTCTTGTCCTTCTTCTCTTTTTCTTTCTCCTTTTCCTCTTCATCTCCTCCAGCTCCAAGTAAGGTAAAGATGATTCCAGTCTGAGAGTTCACACCCACAGCAGTTACTACCATTCTTCCAGAGCCTTCCATCACATGTGTACCTGAAAGACAGGATCAGATTTTCCACTGAGACGTGAGCAGTTACAAGGCAGTGCACAAAGAAAATGAGTCCTTGAACTTCACGCTCACAAAAGAGCAAGATGTGTACATGTAGCACTGTGTTCCCCTAAAGCTTTAATTGCCAAAACTATCTAGAAAATAAAACCATGAACTAGACAAAACGTTAGAAACTTAGTCTTAAAACTATAAGTCTGCTCACTTTCACAGTTTTGTACTAGTTGAACTGGTTTTTGATACTTTTAGGAGTCAGTCTAGATATAATCTAGTTTGCCAGATTTTAACCTCAAAAATACCCATTTTACCACTAGAAATGAGCTACTTCAAGAACTGTGAAATGTTACATACCTGACAGCAGCATAGGATCTCTGTCCAGAGACTTCTTAACATGATCAGATTCTCCAGTCAGTGAGCTTTCATCAATTTTGAGGTCATTCCCTTGAATGAGTACACCATCAGCCGGCAAAAGATCACCTAGGAGAGATCACTGGGTATGTTGACTGCAGTTCCTTTTTTAAAATAAAAGAAAGTTCAACTTTAAAAATATGTTTACCATATTTCACTTGCGCAATATCTCCAACAATTATGTCAGCTACTGGTATTTGGATGACTTGGCCACCTCTGATGACTGTGAATTTCTGTTCTTGTTCAATACGGCTCTGCAATCCCCGAAATTGTTTCTCCTTACTCCAGTCATTGAAAGCTGTTACTAATACCACACAAACTACAGATAGGAGGATTGCAGCTCCTTCAATCCAACCCGCTTCAGATTCCTCCTCTTCTTCACCAACATTTACTGATCCACATACTGTAGAAAACAGGTTTTAGATTTAAGAAAGTTCACACAGTTATTCCTACAATAAAAAAAGTTTTGCCAAACAGAAGAAACTAATAGTTGCTAAATATTTTACATGCTAACCTCTTGGCAATTTATTTTTGGCAGCACAAATAAGCTAATAAACCTGAAAGCTAGAGCAGCTACATCAAGTTAAACCACCTAGAAAGTACATCCCTGCTTTTCTGAACATAAGAGTGGTTGATACAGAAAAGTTACCTGTGCTTATTGTCTTATTAAATGATGGCATGAGAATGCCAGACTAGACAGTTTGTTAGCCACCTCCTGCTTTCTCAACTAGACAGTTTGTTAGCCACCTTCTGCTTTCTCAACATTTCCCACTTTACCTTAACAAGCTGGATATCACTGCAAAAAAATTCAGTTCAATGAAGGCCAGATTTCTTCAGCTTTCATTTAGAAATATAAATGTAGATTTATTTCTTAAACTGGAAGAAGTCGCCAGTGTCATATTGCAAAACCAAGGAAAATTTAAGACTTGCTGACTTCCCAAAGAATGTACATGGCCACAAATTACAAATTGCTTAAATATTTGAGGTAAAGCTAAACATCTCCTTACCCACAAAATCATGAATGGGCCTAAGACAAGTCCTTATTTCTGCTGCTTGTGCTTTATCTCTGGCATTATTTTGGTCAGAATCACGACCCAAGAAATCTCGTACTGGCCTTCCAAGGTAAGGTAAAGTTTTAGTAGTGTGCTCTCAATAAGGAACAATAAGCCGCTTTTCCACTGACTTACTGTCTCCTACCAGATTTACAGCATAAGTATGCTGGACCAGGGAAGTCAGTAGTATATTACAGGTAGATACCTAATTTTAAAAGTTTACTTACGTGATTCATTTCCTCCTGGAGGCTGGTAAAAAGAAAGGCCCAAGGATACTACGGCTGCAATTTCTAATATAATTAGTGTAACGTCCTGTAGTGCTTCCCATACTAACTGAAGAAATGTTTTTGGCTTTTTAGGAGGTATAAAGTTCTTCCCAAAAACTGCTTCTCTCCTTTCTATATCTGCTGGATTTCCACTTAAACCTATTTAATAATAAGACAAAGTTAGTGACATTTATTTGCATTTCACCCTCACACTAGAAGTGATTGAGGTTTCCCATTCACGGAGTCAAGTCCCACTCCATATTTTTTGTAACAATACTGAAAAGCCATTTCTCAAATACGAATACCTAAGTATTATCCTTAAATCAGTGACACTACAGAAAAACAACTGTTTTATTATTCACATTCTGTCAATATAAAGCTGATGTCTACCTAACTTCCACTTAATATGACATAGCAACAAGGTAATAGTAACAGACATACCTTAGTACAAAGTAAACACCTTTGCAAGACAAGATCATTAGTAGAGTTACTACTACTGAGACTGAGTGGCACCATTCAGCTTTAGCAAGACCACAGCCTGTGAAGCCAGCTCTGGTTCCCACTGTAGGGATTCTGTATATCCTAGGATCCTACAATTAACGTAACATTTACAATGAAATTTTTAATATAGTTATCAATATAAAATACTATAAATATTATATTTGTGTAGTATTTAATTATTATATAAGAGACTATAAAAACCTGGTGAAGCTCTCCAGGCATCATGTGGAGAGGGAGCCACTTAAAGATGCTGCTTCTGCCTGACAGCAGCTGTTTGCTCTTCTGAGGTTTCACTTTCTATCTCCTCTAACACAGAAAGAGCCCATATTTAGCACTGTGCAGGGCCTGTCACCTCAGCTTTTTATCTGTCTTATGTGGCACAGTTCCTTTTAAGAGTCCTCTTCTCTCTCTCTCAACTCTTGTATCATCCTTAAGGGACACTAGCAGGAATGAGTGAGTGGCCTTCACTATAAGATGCTGGTTTACTCCAACAGTCTCCAGCTGCCTAACCCACTACTCACAATTTAAGCTGCCTGCTCATTTTTCAAGGCAAAAGGGCAAAATGTCCATTGACACAGAGAGCAAATACTTAAGCCATACTGCCCCAAGGTTGTGACCAGCACCTGCTTAACAGTAGTCTTTTTGGTAGTAGTGTTTTTCAGTAGTTAAACTGATTGCTTAATGATAAAAGGATTATAAATACTCTAGGTAAGCAATAGCTAATACTGCAGCTTGCTTTCATAATAAACCAGATATTTAACACCTCTAACAAGCATTTCCTAGAAGCCTCACATGGTATTTCAAGGATTTTTAAGACTGCTGAACCACAAGGCTCAGTTTTAAATGCTAACAACTGCTATGTAATCACTTAAATGAAAAGCAAAATATTACATGGAGATCTGTTCAAAAATTAAATTAAATATACTATTAATGCATAGAATAAATTAGATTTATTCTAACACTTTTAGATTCACCTTGAGTTCACAGCTTTGGAGGTTTAATAAAAAGGATCAATTTTACTGGTTAGCATTACACTACATTTGGTGAAGGTCAAGCTTTGAAATGCCTGCTTTCATTCTCAACTCAAATAGCACTGCAAGACCATTTTAAAAACAAAGCCATATGAGAGCATCTAGAGAAACTCAGGACAGCCTGGCAATTCCAAAAGGCTAGGCTACATTAGTATTTTGTAACTGACAATTTCTTTCTTCCTTTTAGCATGGCAGAGTTTGGAATGCTATTTACAACATGTCACTTTTCTTCTCCCCAGGGTAGTAAGATGCAGAACATCAGGAGTATGCAGCAATAATCTCTGAAGAATAAAAAACTTTTCCAACAAGTCTATATAAAGTCATGCTACTATTAGAACCACTTAGTGAAGATTAGTAAATAAGCCTAGCAAAGAAAAAAAGCATTTTTCTTTTTAGTGTTCACCATAATACACCATGTAGCAAGATCATTAAAGGTACGTATACCACATGGCTGGCAACTTTACAGTTCACAATTCACAGCCCTGAGGTCAAACCTACTTCCTTTATATTATTCATTATGTATCTTAACTAGGGTAATTTAAGTTTTGGGGGGTCAAGTTTTAAAAGTATTAGAGAAAGAGCTAGGTAAAGCTTCATATCCAAATTTCTAATAAAATTTGTTAGAAGTTAAGAGACAATCAAAACTACGGACCTGTGGAGATAGATGGTGGTCCATCTCTCCAGAATATAGGAAGGACCTTTGCAACTGCAGATACATCAACCATTCATTTTTTCACATTTGTACACATATAAAGGACATAAAAACCATTAAATACTAAGCACTAAAGCCTGCTCAGTGTCTGTTTTTAGTAATATTGATAAAGGACAGTTCCCATTTCTCATTTCAAATCAGATAGGTCTGATCCAAATTTCATCCGAAAATAAGACATTGCCTTACATTATCAAGAACTTCAGAGAAAGAAATTATACAAGCTGAACTCATCCACTGTGCAGCATTTTGGAACTACCAGTGCTGTGAAGCCACCAGCGATGACAAAAATCAGCATTTCATATCATAATGAAAGCATTTGAATAGGAAGAAGTGTCATAGGATTGTGCAGCTGTACACTTGAAAACTTTAGCTAGCTGTAACTAGCATAACACACAGCAGTTTCATGCACAGATCTTGCCCAGGTTTCTACACTAGAAATGTCCTCATTTCTATACTTAAAATTTGAATTTGACAAGAGACTTAGTTCTACTTCTACCAAGAGCTCTCTAGTACTACCTCTTGAGAAACTTGTAGCAGCTTAACTGACAGAAGAAGGTTCTCTAAAGGTTCACAGAGAGATTTAAAGCCAAAACAACACCTTTGCAGAGGACACTCCTCTAACTCATCTTCCTTAACCTTTTCCGAGCTACTTATCACATACAACTGTTCAGGTCTTGTTGTGTTTATGAGCTGCTCTCACTTCAAATAAAAATGGCACCCTTTAATGAAGCTAGTGACAGTATTTAACAGACTGCACGACAGTACATCTAGATGTCAAAGGCTTTTGAAAGGGAAAGGCCTTGATCACAGAGTCCCAAGCACAGCAGAACTGATCTGCAGGAAAGGGCATCTAACCCTTTTTAGTTTTAGTACACTTGACACTCATCATTCCCATGTGTTAACTTGGTTGTTTCATTAAGGAACAAAGTGAATACTGCAGTATACCAGCTATTTGATGCTTAGGGCACATCATGGCCATCTACAGCTGTACACCCACCGAGCTTGCAGTGATAGGCCTTAAACTTTGCAGATTGCTGTAAAATGGGATATTAAACTCTGAGTTCAGTTCCTGATTACAGGAAACTACAACCCTTTTCACTAAGGAAACTGCCTCTCAATACTATGCAACAGGTCAGCGGGTTACAAGAGACTTGTTCCTAAGAGATGTTACACTGTTGTACATACATGCATTAAACTTTACAACACCTTTGATGCTGAGGAACAGAAGTTTGCACAATGTTTTACGTACTCCTTTGTCAGCCTAAAACAAGTCCAATCCCATTCACTGGCAGGCCAGGCATGATTGCTGGCTACTTCCAGTTTGGTAAAAACCCAGTTCAGGTACTGAAATAATTTCAGATGTCTAGAAATCAGGAGTCTTGCTTCAAAAGCAGATCAACCCAAAACATGCTAAATGCAGATGTACTCACAGATACCTTATGACGTTACATCTCCCCACCTGGAGTATGTGACATATAAATCCCCCAGCTGGACTACTGTG
>WAAB01007964.1:0-19557 GCA_013389865.1 Piaya cayana
ACCACCTCCCTGGGCAGTGTGTTTCAGTATCCACTGACCCTTTCTGTAAAATATCTTTCCTGATGTCAAGCCTGCACGTGCCCTGGTGGGGTTTGAGGCCATTCTCCCTTGTCCTTTCAGGTAGTTGTAGAGAGCAATAAGGTCTCCCACTCAGCCTCCTCTTCTCCAGGCTAAACAACCCCAGCTCTCTCAGCTGCTCCTCATAAGGCCTGTTCTCCAGCCCCTTCACCAGCTTTGTTGCTCTTCTCCGGACTCGCTCCAGAGACTCAACATTTTCTTGTGGTGAGGGGCCCAGAACTGAACACAGGATTCAAGGAGCAGTCTCACCAGTGCCAAGTACAGAGGGAGAATAACCTCCCTGGACCTGCTGGTCACACTGTTTCTGATACAAGCCAGGATGCCATTGGCCTTCTTGGCCACCTGGGCACACTGCTGGCTCATGTTCAGTCAGCTGTCAACCAACACCCCCAGGTCCTNGCTAAGGGTGCCCTCATTGCTTTCATCCAGGTCATTGATGAAGACACTGAACAGGGCTGGACCCAGCACTGAGCCCTGGTGAATCCCACTTGTAACTGGCCTCCAGCTGGATTTAACTCCATTTATCACCACTCTCTGGGCCCAGCCATCAAACTAGTTTTCCACCCAGGAGAGTGCTCCTGTCCAGGCCAGAGGTCGACAGTTTCCGAAGCAGAATGCTGTGAGAGACTGTGTCAAAGGCTGTACTGAAATCCAAGAAAATACATCTACAGCTTTTTCCCTCATCCAGCAGCTGAGTCACTTTTTGTCCTAGAAGGCGATCAGGTTAGTTTGGCAGGACCTGCCTTTTGTAAACCTGTGTTGACTGGGCCTGATCACCTGGTTCTCTTGCATGTGCTTCATGATAGCACTCAAGATCACCTGTTCCATGACTTTTCCCAACACAAAGGTCAGACTGACAGGCCTGGAGTTCCCTGGATCCTCCCTGCGACCCTTCCTGTAGAAGGGCACAACATCAGCCAACTTCCAGTCCAGTGGAACATCCCTAGTCTTCCAGGACGGTTGAAAGATGATGGAAAGGGGTTTGGCCAGCACATCCTCCAGCTCCTTCAATACTCTTGGGTGAATCCCATCCAGTCCCATAGACTTGTGGGTGTCTAGCTGGGCAAGCAAGTCTAACCACCTTCTCATGGACTATGGCAACTTTGTTCTGCTCCTCTAACTCCTGGGTGCGTACATGGAGGGAACAACTTTCCTATTAAAGACTGAGGCAAAGAAGGCATTAAGTACCTCAGCCTTGTCCTCATTCCCTGTCACTATTGTTCCTTCTGCATCCAATAGGGACTGAATATTCTCCCTAGTCCTCCTTTAATTGTTAATGTGTTTATAGAAAGATTTTTTGTTATCTTTCACAGGCTTGGCCAATCTGGTTTCTAGTTGGGTCTTAGTCCTCCTGATTTTTTCTCTGCATGATCTCACTTCCTCCCTGTAGTCCACCCAAGACACCTGCCCCTTCTTCTAAAGCTCATATACATTCCTCTTCTTTTTGATGTCCCTCAAGTTCTCCCTACTCAACCAAGCTGGTTTATTTCCCCACTGGCTCCTTTTCCGGAACATGGGGATGGTTTTCTCCTGAGCTGCTAGGATTTCCTTTTTGAAGAGCTCCCAGCCTTCATGGACTCTCTTGCCCTTAAGGACTGTCTCCCATGGGACTTTCCCAATCAACCTTCTTAACAGTCCACAATCTGCTCTCTCGAAGTTTAATGTAACTGTTCTGCTAATCCCCCTCCTCTCCTCACCTAGAATTGAAAAAGCTATCGTCTCATGATTGCTTTGACCCTGGCATCCTCCAACCATTACATGCCCAGCAAGGGTTTCTCTGTTGACAAACAGCAGGTCCAGGAAGGTACCTTCCCTTGTTGGTTCACTCATCAGTTGTGTGAGGAAGTTGTCTTACACACACTCCAGTAACCTCCTTGACTGCTTCCTTTCTGCTGTATTGTACTTCCAGCAGATATCTGGAAGATTGAAATCTCCCACAAGCACAAGAGGTAGCAATCTTGAGACTTCTCTCAGTTGTTTATAGAAGAGCTCATCATCACTTCAGTGTGGTGTGCACAAAGGTGCTGTATCATTAGGTGACAGGAAACTGTGTTTCATTGTACATTGTGTTCTCATTGTACAGCAATACCATTCCTGTCTATGTTGATGGTAATTTCTCACCTCATTTTTCATATCATATCTGCTCAGTTTGGGAATGGACAAACTGCTGAAGTGGATATCAGTAGTAGCTTTTCTGGTACCTGATAGTGACTGATACTGTACTTATTAAAAACGTTTCTTCAATCAAGTATCTATAATAAACCTTAAGGAGTGTATTTCTTTCAGGTCTTCAAAACATAGAAACTGACTTATGGTCTATGACATTAAGATTCATAGCTTTTTTAAAATACTAGCCCTGTCTAATGAATCAGCAGATATTTTCCATATGGTGTATCGCAGCTTCCCTGACCTTAGTATTAACATGTTTATATTGTCCTGTGACCAAAACTACAGAATCACAGAATAACCAGGTTGGAAGAGACCCACCGGGTCATCAAGTCCAACCATTCTCACCAATCTCTAAACCATGCCTCTCAGTACCTCATCCACCTACACCTTGAACACCTCCAGTGAAGGCGAGTCAACCATCACCCTGGGCAGCCCATTCCAGTGCCTAACAACCTTTTCCGTGAATAATTTTTTCCTTATGTTGAGCCTAAGGACCAGGAGACCCTCAGGACCAGGAGAGCAGAGAAGACAGATCAGAAGCAGCTAAAAG
This sequence comes from Piaya cayana, assembly GCA_013389865.1. NCBI lineage: Eukaryota > Metazoa > Chordata > Aves > Cuculiformes > Coccyzidae > Piaya > Piaya cayana. The sequence continues at coordinate 2,798 of WAAB01007964.1, forward strand.
AGCAGAGGCTCACTGCTTGCCAGCAGCCAGAGTCATTGCTGCAGAATGCTAACACTCATCTGTTCCAGCAGGCAAGGATGGGAAACAGTGTTGTTATTGTCAGAAGTGCATTGGCGTCCTACACCCAATACAATGACTGGGGTGAGCCTTTGGTACTGCCCTGAGGGCTCTGAATCCCCACTGCATTCACAGTGTCTGTGAAGAAGGGACTACTGCCCACCCCTCTGCTACAAGGAAAATGCAGTGAGAAGTTTACCATCCTTCAGCTCCTGCAGCCCATGGCTGACTGCAGGTGTAAACTGCTTTTGACTTCAAGTTGTGCCAATTCTCTGGCAGCCACCAAGGAGGCTGGATTTGTGGGCTAGCCCACTTCATCTGCCACAGACAGCCCCAGCAGGCACCAGATGTGAAGACCCAAACCTCTGCACTCCATGCAGCCTTGCAGGAAGTTTCTTTTCAGTCTTGTGCCTAACCCTGAGAGAAGACATCAGATGCATATTTTCAGTGAGGTATAGTTTAAAACACAGTAAATCACAGTTCTCATCCTAGAGATGTAGGTAGGAACAGACTTATGCTTCAAATTCACATAGTCCTTCTTGGAGAGCATATTTCCTTTTTGTCTTACCTTTTGCTTCTGTAGAGGAAGGAAAAAGCCTTTTGCTTTCCTTGCAGATGCAGTAAATCCTTCTGAAAGTTTATCTGAATTCAGCTGTTTGCAGCAATCCTTTTTTTATTAGAAGGTGACTGTTTCCCAACTCATTGAAGTCTTTTGTGTTATTCATTCTGATGCAGCACGTTTCCTTATGGGATTTAGTTCCACACATTTATCACAATGCTGTGTTGCACTTTAAGATTACAAATTTTTATCTCTTTTAATGGCAGCAGTTTAAAGAAATTGTACCATGCTAAGAAGTCAACGCAGTGCCAAATAAAGTGTGTCTTTCAGAAATGAGGAAGAAGAGAGAAATTTCAACTTTTCTTTGCAGAGATAGCTTTCCTCTAGAGGTCCAATCCAGAATTGACTTCCCATTTAATCAGTGTAAGTTCTTCCATACTATTGATCTCTGTTTTGGGCTTGGCATCTACATCAGAAACAGGACTGTGGTAAATGGCAACATTAAATAAGCTGTTAAGAGGTTTATTTTGGACTGGAAATTTTTCTTGACTGCAAGATAGGGTAATTTAAAGATAGAACAAAGCATGCAGGCATTCATTGCTTCCACAGAAGACAGCTTTGCCATCTCAAGTTTGCAACTTGTGTTTATCGACAGAATATTTACACAGAAATATTTGAGGACTTTCTATGGGAAAAGCATTGAAAAGCATTGGGCATTTTTCTTAATAATGAAGAGAAAGTGTACAGATAAATCTTTGAACTTTGTATGTTTTACTCTAGTCTTGGGATTGACTCTCTGCCTGAGCATGCATTATTTGTTTTCCATCATATATAAGAGGCTGTACCTGCCCATACTGAATTCTTGACCTCATCAGACCAGTCACGCCATCCAAATGTCCATAAAGGCTTTTAAGAAACATTTTGTTAGCTTTCTCTGGCCTTTCTTTATGGGTATACTATATACAAACATACATGTTATAGTCTGTGGTATTTGTTAGTTAAACCATCTCAAGAGCTGTCTCCCTGAAACTTTGATTCTTTGATGACTGTGGACAAAGACTTTTCTGAGAGGTATTTGAATGACTGACAGACTAGTGTCTGCCCTGTGGTAAAAAATTATGGCAACAGATGGCAGAAAAACTATCAGAATAGTCCTCTGAATTTCTGTCCACTTTCAGAGGGACTTTTTAGGTATCCACCTCAAAAATAGAAGACAAATTCAGAAAAGTGCTAAGAACAAAGCTGCTGCAGAAACATATCATGATGTCAGGATATTTAATGTTTAAGAAAGAAGGGCAATTATTTAAATGAAAATGCAGTCTAAGGAAAGATAGAAATCCTGGATTTAAATCTTACCTAAATCTCCACAGTCTTACAATAAGAAAAGAAAATATCAGTTTACAAGGTTGTGTATAAATCCTCTGTGGCCACAAGCTTCCCATCATTCCTTGTGCTGCTTTCTGCTAGCAGATCCTTAGAAGCAGTGTCAGAGCTGAGCTGGACTTGGAGTTTTGCATAGAATGTTAATTCTCTGGCTAATCAGGCTAAGGAGACCATAGATCAAAGCCTACTTGAAAACACTCAAGTCAAACCAGCAAAGGCTGTCTTCTTTGTAGCTCCAATTCTGTGGTGGAATAAGCTTTATCTAACCTTATCTGTGACAAACCTCATTGTCTCTGACAAGAGTATATTTAGAATTAGCTTTTGGGTTGTTGCTTTTAAGTAAACTAATGAGCCATTTAATACTGTGCAAGCTAAGCATTTCTGTGTCCTGATACACTTGACTTACTGAGGTTCTCATTCTGTAGATGTCTGCAAGCTGTAGATGACTAAAATTCCACTTTTGAGCAGCTAGTACTGCATCTGAGGGTTTGATTCACCAGAGACAAAAGCTTCCTCTCCCCTCCTCTTCAGCCCAATGAAATGTGGTGAGGCAAAGCATCAAGGAAAAAATAGTGTAAAGGCTTATCAAATGCACACTGTATCCCTGAATGCAAAAATTATGGAGTATACTAATATATGCAGTCTCTTAACATGGTGCTTTCTTATAGCAAGGTTACTGAACAAAGGAGAGGCAATGCATATTCTTTCACATTTTGCTTACCCTTAATAGGCAGCTGCTCTGTATGAACAGATTTGACTATATGTTCTCAGACTTTGCTACAGAGATTACACTCATATTGCAGGCATAGAGAAAATATTCTTATATCTAGGTGTTGTTTAAGCCAGCAAGCACATTTTTAAGGGTGTCACTGTTCTTACACGGCAACATAAATACAAACTCTGAGAGGCAATTACTAATAAGACCCATTAGACAGGACTAAGCCAACAGCTCAAAATGTAATCAGATAAATCGTGCTCAGACAATAGGGAAACTGCAGGGTAAATACACAAGCCCACAATTTGCATGTATCCAAGCAGTAACCATAGAGGGTTCCAGTAAGAAGAGAAACCCTATGAGACAGTGATGTGTAAAATCTCCCTCTCCCAGGTGAAGAGGAGGAAGGAGAAGATGAAGGACAAAAAAAGGGAAATAAAAGATAAGAAAGACAAAAGAGGAGCCCTTTTGGTCATTTTTGCCAATTAATGTGATATTTTGCAGTTATACTGTTCAAAAGTTCAAGCAATTAAAGTCACTATCTGGGTTTTGCCCTCTCTGACAGCATGACTTCAGGATTTGGATTCACAGGGAGAAAAAGGATTTAGGCAAGCAGGCTTTGCTTTGTGTACGTTACCTGACTTGTTAAAAGCATCCGTGTTTGATTAAGGATCTCTTTAATTACCTTTCACTAGGCTGATGTGTTCATCAAGCTTTCTCTCTTTTCTCCATTTCATCCTGACAGACAACTAATTGAGTATCTGGGTCAAATAGGGAAGTGAATTTTCTGCGTATTCTTCTAGAGACTCAGTAAAGAGAACTGGAGGTCATCATGGCAGAGTCTTGTATCTGCAGCTTTAACCATTTGTTGATTTGGTTTTATAGCTTTTAAACAAATTTTTTTTCCTTTCTAGATGTTCAGTAGGCAAGTCCTCTTGAATCCCTGATGGTATTTCATAATGGTCATAATTATAAAATGTCTCATATTTTTAGGGAGTGTGAAAGTATCAAGAGTACAAGACAGCTGAGGAACTAAAGCACTTTTGGGTCACTATTTATTTCTGTACCCTACCCTTCTATGTTCCCCACCTCTAGACTGTGGCTGCTACTTGTGCTGCTGTAGATATAAGGAGAAAGATTATTAAGGTGCTGTGGTAAAATAAATGTAAGAGCAGTGCTTGTTGTTATCAGAGGGACTGGGTATTTAAGAGACATCATGCTTTGCATTGGTTACTGAAAAGCAGAGGAGCCATTCTATGGATTTTATTTGTATGAGGAATATTAATATAATAGCATCAGCCTTATTGAAGATGAGGTGGCCCATCATAATCGAAATGATGGGATCTAGCACAAAAACACTGCCTTATGTAAAATTTATGCTCTTCCAAAGGATTTGTCCATTGACGGGTATTTTCTGTGGCATAGGAATTAAGAATATAATTTTGTTCACTGAGGGAGATGTTTTCTAAGAAATTACTTTTAACTTGCGGCATTCAGATCAGCATGTAAAGTTTATCAAGTCAGTTGTATTCAGATCTTGGGGTTTGGTTGAAACTTCTATAACTTATATAACTTCATTAGATCTTGTTTACAACTTTGCCATGCTTAAAGTTGAGGTTTAAATTCCATTCTCTGCATCCTTTTCACTTGCATCTTATTCTTACTGGATGAGTTTCTTAGGAGTCAGATTTGGTAGCCTCTGTAAGAAAAGGATGATTGTCAGTGGAGCAAAGGGCTGATGTGCAGACATTCTATATAGGCTTCTGTATAACACTGACATCTAATTCTTCGTCTGATGATAGGCTTGAAAGAGTGGTTCCTCTACCATAATACAAAGTAAGAGAGGAAGCTGGTAGCTCCTTTAACATGTTGTACAAGAATAATGCAGCCTTTACTGAATTATTCCATCTTCAGTACAACTATTACCCCTCCAAAATTCCAGAATAGCTGAGATTTTGAATGCACAGAAGTAAAGCTGTTCAAAAGTAGAATTTCCCTCCCATGGGAGATTTCAGTATTTAAAAAATACTTTCTGCTTTAAAATCAGCATGTAATTTAAAGCAGAGGGCACTTGATTCAATTTTGTGTCAAGTTTGAAATTGAAATGTTGAAATGGAAAAACGTGCATCTTCAATAAAATTTAAATAATTTGATATTTTAAAGTGGAAAGTTTATTTGGTCAAATATTTCAAAATTATGGGTGAGGGTTTTTGTTTTCTTGGTGTTTGGAGAGAGGGTGGGTAAAGTTTTTTTCCATTCTGGAATGTTGAATTTGATTCATTGTTTTTGAAAGCCAAACAGATAATTGAAAATCAACATTTTCCTGCTGCTGAATCTTTGAAACTTTATTCCACACTGTTAACATTTTTCAGTCAATTTTTTTTTGGCTAGCTTTATGCTGAAGTCACTGCTTTGTGAATCAAAATTTTGAATGTCCTGACTTGTGTTCAGTTCATATTTTGCATGTGTTTTATTTCATTCTTACACCATAAATTTTTTTGTTGAACTGGTCTGGAAAGGGGAGGGACTCTAAAAGAAAAAAAAGTGTTTGTAACTGTAAGTGGTGTCCAACAACTCCAAAACTTCTGGATCAAACGGTGAAACTCCACTGAAGTCAGTGAAGTTCTAAATATTGGCACCAACAGAAAATTTGTCCCGTGGAGTGCAGTTGCACTGTCATATTTAAAATACTCTTCATTCTCATGATAGGTATTACTAAGGGCATCCCTTTTCAAGAACTTATGCATTTATTATTTTCAAAACCTATTTCATGAGAGAGGTCAAAAGCCCTTCTCACCACCATAGGGAGCCCATGGGAATCTCAGCATTCTGAAGTACAGCAGATACCCAACTGCATTAAAATGTTAATGCTTTTTTGTTTGTTTGTTTTTAAACCATGCTTTGGTTTTGTTATGAATAAAAAGTGGCAGAATCTAATTATTTTTTGATTGGAAGGAAAAACATTCCAGCAGGAAAAATGTCACATTAAAATCAAATTGCTTCCAACTAATCTGTAGAAAAAAATTCCCCTAGTGAAAAACTCTATCCCTGATTGCTTTGTATCACTAGTGGGATGATACCATTTTTATACTGTGTTTCTGGCAATTTTGGTAATATCTATGCAGAACACATATCTCCTCTAACAGAAAATGTTTTCTCTTGCTTGGCTGTACAGCAAAGCTGGAGTTTTCCCTCCTTGCCTATGTTGATATCTTGCCTTAAGAGCAAAGAACAATGCAATCATTTATTGTTATTTGCGTGCATTACTTTAAAGCCCCAGGGTCCAAACAAGACCTCACTGTGCAAAGCACTGTGGGACTCTGCAGCTGCAAATAACTCCAGCCTTAAGAGCTTAAGGGCTGTGACTTCACTCCTGTAACCTGGAGCTAGTTAGTTGACCTGTGGGCAGGTTACAGACCTGGGGCTTCACACGCAGGATGAAGAATGAGGGAAAAATGCTTTGTTGTCCTGCCTGCACAAGCAGGGAGTCCCAGAGATTAAACCCTTGCCCCAGGGTCACACAGGAAATCTGTGACTGGCCCTGAGGTGGAAGACAGATCTCCTGCATGGCACCCTCAGCCCCTGCCCCATTCATCGTTCTTCCTCAGTGTCATGTTGGCTTCCAGCGCAGAAACTTCTACCCGAGGAATTTTCCATTGAGTTCTGCTGCTGATGAGTTTCTTTCTCACCAATAGGTGGAAACTGACAGCCCGGTTTCTCAGGTGACACAAGGAACGGTTCTGCCATCCCAAATGAGGCAGGAAAAACATCACGCAGAACAAGGAATTTTCCATAAGAAACTGTACCATAGCAACTGAAAAAGACGTTGAAGCACATTACACTTTCTCAGCTTGTTGCAACCTGTGCTTTGATGCAACAGGACATCAGAAAATTGAAGACTTGTGTTTTTTGTTTTTCTTTTCCTCTCTTATTTCTTTGGCCAGGAGAGTGATTGCTTTATCTGGTTCTGCTTGATCACAATGAATTTATTGTGAAATTGTGTAACCATTCCACATCTGCCTCCATAGTCTGTGCCAGAACCCATGTTCTGGCATGTGATGCCATGCTATAGCTGGGGAGGGTGAGGGAATTTCATCTACAAACTTCTATAGGAGATCACAAACTTTAGAAATTGTAAGGTAACTAACCAAATTGGGATGCAGAAATATCTCCAGGAGGCTAGCAGCTGTGTAATATGTGGCATCAAAATAAAGTTGAGTCACTAAGAAATAGTGATAAACAAAGTAGCAAAAGTTTCCATCTTTTTTGTCAGCCTACTCTGATATGGTTATCTAGAGTAACAGAAAAGAACATCACTGTGCATAAATAGGTGGCTGTGACATCAGTTTGGATATGGACAAATTCTGACTCTACTAGGGATAGCATTTAAATAAAATACTGTACAATCTCTTTAAGGGAAGTCTTTGCAAGGCAGATATTTATTTTGTTCCTGAGCAGCTGTAACAGGCTCTTCAGGATGAAGAAATATAAATTAACAAGACGTAACTGAGAAAAGAGGAGAAAATCTGATTAGCATTACTAATCAATTGAGATCTGGAGATTCCCTTTCTTTTGAACTAGAACGTTTCAGTCATCTTCTTTTTTTCTTTTTTCTTTTTTTCTTTTTTTTTTTTTTAGAGTTCATGCTGCATCCTGCCTATATTTAATGTCTCCCTTGTGTCCCTTCTCAAGCCTGTCAGCAGTTCAGTCTTGTGCTTCTCACTGGAGACAATAAACTACATGGGATGGAAGATCCTTCTCTCCTGTGCATCTATGGATTTGAATTACTGAGTGGAAGGCTGCAGAATATAGCACATTTGCTATGTGTCTGCTGTCTTTTCATTCAGGCTCACAATCTGTCCAGTTTCTGAGGTATTTATGAGGCAAAATGTACATCTTTTCCATGAGACTGCTTGTTTCAGTGACAAGAATTTCACTGATTTTGGGAAGCTGTATCAGACTCCTGCAGGGCTGAACTTGAACTAAAAATGCTGTACTGGAGCAGACATTGTCACAGCTGTTCTTAACTAGGGATTTCAGCAAGGTCCATATGTGAAAGTACATAATTTTCTGTGCAGTAGCAGGGATAATGCAGGTTCTTGAACCACTTGCTCCTACCTACTGTAGCTAGCTTTCAACTTTCTTAATCATGGGAAAAAATACCTTTTAAAATAGTCTCAAGAAGAGACTTTTCCCAATGATGTTCTTTGAATGCTTAGCTAGAGTCGTCCTCATTAGGAGGCAATTTACTATTTTCTCTGTTTTCCATATCAACTGGCATTTCTGATGCCAGTTGTGCCTGGTTGACACAATGTGAAGGAAATAATTTCAGTAGTTCCTGTTCAGAAATATTTGTTTACACTTTTGAATTCGTGGAAAGAGAGCTAGAGAAACTAGTTTTGAAGTGCTGATTGTGGTATGTTAATCCCCGGAGGGCCTGTTTATTTTTGTGCCAATGGCACACGAAAGACTGTAAGCGAACAACATATAGACTGGGGTAAACAAAGAATTAGGACAGTTAGCTAAGGAACAGCCTCACATTTTATTTTGTTCATTACAAGTTTTTTTTTCTTTGTCTTCAATTAGAGGGTGCTATGGACTTCTTAATTGCTTTCTTTAGCAGCTTCTCTTTGTGACTATCTAAAAAGACTCCACTTCAATTTCCCAGTTTACATTCTGTGAGAGCAGGATTAACAGACAAGGTAACGCTGAAGGCAATGCAAGAGAAACAGTATTGTTGTAAAGTCTTTCTTCAGAATATTTTTTTTCCTTTCCACTTGTTTTTATTTTTCACTGTGTTATAATGCATTTAAAGGCCAGAATCTGAAAAAATAAAAGAAAGTATTGATTGCTCCACATCCGGAGCGTTTCCATTGAGATTTTGAAATTAAGAAATTGGTAGGGAGGAGTTTGGACCATTGTTTTCAAAATGTACCAAATAAGAACTATGACAAATACAAAACCTACCCTTCATTGCTCTGTGACTCTGCCCAAATAGAAATTAATTAATATTTTAACCCATCCCCCCATTATGAAACAACTAGGTAAGCATTTCTGGCCTTATTTTCTGTTTGTGGCAAACAGTGATAAAGGGATTCATTCAGCAGGATCCTCATAAAAGTTGTTTGCCAAAGCACTGATGACAAATAACTTTTTAACTCCTTGTTCGTGTGTGTCTAGATTTCAGAAGCAAATGGTGTTGCCTCACTGTAATTTCTCTGTAAGGAAAGATGCAAATTGATACTGGTTGTTTTTGCAGTTAGAGCCTGTTATATTCTTGGAACATGTGGCTGAGTTACCATTCTCATATTGAAGAAAATGTTACAACAAGGGGAGAATAAAACAGTGAAAGCAGTACACCAGCCCATATGCTAGTTGAGAGGTGTACTTGGGAAAACATTGGAAAAACTAACCAATAAATCTTGATATTAGTTTATAAATACTTATGTTAGCTTCTGATCCTTCCTTTCCTTACAATGCTCACCAGAAGGGCAGGTTATAAACACAGAGTCCTGAAAATTACTTTAAGACCATTTTGTGGATGTTGGACTACCAAAAGGCAAAGTAGCCCTCCAGCTCTGTAAAAGGCTTCAGATAAGTCCCTCCTAAAAGCAGGTCTGCCTTCCTGCTGGTGGTGGTCTTGCAGGAGGCAGCAGTTAATTAACGCTGCTTGTAAAGTGGTCTGTTAACTTGCCCTGGAGATACCTTGTCTATAGGGCTAACAGTAGTGCTTTTTGTACCTGAGTGTTTTAGTTAAGCGCAGATGATGTGTATATCAACAGACAACATGCATTAACTTAACTGCATGTGCCAGTTCTGAACAACTTCAGACAAAAATTGAGACAGCTGTTTCACCAGTAAAAACACAAATTATTATAACTTTTAATATTTCCTTTACCAATAAGTATGTGGGGGATTCTGCCGTTACAATTCAACAAACATAGCAGCAGTTTGTGTTGCTTACTGCTGCTCAAAATTCTTTCCAAGTGTATGGGTATGTAGGCAGCTGATGTTTATTGCACTGAGAACATTAACTTCAGAAATAAGGGGATAAAAACACTTATGTTTTGCCTGTCTTTGTTCTGTGCAGACTATAGTTCCTGTAAATATCATGATGTACAATACTTGGAATTAAACTTCTTTGTTTTTTAAAAGCAACAGTCATATAGATGTTAGGTGAGAAGAGAACTTTTCTTGTCCATGCATTCTTGGTTTCTTGCAGAGACTGTCAGAGTTACATCTGCATTCCCTTCAGTCTACAACAGATATTACAGCAGACTGAACTGTAAATACTTTCCAAATGTGAAGAGTGCAGAGGAGAAAGGTGACTATGATTTATGGTGACATCTATAAAGCTCTTACAGAATATCATACATGTATACTAGCTATCACCATAAAATTAACTGTTACTAATTGGTCAGAGCTGCCAACTCAGTTTGCTTATGAGTGTAATACTCTTATTTAGGTCATGTTCATTATACTGACGTCGTATGTCAGATCCTGAATAAAGTTCATTCTGCCATTTCTGCTGTTCTTCTTCTTGTTTGCCCTGCTATATGTATGTGCTGCCATCAGCAAGAGTTCACATCTTGGCAAAGACTGGATTTGTGTGTTTTGGGAACTACACGTCTCAGGTATCTGCCCAGTGGCCACTTCTCCAGCAGCAGAGGGGCTGTGGGAAGGCGTCCTTCGATTGAATCATGCCTGGTGTTTTCCTCTTTCTTGGAAACTGACTGGAACAAAATGTTCAAAGCTCTTTCCTCCTCCCTTTCTGTGTTTCTGTCTTTTACTTCCATGCCTGAAAAGGCTGTGACTGGCTTCATTATTGTGTGATAAATCAACCAGTAAGCTTCTATGCATTTTGCTGCATTTGGGCAGCTCCTGTTCCTTAGTGACAGCTGCTTGGCTCAGCACACTGTAATTATCAACTCAAAACCAAGATACTTTTAGGTGCTGAAAGCATATTGTCAGAGACTGAACTTGTCCTCAGCCATGTCATGGGCCACAGCTTTATATGATCACATTTAGTGGGTGATTGATTGTGTTGTCACTGTTGGTGCTGGGACTCTCACTGTTTGTTATCACAATGGACCCTGAAGGAAACTGTTGTTACTATAAGGGAGTACAGGTTTTTGTTTTTCATTAGCTGCTGACATATCATATAGTTAACTTTTGATTAATGTATCTGTATTCATTCTCTTTCTCTAAAATAAAGCTGTATTGATACATGGGAGGGGATTTATACATGTTAGTGAACATTTTAGGAAGCCCTTATTTAAAGAGATATCTGAAGATAAGCTTGCTGAGAAACAGACTGGTTAGTTTGTAGTGGAACTGAGGCACTTTTTGCTCCTACTCTATTTGGCATCGTGACTGAGCAGCTGGTGCCTAGCTGCCTGCAGCTGGAGAATTATGAAGGGCAAGGCACTGCCTACCTTTCCACAGCCACGGAGCCGTATGGAGTATGGCATTGCATCTGATCCACTAAAGGGCAAGTGGCTCTGGTCTGTACATTATGCAGACCATTACAAGGGACTATACATAGTTGAAAGTATGATGAGAAGTCACCCAGGCTGTAGAAACCTCATTACCTTTACCCATGGAACAGTTTGTGTTGTTATTGTACAACAAACATACCCCTTACTGTCTTAGTCCTGTAGAGGATGCAGGGCCCAAAGAACTAGGTCAGCAGAGAAGGTGACATGGTCTACAATAAGCAGATTTTAAGTTTGAAAAATGAAGCATGTGTTAGTTCATCTGGAAACAGAGGAAGAATTTTTTCCAGTGTATGTGTAATAAGACAAAATAAAAGTAATCTTTTCTTTGCAGTTGTTGAGAATCTGATCCTGAAAAACTCTCAGCATGTTTAGTCTTGCAAACCCTTCATGACTTAATTGAGTGGCCTGTAAATGAGAACTCATAGGACTTTTGTTTGAAGCTAGTGCAATGTAGTAAACTTTTGACTGCTTTGTGGCTTCAGTAGAGGTTACCTGGCACAGCCCAGCAGTAAAGACAAACTTTCTGGGTGTAGTTGCATGCATATCCTAGCAGTTGCAACTGTGTTTCTTACCCATAAGAACTGGGATTCTGAAACTATAATGGGGGGCAAGGGGAAAATGCCCTATGGGAACAGAAGTCTCTGTAGATGGCGTGCCCTGGCAAAGCATTGTGCCAGCCTGTCAGTGAAATGAAAGCAGAGCAACAAACGCCTCACCACGGACGGATGCAGAAATGCTGAAGAACAGCATGTCTGTAAAAGAGAATAACCTCTTCATCAGGTCTGTTCACCTTTTATGATTGTTTTGCTCATCTCTTCTGTTGCATGGGGGTTTGGGGCAGTATAATGGTTAGTACTAACCCTTCTGCATCCCTAGAGGACAGAGGGCAAACTGAGGTTCTTTGCTTTTTCAGTCCATAGGAAGACTCAAGACTTGTTTTCTCTGCTTCCTGGTGGTTTTGTTGCTCAGTCAATAGTACAGGGATTTGATCAAAGAAGAAAGAAATTTTTTTCTTTTGTTTGTTTGCACTGCCTGCTGTCTCTTGTCTTTCTGTGCATCCTCCTAAGAGATAACCAAACCTGTAGCTTTTCTCTGTTTTTAAAGGCCGCTTAGAGCAAAACCCAGGAAAGGGAGCAGTACACACAGAATCATAAGACCTGTATAGCAGCAAAACCTTAAGTGTGTGCAGTTAAAGAAGCAGAGGCTGAACCTCAGTTGGCCCAAAGCAAGCAAAAAATGGGCATGTATAAGAGTCAGCTTTCCTTATGGGAAGACACCAAGTGTGCTGCTGCCTGATAGAACTGTAAAAAGTGATTTGAAGCAGGACAAAAATTCTTAGGAAAAGCATAAACTGTATGCTTCAAAATAATATATTAAAGTCTGGATTCTGTCATGCTCCTATGATGTTTTCACTGTTGTTTCCTATTCTTTCCATGTACAATTAACTCCAGCAGGACAGACCTACCCATTTTACAATGGCAAATCAGATACTGTGCTCTTTTTTTAATAAAATAGTTCAGCAAAAGGTAAAAATCAAGTCTGCACTTTTTTTATAATGGTATAGAATTTGGGACTGTAAGCTAAGAATATGGTTTATTCCTTCACAGGCTAGAAAGCCTCATTTAATCTTCGTATTTCCTTTTGAAAGGTTGCCAGCAAAACCCTTCTGTCCTCCCTTATACTGATGTACAAAACTACTTCCTTTTAAAATGAGAAGAGAAAATACAAAACAGGAAACCTACATAATAAATAGGGCGCTCTCCTTTGGATTTCGTCTTTATACTTAGGCCAAGCTTGAGTATGGCTCACTCTCTGAATGCATGGTGTTTTTCTTTCAGGTCCTTCTCAAATTGGCATCCTGGGATACTTTTGAGACTATGCCTGTTTCTGAAAACAGAGATAGAAAAGAGTTAATACTTTGAAGACAGTATGTTTATTAGCCTTTCTTGTCTGCAAGTGTCTATTATACCTGATATGCTACATGATACTTCTTCATTCGTTGCTGAGTGCTTCTCTTTCTGCACTACAGAAGATCCCTAAAGATCACTGTCCTGCTGAGGGCAAAGGCTTCCTGGTCTGAGCTGAGAAAAGGGTGGTGGTGAAACCATTGTCTCCAGTTACCTTAAATGTGGAAGATGGATCAGATTTGCTACAATTAAATAGTAATAGCAGAGGTTTTATGCAGGAACGCACACAAAATAATCTTTAAGTTTTACCATCATTGGTTTTTTTGGAGATTTTGGCATTTATGAATTAAGTGTATACACATTTGCAAAGGCAATGTTAGGTCTAAATTCCAGTACAGTTTTCTGCTTATGGTTGATTTACCATACTGTGCTGAAAAACTGTTAGTAGGCTGAGAGCAGCAGAGAAAGAGAAACACAGAGCCACTAGTATCTTCTATTTATTGTGAGCACAGAGCGCCAAATTTAGCTTTCAGTTATTCTCATATATCCCAATTGTTTTAGCATGTTACAGATCAAATCCATATTTAATCCATATTTATAACTGAAATACTGTCCAGTTCTGGGTTGCTAAGGCTTGAGGGTCTTGTATACCTTAGTAAATGCAAAAGTGAATTCATGCCTGGAAAAAATATTGACTTCATCGTTCTTGTTTTCCTGAATAGTGAATTGAGGTCATAAAGCTTACGCATTTATAATTATATCATTGTTACTGTGTTTTATTATTAAGTAGTTCTTTTTTTATTATCTAATCAGGTATGGCAATTTGCCTATCTGTAGACAATCTGAAAGTATCTTGGCCAACTAGAACAAATACATTATTGTAACAAGGGTAAAATAAAATGCTTCACCAGAAATGTAAAAAAAAAAAAAAGGGAGCAAACACTTGTGTTTCAGCCAGAGAAAAGTCATGCCATCTACAGTGAAATGAGTTTACAGTGGGCAAGAGCTGCGGTGCCCCTGCTGCTGTGGGCGGGTGAGGGAGGACTGGGCACGCTTTGCAGCACTATGTCGTAACGGGAAGCCTAATCTCAGCCAGGACAATAGCAACTCTGGGGTTTAAGGTGTAGATTCTGTGACAGCATAAGTTGTAAGCGAAGCAACTGAAACATTAAACTGCAGCAATCACAGACTTACTGGATTTATTCTCAGCTTTAGCTCTGGACAACTAGGAAATCTCTGGAAATTTATGCCATTCCTGTGTCTGCTCACAGGTTTGCCTTTCTTGTCACCAGGTCTTCCAGGAAGGTCACTGCCTATTCAGTTTGCCTATTAAATGTCTCCTCAAGGTCACTTGGAGTCTGATGCCTGTGAAAAATCTGTCACATCAGTGATTACCGCTCAGGGGTAACTGTTAAACAACTGCTGAATTAAACTATTCTTCTTTTTAAAAAACCCAAATTCTAAGCCATTCAGAAGCTAAAATGTGCAGGTAATGTGATAAGGTCCATAGAAGAGTGATGAAGATGGTGAGGGGGCTGGAGAACTGGCCTTATGAGGAACAGCTGAGAGGGAATGGACTCAAGCTCTGCCAGCGGAGGTTTAGGCTGGACACTAGGAAAAATAATTTCATGGAAAGGGTCATTGGGCACTGGAACAGGCTGCCCAGGGAGGTGGTTGAGTCACCTTCCCTGGAGGTGTTTAAGGGATGGGTGGATGAGGCGTTGAGGGACATGGTTTAGTGTTTGATTGGAATGGTTGGACTAGATGATCCGGTGGGTCTTTTCCAACCTAGAGATTCTATGATTCTGTGATTCTATGATAAGGTTCAAGTGGCTTTCTGCCCTAGTTCTTCTTTGGATCCATCATGTTCCATTTTCTATAGCCTGTTCCAACACATTTCATTTAGATAAAACTACCTGAGGAACAGGTTTTCTGCCGGCTTGTTTTCCTTCTGTTAAAGAGATGTGAGTTGAGTCTCAGCTGTGGACTATATATATGACAACATGCTGCTTCTTTGCTTGTGCCTGCAACAGCTAGGCACCAGCATTACTTGAGAATTTGTTTCCACAGTATGGTAAAAATTAAACAGCACTACACAAAAATATATGAAGAATAATAAGCAATGAATGTTGTATGGGATAAATATATCAAATAATGAAAAATAAACTGTCAGAACTGAGCTGGCTTATTTTTGCATCCAGGCAATGCTGACAAGCTAGAACATTAAAGGAAAGGGAAAAAAGTGTTTGTTGTTGGCTTTTAGTGCATGTTAAAAAGCTGATATCTTAATGTCCCAAGATTTCGACTCTGGCAGTAGCATGCAGAACTGTAGAGATGCTGCTCCTTCAGAACCTGATGGCCATCGTGATAGACTCGCTGTCTGCTGTTTATAGTCATTTTGTATCCTTCTGCTAAAGGATTCTCTCTAAAGTTCCTTTTATGTGTATGACAAGCACTGTACAATTTGTACACTATGTGAACAATCACTCATCCATTTGCACGTGTTTTTTCCTAGCAGGATCTTAGAAATAGTTGAGTCTTCCCAATTACAAGAGAAGTGGTAGGAGAGAAATGAAGAAGCTTGCAGAATGTCTTTCTGTGGTATCTCATGCCACATCACAAGCTGAGTCAGTTGTTGCTGATTTTTCTTATGCAACTGTAAATATGTTTATAGTATTACTTTGCCTGATTTCTTAGTATCTTGAAGATCCTCATTATCTTCTCAGAGATCTGGAACAAGACATTTCATCAGGAGTGTTCCACATGTGTACCACTAGTAAGATTTTGGACATTACCCTAGAAAGCAGACTCAGCAGATGAATTAAGGGGGCGTGCAACACAGCAGGATCTTCTGCTGGTAGTTCAGTGAACACTCATGATGGAGCTTGTCTGTTGTGGTGCTTACTGTCCATCAAGCAGTCAGTTGGTGTTGCAGCCTCTCCATAAGGATGGATCTCTCCACTTCTCTGCTGTTCTCATGAGGCACATGGGAACACATCTGAAACTAACAGCATAAAAATTGCATGGTTATGTGGTATGCTTGAATGTGTCTCATCTTGAACACCTCACCCAATTACAGTATTGCAAGTGCTCTTTAGGAGACCCAACTTTAAAAGGAGTAGTGTGATCTTTAGATGTGCAGAGATATAGAGAGCTGATTTTATCACAACCTTGTGGAAGGTACTATAAGACTGTGGCTTCCAATTGGGAAAAAAAAAAAAGTGTAAACAACTTTTTTTAAAAGGTTGTTGAGATCTTTTCAGAGAAGAGCCATGAAAATGACTGGTGAGGTGGAGAAAATGTTTTTCTGGGAGGGGTTCAATTCCTTGCCTTAGCAAGAAGAGCAAGAAGAGTGTTGATTATGTATATTTAACACCAGACCTTAAAAGGCTGTTCAAGCTAGCAGAGAAAATCCTAAAACCTAAGTGGGAGAGGTGCAAGCTAGACAAGCTAAAAATTAAGAAACTAATAAAAAGGCATGCATCCTTACTTGCGAAGAGAATAATTACACATTAGGGCAAGTAAATAGCTCAGACTTTCAAATCAAGACTGGCACAGCTGTTTTCTGGAGGCAATCTCCTGACAAGCACAAGCCATTTAATTCAATACTATGCTTTGTGCTGTGTAGAAGGTCAGTTTAG
>WAAB01007964.1:19620-51572 GCA_013389865.1 Piaya cayana
CGTCACAGCATTTCACTTTCTAATTACATGCAGAAACATTTTAGTAATTTATACTGCTGGCTGTCCTGCTGGCTGTGGCTGAAACCAGTCAGTTCCAACTCAGTGAATTCAATATGGTGAGGTGATACTCAATTGCCCCTGTTTGCTGAGACCCACTCCAGAATATGTTATGACCATCTCTATTCAGCCTCACCATCAAAGAGCACAGTCCCGTGCCTGCAGACAACGTTTGCAGGATAAGGCTTGGATGTGTCATTTCTAGTGTGATCTACTGTTTATTAGTAAGTGAAATACCTGGAATTCCAGCTCTGTTGGTGGGACATCTCTGAAAACTTGAGATGAAAAAAGAGCTCCTTTCTGCAGTTGTGCTCCCTGTTTCCAGCCAATTCCATGCAGTCATTCGTGGGAACACCCTGCTCCTATGGGCACAGTTGTGTGGTTGTTTAACATAACTTTTTTTCAGGTTTTACCCTTGTTTACTTTGCTTGTTCTCACTTCATCTTTTGTTTCATTTTTCTCTTGTTTATACTCAACTTAGATTTTAGCTTAATGTGTGTATTTTTTTACAGTAATCAGATGAGATCTTTTAAATCATGGATGATGTGCTTTTAAAAGTACAAATGGCAGTTCAAAGACAATCACCATTTAGAGGAAAGTACATAAACGCCCTTTGAATGTTTGTATGTCTTTGCCCGTGAGACAATGTTATGAGACCAATTATTTGGTAATTCAGTTATGCCACATCTTTGGCCAAATTCATTTTTGTTTCTTCAATGTAAATCCAGTATAATCTCTTGGATTTCAAGAGAGATAATTTGCTTTGTTCTGCTACTAACTGAAAGCAGGTTTTGACCTGAATTTTTCAGTGTATCTCTTGCTGAAATCTCCTCCCATTGAAGACAGTGTCATTATGGCTGAGGCCCTGAGTTTGGTAAACAGATTTTTTCCTTAGCTCATATTTCTGTCACATCATGTGTTTGATTTTCTTACATTTTTCCTATGCTTAATCTTTGCCCATTTAGTTGCATTCAGTGTTAGGTTTTATTTATTTAGTGACTTGGTGAAGTTCAAATAGGGATAGATAGAGCATGAGAAGTTGCAAATTTGTTCTGCAAATATCTCTTCTGTGTCTTGCTGTGTTTCGGTTTTAACAGTTTGGTTTATAGGATGGGTTGTTTATTCAAATGGTTACTTTTTAGAAGAGCACTTAACTGCAGCTGTAAGCGTACAACAGAGAAGTTGTTGCTATGTTTCTTATTTATTTTTACTCTGTTGTTTGTGAAGTCCTCCAGGAACTGCATACTGCTAGGGTCAATATTTAGGGCGTGCTAGGTTCAAAATGGAGAGGACCCACACAAATTCAGAAAGTCGGCTGTGTTCATGACAAGGTCTTTGGCAGCTATAAAGAGAACCAAATGAAAAACTGCCTTTGCTGGAGTTTTGCTGCTGATGCTATCAGGACAGGATCTCAGCCCTGCTCCCTGTCTGTGGTCTTTGTGAAGATAGTGACACTGGTAACATGGACCTGTTCTTTTCTCTTTAGGAAAGGAAGAGAGGCACCCTCCTAGTGATACTGATCAAGCAGAGGGGAACAAAAGAATTCCCCAGGAGACTGGGTTGAATGGCAAGTTTGGCAAGGGGTAGGGGGAGTACTCATTTATTAGTAAGTGTTTTTTAAAGCACAGGTCACAAGGTGTGCCAAGCTCCTGTGCTCAGGTGACATACTGTGGCAGCAGTCCTTCCTATATGTGTGCTTTGTGACCAGTGTTAACAAAGGCGAGACATGCCAGTTAATTTGCATCCATAGGGATAGGATGTGTTTTGGTTCAAATATATCTTGTGCTGACTACAATTTGTGCCGACTACAATTTGTGCCGACTACAATTTGTGCCTTCCTTGAAAGCCAACACTGAGGAGGAGATGAGAATAAAAAGCAAATTTCTGCTGACTGTGGGGGAGCTGCTTGTATAGCTGGCCAGACAAAGTGTCCTCATATAGATGTATCACAATGATAAAATTTGATCTTGTGCTAGAGGAGAGTTTAACAAGAGAGACAAATGTGGTACCTTACAGTCTAATTTCGTGTACATTAATGAGATATGTAGCCTCTGCTGTCAGGCCTGGCTTCAAAGGAGACAGCAGGCATTGCCCTCCCTGAAGCTGCCGGCTGTGGGGACAGGAGTAAGCCCTGGTGGGTCTAGTGTATTATGGGGAGAAGCTGACTTTCTTCACTGCACTGCCAGGGCACAACTGGCCTGCTTGTGTGCTGACCTAGGTGTTTCTGGCAGGTTCCAGCTGAGTCTTGTGGAGGTCCATGTTTTCAGGTGTACTGCCTGCCTAGCAGACTCATAATGGAGGTGCTCTGGGGACATCTCTCAATATTCTGGCTTGCTTCAGCACCAGGATCCCCCTTTATGCATGCACATGGATATGAAAAGCATTTTTATGCAGTGCACTCTGGCTACATCACCACAGGCTCAGAATCTAGGGAATGTATTTTTCTCTTGTAGGTCATTTCTCCAAATGCTGGTGACAGCAGTAGGGGCAGGTTGTACCATGTCTCTGCAGTGCTGTTACCAGCAGCAGTCCATTTTCCATCTTTTAGTAAAGGAGACAAGTTGATTTCTGCATAAGTGGTGACCCAGTTTGGAACAGACATATGGCCAAACATGAAGGCAGGGCTTGGTCTGCATCAGAATATATCCTAAATATCAGCAGCATTCAGTCCTGACCCCTGCAGTTAAGCAGCTGTAGTGAGATTCATGACTGCAGAAGTAGGCCTGATGCTAGTCCACTGCTCTTTACTTCATGATGTTGAAGATTTAAGTTGCAAATAGGCTTTGTCGAAGCAGGGTTATATTTCAGTGTTTGCTAAAGCAACTAAATGCACTGAGTTTAAATTCACCAGGAGATGCTGACTGGTTTGTACAATTTCAGGAACACAAGCTGTCAACTCTGTGAGCTGGGCAGTTGAACTGTCCTTACAACTGCTTTATTTAGCTTCAACATTGCAAATCAACAATGTATTCTACAAAATTTTGGTACAATTTTTTAATGAAAGCTTATGCTAAAATTAAAATGTGAAATTAGCTAAACAAAAATGCTCAGGGACTTTAATATCTGAATCAATTGATTCTGCTCAGCAGTTCAACTACAACTCTGTCCACTATGCTATCTAAAATCCTTGTCCATCTTTTATTTGTTTTGCTTCAGAGCAATACTGTAAGTCATGTTTTCAAGACTAAAATTTCTATATTGTAGCTCCAGTATAGCACAGAGAGGGAAAACAGTTGAACTAGTGGTAAGAAAAGAAGAGAGTAAATTGCGTTGAGATGAGAGAGAACACATTTTATTTTCTTGGATCATGTTAATTTAAAAATTTTTGACTTGAATGAGAGAGTTCACCTATTGTTAGAGGTACAAAAAAAAAAGAAGTTGTGTGAGAAAACTTTGGTTTGTTTTCTGTTTCTTTGTCTTCATGTTTTAAAACAGCAACATTAGCTGTTAAATACACTTTACAGTAGTCATCCTAACACAATAATAAATGGACTTTTCCTACGTAATTCTTATTTCCATGTATTATTATCCAGCAGGTATGCCACTCTCCAAATATAAATATAATAAGTTTGTCTTTTTGGACAAAGCATTAATGAATACAGGGAAACATATATTCATGTGGCTATAAACTTGGACACCTTCCCATCCTGGCCTTGTGTCTCACTTCTGACTTCAATTTTGTCTTCTTTCCACAGTTGTACAGCACATCAAACGCCATAATATTGTTCTTAAAAGAGAACTGGGAGAAGGAGCCTTTGGGAAAGTCTTTCTGGCAGAATGCTATAACCTCTGTCCCGAGCAGGACAAGATCTTGGTGGCAGTGAAGGTAAAAGTGTCTAGGGTTTCCATTATTAATTCATAGTTGCAACTAATGCTATTTTATTTGTAAATGATGGTGTTTACCTATTCTGTAGTCCAGTGTAGCTGTTCTGATATATAGAGAAGAGTTCACAAGGCTAATGGAGTGTTAAAAAGAATGCGGTACTTGATCTTGCTGTGGATTATAAAATGAGAGCTTAATTTCGTAAGGAAAAGGCGAGAAACAGACAGTGTCACAAAGGGGCAAAATCTTTCATGTTCTATCTAAAATATAATCAGTGAAAAATAATGTCTAGGTCATTAAAAATACATATAACATATATTTGAGTCTAAAAAATAATCTATTACTGGCTAAGTGAATAGGCTGTGTGTATAATTGCTAGTCAGAGAAGGCCTTTCATTTTCAAGATTGTGCCATACTTTTAGCCAGCTACTGAAATTTTCTGTGGGTAATCTTCATTAATATAGCTCCCAGGAATTCTATAACAAAATTGTGGATAGTATTATTATGTGCTGTTAAAAACTGATATATGGAAATCTAGAAGTCCTGCTATGTAAGACCTAGAGGAGTGATTCTTGATTATACAGCTATCACCAACTCTTCAGGAATGTAGTCTGGAAGAGGAGGATGCTGCATGAAAAGAGCCATAACCTTGGAGTTTCAAGTATGCAGAATAGTTCTCACATTTCTAGGGGGGAAAAAAAAGTCATTTGTGTGATTCTTCTTTTGTTTGTCATTTCTTTGGTCATTTGTATAGTAGGGCACAGACTACTTAGTACATTGGGAGTCTTCCAAGGAGTAAGAAGGTTTCCAGCTTTATCTCAGCTTGGACACCATACCTACTTCGCAGTACAAAACCTTTTTGCCCCTGCAAATGGAAGGTCTGGGTTTGGTTGTCAGCCTCAGTATGGATGTATTCTAGAAAACAATATTAGTGAAACTACACGCATAAGTGTTTGCAGAGTCTCCCTGGCAACAATCTCTTTATCTCCATCTGTGTTCTTTCAAAAGGGGAACAAGGTGTTCAGCATTTGGAGTATCTCATAAAATGCAGGGAGAATACACATTTAGAATTTGGAATGTGCCTAGGGATCAGAAAATAATGTTATATGATCAGTCACAACTAGGCAATTGTGTATATTTTGGATCAACCCATATCATAAAAGTAATTGAGTAGATCATCTTTTTTTATTTGGAAGCAAGAAACAGAGTTTTGGATGTGGTAGCAAGAGAACATGAAAGGTGTGTGGTCTTGCAGAGTGCTTTCTTGTTCCATCAAAAATAACAGGTTTCTGGGGTTTGCAAAGATTACAAGATTTTTGATACTTGACAGTTGTTAAGTCAATCAACTCTGACCAAAAAAATTAAGCCCTGAAGAGATATATCATAGACAGGAGAAAGCAAGAAGTAGGAGATGACAAAATTAGATCTGAATGAATTTTCTATTGTATTTTGGTGAAGTGAGAGTGGAAATTACCTTTCCTCTCACTTGAGGGATTTGCTTGATAGCAGAATAAAAGTCTTTCCTTTCCCTTACTTCCTTTGAAAGCCCTGACCAAATGGAGCCTGGCACCTTGGCTGTTAAATGCTGTACCATAGTCACACTCTGCTGCTCTTTCTCAGTGTAATTCATAAGGAAGAGCATTCAGTCTTTAAAGGCAGAGATATCTCCTTGAGTTTAGGTGACAGATCTATGACTTTTCTGAATCAGTCATACTATTTTGTTTGGGTTTTTTTCCCAAATCCACTCGGTAGGGTCCTTAATAAGGTTCTTGCAGGCAGTTGTGCAAAGAAGTATATCTGAAGACAGGATATGTGCATTTTATGTTTCTTACATTGGCTTTTGAAGATGTGACTCTGGCTGCCATCAAAGGTCTTTTTTGTGTGTGTGAATTGTGCCATTGGATTGATCCCTGTATAATTGAGAGGTTAGTTGCCTGGCACTTGGCTACTTTACTTTGGTACAAACAATGGTGCACAGGTGTCCTTCAGCAGTCACTGAGGAGGTCAAGGGATGGAACCTCGCTGGTGCACAGAGACTTAGCTAGCCAGAGGACTGCATCCACACCCAACTGCTGGGGACATAGTTTAGCAGTGAAAATGTGTGGGTGGTTTTTTTTTTTTTTATTTAATAAGCATTAGAGGAGTAGACCAAGATGCCAGTAGTAGAGGGCAGTTCCGCCTGGCACACAGCAAGGGTTTTACAGAGCTTCATGCCACTATGCAAAACCACAACACACCTGTCTCCATGAAACAGATTTAGTGATCCCAGTGGGAATGTGTATTTGGTGAGCAGTAAAGTGGTGCCAGGGTGATTTAGGCAGCAAGAAGGCATAATCTCACCGGCACCGTTGCTGGACAACTGTGTGGTTCATGCCTAATCCTCAGCACTACTGTCTGACGCTACATGCATCTTCCTTCTTTTTCACCAGCTGGTATCTGAAATGCTGACTTTCCTGCAGCAGATTATTTTGGAGCCAAGAGACCCAGAAAAATCTGGGAATATATAAAATAAGACTTAGTATAAATAACATAATGTGCTTGAGTTTTGCTCCTTGGAAGATGAGAAAGTAAATCTGTTTAAGTTTGTTTCAGGTTTTTTGAAGGGATCTGCATGTGTTCAAAAATTAATTCTGTGGGTCAAACTCCGTAAGCAAAATGCTTAACTGCAGGTTAAGCTAGCTGTATGGGTGTTATACTACCCTCCCTCCTGGCTAAGTTTATACATGACATCTATACACCATTTGCTGTGAGCACTTTTAAAGAACAGAGGATGGAGGAAACAAAAGCGACTGTTCCCTTGCAGGCCGTTTTGCCCTGTCACAGTGATTGTTGAGAGCTTATCTGTAATATCTTCTCATGGGGTTGGATCCCTAGGCATAGTCTTACAGTAGTTTAAGCTGGCTGGAGCTGGAGGTGAGGATAACTATCAGGATAAAAAGTCAGCAGCTGCCTTTGTCTCCTCTGGGAGACTGGAGGGATATTCACTCTCTTCTGCTCCAGGATTGAGCTCACCTCACAAACTGCTGTGTGCATGACATGAAGAACATTTGAAGAAAATCAAAGGTTGCTAGCACTTCAGGCCTTCAGTTGAGATAGGGTCAAAACTACTCCTTCATTTCAGGGTATTGCCCTCTATGTCAGTGACCAACTGGAGTGTGGGGAGCTGGAGATGAATGAAAAGCTGACTGAGAGACTACGGGTCAGGATGAAAGGGGAGACCGATACAGGTAACGTTATAGTGGGGGTCTGCTACAGGCCACCAACAAGGAAGAACAAGTGGATGAGGCCCTCTATAGACAGATACACGTGGCTTTGTTTTTACAAGCTCTGATCCTTATAGGAAACTTCAACCACCCTGATATCTATTGGAGGTACAACACAGCAGGGCACATGCAGTCCAGGAGTTTCCTGGATTGCATTGATAACTGCCTTCTCCAAGTAGCTGCAGAGCCAACAATGAGCGGTGTTATGCTGGACCTTGTTTTCACCAACAAGGATGTGCTTGTGGGGAATGTGAAGCTCAAGAGAAGACTTGGTTGCAGTGACCATGAAACAGTGGAGTTCAAGCGTACCACGTTGGACGTCAGGAGAACAGACTTAGGCATCCTCAGGGATCTACTTGGTAGGGTACCATGGGATAAAAAACCTTGAGGGGAGAGCGGTCTAAGAAAGTTGATTAATATTCAAGGATCACCTTCTCCAAGCTCAGGAGTGATGCATCCCAACAAAGAGGAAGTCAGGCAAAACCACCAGGAGAATGGATATGAATGAATGAGGAACTCCTGGACAAACTAAATGCTGAAAGGAAGCCTACAGAGCGTGGGAGCAAGGACAGATAGCCTGGGAGGAATACAGAGAAATTGCCTGAGCACCCAAAGAACAGATTGGGAAAGCTAAAGGCCTTATAGAATTAAATCTGGCGAAGGACATACATCAAGAACAACAAGAAAAGCTCCTATAGGTCTGTCAGTGGTAAAAGGAAGACTAGGGAGAATGTACAAGGAAGTTCTCTGGAAGAAAACAGGTGACCTGGTCACCCAGGATATGGAGAAGGCTGAGGTACTCAACCACATTTTGCCTCAGTCTTCACTGGCAAGGGCTCAGACCACGGTGTCCAAGTCATGGAGGGCAAAAGCAGGGACTAGGAGATCAAAGAACCATCCACTACAGGAGAAGATCAGGTGCAAGACAATCTAAGCAACCTGAAGATGCACAAGTCCATGGGATCTGATGAGATGCATCCACAGGTCATGAGGGAACTGGCAGGTGAAGTTGCTAAGCCACTATTCATTAGGTCTGAGAAGCCATGGCAGGCTGGTGAAGTTCGTACTGATTGGAAAAGGGGAAAGATAACTCACTTTTTTTTAAAAAAAAAAAAAAAAAAGAAGAAAACATGGGGAACTGTGGGCCAGGTCTCATCTTATTGAAAATAAGGAAGTGATTGGTGACAACCAGAGTGGCTTCACTAAGGGTGAGTTATACCTAACTAATTTGGTGGCCTTCTACAATGGAGCTTCAGAATTGGTGGATAAAGGAAAAGTAATGAATGTCTTCTACCTGGACTTGTGCAAACATTTGACACTGTCCCACACAGCGTCTCTGTCTCTAAATCAGAGAGACAAGGATTTGATGTAGGGACCATTTGGTAGATGCGGAACTGACTGGATGGTCACGTGCAACGAGTTGCGGTCAGTGGCTCAGTGTCTAAGTGGAGAGCACTGATGAGTGGTATTCCACAGGGGTCAATATTGGCACTGATGTCTTTGAACATGGTCAGTGGAATTGAAGACAGATGTAGTTGTTAGGAAGAAGTGTTTTATGGTGAGGATGGTGAGGGACAGGAGCAGATTGCCAGAGAGGTTGTAGCTACCCCATCTCTGGAGGTGTTCAAGGCCAAGTTGGATGGGGCTTTGAGCAGCCTGATCTAGTGGGAGGTGTCCCTGCCCATGGCAGAGGGGTGGAACTGGATAATATTTAAGGTCCCTTCCAACCCAAATTATTCTATGATTCCATGATTTCTTGAGGAAATATACTACTCAGCTACTGTGTGGTGATGGGGAGCAGTAGGAATGATTTCATAGGAGAAGGCTAAAACAGTATCAAGGGCAGCTGCTGCA
Organism: Piaya cayana; assembly: GCA_013389865.1. Lineage (NCBI taxonomy): Eukaryota > Metazoa > Chordata > Aves > Cuculiformes > Coccyzidae > Piaya > Piaya cayana. The sequence continues at coordinate 28,618 of WAAB01007964.1, forward strand.
AGAGTTTCTTTACTAAGTCACACTGATGTTGGTGAGAGCCTTGCTCTTGCTCTGAGTTGGCCATGAATGCAGCTCTGTGGTGTTGGAGTGGACAAAGGAGCTGCTGTTTTGCACTTGCTAGAGAGCACAGCTCTGCAGAGACCAGATGATATGTGAATACAGGATTCTGTGGAGGAGAATAAGCACGAAATGGCAGTCTAATTATCACAAGGATTAACTCAGCAGATATAGAGCTCTTAACAGTCAAGGGATCACTTGGTCTCCCAAGGGAGTGTGTCCCACCTCCTTAGCTGCTGTCCCAAGTGGTTGGAAAGTATGTGTGCTCCCTGCTTGGAAAATACTGGTAAGAGTGCTTTGAGTGCAGAGCTTTGGAGTACTTGTTAGCAATTATAATATTAATGAGTATGTCTTCTTTCTTTGTACTTCTATGTTTTATTTTGGTTTCATTTTTTTTCTCTTGCACAGGGAACAAGATAAATGCATTTGTCAATGTAATTGCTATGTAAATGCTATGCACTTATTAATTACTTCAGTTTCCAGTCTCCTCCTTGCCTTATTGTGTCAGCTGTTTTTCATGCATTTTGTCTATACTGTGCATTGCATGAAATAATGAAAAGTGGGTTTTGCAGTGGTGGCTGACAGCAATTCAAATTGTCCCTTGGTAGAAGAAACCTTACCTAAGTTTGACGTGGGTTTTAGACCTTTCTGCATTTTGCTGTTTGACAGAAAATGTGTAATTGCCATGGCAACTGCTCTGTCATATGATAATTTTGCTGTTTCTATGAGATAAAAAGCATCTCCTGAAATATACAATATGCCATCCTTGTAGGACAGAGTTGTCAGCATCCTTACTGTCTATCCAGGGGTAAAAAGCCATCTTTTTTCCCCTAGTTTACTATTATTTAAAAATGGGTTTTATATTAATTGTTTTTCTAATTCTGTTGTTGGGAAAAATTACAGTCGAATTGCTTTATACATGAAACCACCAGAGGAAACTCAAGTTACAACAGAATTGTTCCAAATGATTTCATTATATAGCATAGATTGGACTTTGGGTTGGTGCCTGTATCATGTCAAAGCATTATTCCAGAGTCAGAAAGCATTGCAAGATATTTCAATTTCAGTCCTCACTTGATGCAGATGTGATTGTGGGGGGACCATAATGAGGATCTAATTTGATATCCACCTTAGATGATATAGCTGTGTATACTAGCATATCATAGCTTATGAAACTTCGATGATGCAATATTCTTGTTGCATGATGATAGGTAAAACTTGTCAAAGAAGGGTTCTGGGACTGGAGCCACATGAAATTCATAAGTGGGTCCCCCAGGAAAGGAATATCTGGGGTATGAGATTTTTCTATTCCTTCAAGAATCCATAGTCTAAAATACACAGGAAAAGTCCCTGAACTTCATAGATGGCCATCCAGTCTGCCCTGCTACCTGTCCCCCCATCTGGACCTTATTATGGTAGATGTTCATTTTTCAAGACCTGTAGTTGCAGTTCCACCAGTAAAGCGAATGTTCTCTCTTACAGTCATCTTTTAGTCCATTCTTCACACATGCATACATACGATACTGGAAAAGTGTATAGAAGTGTCTTTGTCAAAAGAAAAACCTTGAATAAATCATGACTACTGCAGCTAAAAGCCAGGTGTCCTGGCAGAATGATTGCACAGTATCATCGTTTTCTGTGCCTGTTCTGGTGAGTGTGACTGATGCCATGCTCTGTAAATGAACTCAGGGTAGAAAATAAAGTGACTAAATGGCTAGGAGAAAGACTGCTTAGTTAAAACTATGCTGCTGCTTTTGTATTTCATCCTCCTTTGTATTAAATCTAGGTGTAGTTAAAATCCAGAGGTATGGAGTCCAGACATCAGTTTTTGTGAATAATAATATGCACAAGCACTGTATTTTTTTTGAATTTGTCATGGCTTATTGTCAATTATAAATACTCCTCTTTTAATAGGTGTCAGAAATTGCCTTTTTTTCCATGCATGAAAGTGTTTGCTCAGAAAGCATAGTTCTTAAGAAGAGATCCCAAACTGCCTAAGTGTGGCAGCTAAATTAGCATTATTTCAACATACAACATTTAAGCCTCCTATTTGATCCAGTGTTGATAAATTCAAAACAATAATATGCAAGAGATTAGAGCTGTGTAAATAAAGTGAGTGAGAAAAATTGACACCACATAATTCTGATCTGCATCTACTTCCTCTATCACTTTAGGACTGCTTCTCCAGTTACTTATACATCTGCTCAGTCTTAGGCATCAGAGTAGATTTCAAAGGAGTTTCTGGCTGAAGTCTCAGGTTTAAAGTTGTAGTCCAGAGACATCCACTTGCATAAATCTCCAAATGTATAGCACATCACAAGAGCCAACATCAGCAATAGTGACTTTAGTAATACATGAAGAATACATCTATATTCCCACTAAGTATTTGAAGTGAGCAGAATTTTATTTTTAAGAATTTAGAGGAAAGGTAAATACCAACAGGATACTAGGGTATACTGGAGTTAGATACTAAAGGGCATGAACCAGCTGTGTACTAGTACATTTTCTGGATAGGATCAGTTTATTTCTATGTTTGGAAAACACTTGGCACAGTAAGGTCATGAGTATTCCTGCATCCGCTTCTGAGAAAAATTGTTGTTTGGGATGATGTGTGGTACGAGAATGAAAATTGTGCTGTCATTATTTAGTTGCATTTAAATATCAAATCTGAATTTCTAGAAGAGTTATTAATAAAGTATTTCCTCCATCCTTTATGCAGCAGAGTATCCTTATCTTACCCTTACAGAGCTATTCCACATGTTTGCTATCTTCTGCAAACAGTTCACCACTCTTACATTTTTTGTTTCTTCCACCAGACACTGAAGGATGCCAGTGATAATGCTCGCAAGGACTTCCACCGTGAGGCAGAGCTGCTGACCAACCTGCAACATGAGCACATTGTCAAGTTCTATGGTGTCTGTGTTGAGGGTGACCCACTCATCATGGTCTTTGAGTATATGAAGCATGGAGATCTTAACAAATTTCTAAGGTAAATCCACAAACACATATTGTACTGGAAAGCCAGAAGTGGGCAGAGAAGGTAGGTGTTACTGGCACTTAATATTAAATTAGCTACTACCACTGGAAAATGCCAACACCTAGGGCTGCAAATCTGTCCAGACCCTGTGTTCTGTACTGGCATGTGGGGCTCTTTGTTCTTTTACCTATTTGGAATTGTCATTAAGTTAAGCCTTATGCTTTGCACCAAAGGAATGGAAACCAAAGAAATATTGTTTTCAATATATTTCAGTGTGTTCTGAAATGTTTGGGTATAAATCTTATGGCAGGAATCATTTTCTTGCAGGCTTTCTGGCAGCACTTGGTAAATTCCCACTCAACATCTATAGCTCTCTGTAGGAGTCTAAGAGCTCTTGGAATCTAATCCCATTTCTCTTCCCTCCTGTTAGTATTTTGGAAAGACTGTCATTAATTTGATGCAAGAAAACTGTGAGCCATAGAAGCTTCAGTGCAATGGAAAATGCTACATTTTGAGGTCTGTGTTAGGGCCTTATTTCACAAAAATATGCATGAGAAATTGAAATTAGGCAGTAAAGCAGTCATAAATATAGAGATGATGCTTAAGGTTCACAATAATAGGTAATTAATGAACCACAAAGTTATGAAGAGTGTCCTTGTTTATGTGGCACTTCACTAGCCTGCACTTGTTGACATAAAAATAAACAGCTAAGAGGCAGCTTTTGCTCTTATGTAAAAGAACTCATTTGCATAAGGGACTGTTCTTTCAAGGTCTTCCATGGGCTTTTCATCAAGGTATATGACAAAATCGTTTCAATGTATTGAGATCTCTCCTGCCAAAGATAACTTAAGCATGCTACCATTTTAGAAAGGTGTCTGTGACAAAGCTATAAAATAGTCAGAACTGATGTTCCTTTAAATGGATTCAGATTTTCTGTCTGACTGAAATGGCTGATGACTGCTACTGTCACCAGTTATGCCTGTGTGAAATGAGTTTGCAGCCTTTCTAATCTCCACTGAACAAGTAGCCATGTCACAAAAGCAAATGACATCAGCTAGCACCCCTCCTTACTGGCAGGGTCAACAGGTTGTTCAGGATACCTCGGGCTCTACTGGAGATGGAGAATAAATGCTACTACTCTTCAGAGACCAATCATCTCTCTGGTAGAGGATTTAAGTATATTGTCAGAACCATGGCAGAACATTTACATTTACCTGCTTGGACCTATGACACTCATCAGGAGAGAACTACAGTTTCCTAAGATGCCATCCTAATACTTTTTCAGAACATTGGATGTAGAATCATAGAATCATAAAATGGTTTGAGTTGGGAGGTACCTTAAAGTTCATCTACCTCCTCCTAAATGCCATGGGCAGGGACACTTCCCACAAGACCAGACTGCTCAAAGCTGCTCAATGCACCATCCAGGGCAACATGTTCCAGTGCCTCATCACCCTCATTGTGAAGAATTTCTTCTTAACATCTAATCTAAATCTTCCCCCTTCCAATGTAAAACCATTGTCCCTAGTCTTATCACTATGTACCCTTGTAGAAAGTCTCTCCCCAGCTTTCTTATAGCCCCCTTCAGGTATTGGAAGGTCACTATATGATCTCCCCAGAGCTCTCTCTTCTCCAGGCTCAACAACCCCAACTGTTTAGTCCATTCTCATATCAGAGGTGCTCCAGCCCTCTGATCATCTTAATGACCCTCCTCTGGACCCATTCCAACAGTTCCATATTCTTCTAATGTTGGGGATTCCACAAGTGGACCCAGTACTACAGGTGGGGTTTCATTAGATCAGAGTAGAGGGGCAGAATCCCTTCCCTTGACATGTTAGCCATGTTTCTTTTGATGTAGCCTAGGATATGATTGGCCTTCTGGGCTGCAAACACACGTTACCAACTCATGTTAAGCTCCTCAGTGCCCCCAAGTCTTTCTGTGCAGGGCTGTTCTCAGTCATGTTGTCCACCATCCTGTATTGAAATGCAGATTGCCCCAACCCAGGTGTAGGACCTTGCACTTGGCCTTGTTGAACCTCATGAGGCTCACACAGGACCACTTCACCAGTTTGTCCAAGTTCCTCTAGATAATATCACATCCTTTTGATGTGACAACTGCACCCCTCAGCTTAGTGTCATCTACAAAGTTGCTGAGAGTGCATTCATGCCCACTGTCTATATCATCAATCAAAATATTAAACAGCACTGGTCTCAGTACAGACCCCTGAGGGACACCACCTGTTACACATCTCCATCTGGACACTGAACCATTGATTTCTGTTAGAAGAAGGCAGATTCACAGCTGATAAGAAATAGTTTCTTATCTTATAAGAAATGCTCTTTCCTAATTTTCATTGACCTTTCCTAATTCTGATTTTGAATTATGTACAGAAAGGTATTTTGCAAACAGTATACTTCCTACTTTAGGTCTTCTGGTTTTTTTCTTCATTATTAATCAGCACGTGTCTTTAGAACATAAAAAGATTGTGTTGGTACAGCTGTTAAGCCTAAGCTTCAATTTATCATTCCTTTCACATTTGCTGCACTTTGTGCTGCATATCAGAGGTTAGTTCTAAGAGGGCTATAAGAGTCTGTATTTCTTACCCTGCAGCGCCACCGAAGGTTGTCAGGGAAAAACGAATGAGAAATTTAACCCAAAAGAACCTTGCATGCAGCCAAAGGTTGTTTCAGATCTAGGACAAAAGCCTCGAAGTCGTGCCTGCCCTGTGCTTGTTCTGGCCAGTGGAGGATAATGCGAAAATCTCTCACTGTTCCTGGATGTTGCAGACAATGAGGAGTCCCTAATTTACAGCCAGGACCAAGAGGACAGCCGAGGTGGACAGAGTGCTAAGTATGATCCAAAAGTTTCATTGAATACAGACCATGTCCTCAAGGAAGCTAGCAAAAGATATAAAGTTTTTTAATGTAGTGACTCAGAGCTTCATGTCTGTGAACAGTCAGAAAAAATCCATACAGTGAAAAGGCACAGTGCTTTTCACTTCAAATTTGCCTGTGAGTTTTGGTTGAAGATTTCATATCCTCCCATTTATTCTCCCCAACCCAGAGTAGTTGAATGTCTTATCGTGTATCAGAGAGTTTCTTTGCCTGGTACCAGATGCAGTCCTAGCAATGCTACACATCGTCCTTTGTTTCTCTCTCACATCTGTCACTTTACTCATGAAGTTCTTCCCTTGGGTCAATTTTAATATCATATTTCTAATAGATAGTGTCAGATTTGATCTCACAGATTTTGATTAATTTGCAGCTCTTTTCCAAACTCTTGCGCCCTTTACTTGCGGTTGAATTAAGACCTCACCCCTATTGATTAGAAAGTTGATTGTCTGAAATACCTCTTTCTAGGAAGGAAGAACTTTGAGAGAAGATAAAAATCAGTTTAAAGTGTTTTTTATAAAGAGAAGTTGAGGGAAGAGAAGTGTTCTCTTAGAAAGAACAGTCAGTAGGAATTGGAATAGAAAGGGCTTCTGAAAATGCAGAATAATGGAATGGATGAAAAGTGATATTCAGAATGTTATCAGTTGTATCAGCTGAGGAATGATTGCAAGAGAACCTCAGAAATTGGGTAAGGATTGACTAGTAATGCTCACTGTAAAATGTTGTGTGTAGGAATATTTATATCTGTATCTTCAAGCTACTAGGATGTTACACGTGTGCCAGAGCTAGCACGGTAAAGCTGGCTGAAGCGCATGTGTTCCGGTACTTTGCTGGGCTTTCCAAATGCAAGATAGCTCTCTTTCTGCTGGAGTGTATACAGGTTTCTCATTAACGCATTTTTTATTGCATCTTAGGGACTTGCTAGGTCTTCAGAAACTCGTATTTCTGAAGCTGTTTAGTTGTTCAAAATAGTGCATGTCATATGTCCTCTTCCTGTTTTCAAGAACTGCCATCTGAGGAAGGACACACTCTTTGTGATGAAACAAGCAAAAATGGTTTCCTGCTTTGCATTTGGATAGGAAATTAGAAGTGTAAACATAGAATTTCTGCTTTTGTTTCTTGGATGGTATCTTAAAAGGAAGTTAGCTCTTCTTTAAGAAAAGATGGGAGAGTCCATGGCCTGTCTCCTGTAGAAATCAAGGAATGCCAGAAATAGCAAAAGTGATGCTATGCATGCCACTTCATTGCCTTTCGCTCTTACAGAGTAACAAGATTTTCCTCAGTTACCAAGCAGGTGCACTGGAAAGTCTCCAGAAAAGATTACTAGAATGGAACAGGACAAAGGTGGTGCTTTTGGGTGGAGGAGTTATGAATACATGTGCCTCATTTCAACAAGTAATATATAGCTTGTTGTGTAATGCTTTTCACACCACCTGTCTTTCACACTATGAAGGAAAACATTACATGTAAAAAGCCAAGATAGAAATTTCCTCCTAGTTTACCAATGGATTTGTAACCCTTTTTGTTATATTCGATAGAGTCAGTTGTATGGTTTTAGGCTCAGTCATGCCTTTCACCTCTCCAGCTTACAAGTGACTTGTCACTTCATCTGCTTGTATTTTGGTGCAGGGCACATGGACCAGATGCAGTACTGATGGCAGAAGGCAACCGTCCTGCTGAGCTGACCCAATCCCAGATGCTTCACATTGCCCAGCAGATTGCAGCGGGTATGGTTTACCTGGCATCCCAGCACTTTGTGCATCGGGACCTTGCTACCCGGAACTGCCTGGTTGGTGAGAACCTGCTGGTGAAGATTGGGGATTTTGGGATGTCTAGAGATGTGTACAGCACAGACTACTATAGGGTAAGTGATCTGCTGTAATTGATAGTAAACTATGTCTTGCTCAGTTGTCTTACCACATTGATGTGACTGATTCTGCTTTTACACTGCACCGTCTGTCCATCAGGTAATTTAAAGACTGGCTTATGGAGAACCTAGTTTTGGGTTATGAAGTTTTGGTAAACTGGGAGAGAGTTAACCAGAGTAAGATTGGTGTGTCCTGTGCTTATATATGTTGGCTTTTTACTGTAATAGTAAATCACAGAATGGCCTTTTTCTCTGGGCAGAAATTTTGCATATTTGCTTGGCTTTAGTAAAGAAGAAGCAGCAGCAGATAAAAAGTAATAGTGGGAAATCAGTCAAAATTGGCCCATCACTTTGAAGTTATGAAAATATGTTCTTATGTATTGCCAAATCAAATGGAAATTGTAGCTTTTGAGTCTTGTATAATATTTCAGTTTACTAGAGGAGGTGTAAATACTGTATGGCAATACTGGACCAGGTAATTTTCTCAGAAAGAGAGTAGATGAGAAATTGTTAGATACACAGCACCTGAAATGCTGGCTCTAAGTTTTTCCTGCTTAAAGCCAGGTCTTTAGCTCTAGTGTTTGTGATTGAAGAGTTGTTTTGTGACGGGTAAGAGTAGCCAAAATCTGTTTTCCCTGAGCTTCCTTGCCATAAAATGATCTCTAAAGTTTGCAGAGGGTTTCTAGGATCACTAGGATAAACAGGACTGTGTACATTAATTACTGTTACTATTTTCTTTGTACTATGTGGCAAGTTATGTAGTTGGCAGCATTTGCTGCTTGCTACCACATTAATAATTTCATGATTGGAACTGAAGCTATGAGCTGCCTGTGGCTTGGGGAATGCAATCTGTGGCCAGGCTGTTAGTTTATGAACCCTAGAGTTTACCCTGTAAGCTAAGTCACTGAGCACGTTTTCTGTATCTGCCTCTCACATGACTTATTGCCAGTGAATTCCTTAGAGATAAAATGAAGACCTCTTCTTTAGCCATCCAGTTTGGGCTGCTGTGTCCATAAAGGAGAGCATCACCTTAGCATCAGTGTTTGTGGGATGGCTGGGATGAGATTGCCTCTATATTGGCTGAGGCTGCATGAGGCAGAGGGAGCTACACAAACAAGTTAGTAGTAGGCAGGTACAGTCGGACCTGATGATATCAAAGCTCTTTTCCAACCTAAGGATTCTGTGATTCTAAGGTGTAACAAAGGAGAAAAAGAGGGAGTCATGTGAAGATGGTGCAATCATGGGTGTGAGGGGGAATGAATAAGGCAGGCAAGGTAAGCACAGACAGATATTAAAGTGTGAATGGGGGGAGAAAGAGGTAGGCAAGTATCAAAACGGATTAATATAGATGCAAAATACCATGGCTGCATCCAAACAGGCGATGTAAGCTTGCAATATGATGAAACTTAAAGTTGGGTAGTTGCTTGTTCTACACAGTGAGAAAACAAGAAAGATCATTTCTCTGGCCCTTCGTGTTCCAGAGGAATGTATTTCATAGTGATAACAGCTGGAAGTTACAGTTAAACACATGAAGTTTTGGCCTGCCCTGCATGGGCTATATGTGGGCTGGTCAAAAGCTGGTCATGAAGCAGTCAAGGCTATGATGGCTTTCCAGACAGTTACCTTGAGAATTATATCCATGGCAGGCCTAAGTAATGAAACTGTCAGCAATGACACTGGGATGGCACTGATCTACCTTACCTAATTGTTTATAGCAGGCTAAGTCTTTTTAACTGTTCAGGCTTAATCACAAACCTAGAAGCAATTCTTCCCCAACCTTGACAGCTTTATCTGATGCTTGTTGGAAGGATTTCCAAAAATCTCTGCAGTTCACAATTTGTGTTTATTAATACACTACAATCAGTTTTTCAGGATCCTATCACCCTGTCAGGATGTTCAGTTTGCCCAAGACGAGTATTTATAGCTTACTTATGTGACATAAGGAAGATCCCCAGTCCTTGTTCATTGTTAGATTATTAATGACACCCTACGTTGAATCAGTTCAGTTGTTAGAAGCTGCTTCAGGGAAGATGAGGAGAGGAATAACCCCTGGGCTGGGAATGTGTGATGTGTGGCCCTGATTGCACAAGTTTTTCTTTTTCACCCCATTTCTTTGTTCCTTTCTTTTTCATCAGGCAGGACTCTTGTGGGTGGGGGGGCTCTAGTTTACATGCTAGCATTTAGTGTAACAGCACTAGGTTTTGATAGTTAGACCAGATGAGCCCAGCGACTTGAAGAAACTGCAGTGGCTTTTATTACCCAGCACTGTCCATCCCAGGTAAAACTAAAACAACTAAGAAGTAATCAGTGTTTGCCTAACAGCTACAGTCATGCTCTGCTGCACTGCAGTCCTTGTAGCATTGGATAATTTCACAAGTTATTTACCTGCAGAGCTCAGGTCTCAGGTTTATTAGGGAGTTTTGTTTCTTTTGTTGATGTCTGGTTTTTGTTGTGTGGACTCCCAACCCCCCCAACAACAGGTCAGGGTTTCCCATCTTTCCCTCTGATCGCCAAGTAGTGTGACTCAGCAGAAGCTTTCAGTGGCTTAAAGTATTGACACTGAAGCATGGAAACAACTACTATGCTAATATTTATTCAGAGATAGTGTATCAGGCCCTTTTCTAGGCTTCCAGTTCAGGTTTGCAAGTGGTTGCTCAGTACTTGGTCTTAAAATACTTCTCTGCATTTTCTTTATCATAAGCAAAAAGCTAAGGAAAAAAAATTTTTTTAAAAGGTTGCCTTTTCTGAGTACTTGGGAAAACTTAACAGGGGTATGCTTTAAATATCCTGACGAGTCAGCCAGATACAGGTTGGAGCCAAAATTTTGTATGAAACTGATCTCACTGAAATTAGCAAGAGCTTTGCCACTAACTTCATTAGGACCAGAATTTCACCCCTCCACACTTTTACGTTTGTCCAGCGAAGGACAGAGACTGTTTCTGATTTAGATTTGTGGATCTCAGTTGTGTAATCTCTATTTAGCTGTTGTAGAACTTACTTGCCTTTATGCAACAGTACAAGGAACAATAAAGAAAATAAGGACTTCTTTCTTCAGCTTTATAAACTACACAAGGGCCTGTCAAAAGATTGGGACTACTAGTGTGGCTTCCATCTTCTTTTAGGCCCAGCTTGCCTGAAAGGGATAAAGAAGTTTGAAATCACAAATTGGTTTTCTCCACTTCTGGAACAGATAAGGCAAGAGAATGCAAGAGAATGTTTTTAAGTATAAAGTCAAGCGATTCTCTTTAAAATCGTCTCTATATTTTATACCGTGTTTGATTACTTAAAAAGCTCACAGAAGAAGCAACATAGGTTACCAGTTCAAGCCTTCCACCCTTGCAGGCAGCCAAGCAGTAGGTGTTAAGGGTGGGAGTAGTTACCAGGACCTCAGACCTCTCCAAGCCACATGGAAAACCCAAAGACTCATTAACATTTTAGTCCCTTGACTCATTAAGATTTTAGTACCTTATATATAAGGCACCAAACTCCATAAAAATTCCAGTCTGTCAGAGGAAAAGTGGAGATACCAAGAGCATCAAAAGTGTCCCAAGACTCTGAATAGAAATTATGTTTGGCAAATATTCCTGAAAGTTCTTAGGAAGTCAATCACACCCAAAACACAACAGAGGGTGACAGTCATCTCCACCAGTCTGTCTCAGTGAGAATTACCTTCTGAGATGGCAATCAGTTTAACACTGTGTGCAGAAGCCAGCTGCACTACTCATGGCATTACTGAGCTTTGATGATACCCCTTAGAGCACATGTGACCCTGTTGCCTGTCCTTAGTGCCTCAGAGCAGTGTGGGAATCAAAACTGAACCAGAGCCAGGTCATAGAGCAAGTGGGGAAACACAAATGCAAGCAACCAATAGAAGCCTTGAAGAATACCTTCAGGTAAATAAATACAGAGCAGCATGCAGAACGCTGACAGGCTTCTTCTCATGTATACCACAACATTGGATAGCATCAGTCTTGTGTCTCTGAAGCATAAATTTCTATCACACAGTCCCCTCTATCAAAGCAGAAGCTGCAAATAAGTAGAATCCTGCTGCTAAGACTTTCCCCAGAAGGCTGGTCCACAACCTTGCTGTCCTAATGGCTGCAAGTTTTCTTTTTTATCGGCAATATAAATCAACTCAATGACCAATGTACACCCACTTGATCACATCATTCTCCTCCCTTCCTAACCTTTATATCTTAGATGTATTTAGAAAGAGTACTCCTATCCCCTCCCAGAATATTTTTGAGGGTTAAAGTGGGCACACTGTCAGGATAAATGGGTCTTTTTTTTCTTATCTTTATAGTATCCTTCTCCCATAATTTCAGTGTATGAAACAGCAGTTTTGGTGTTTTCTTTCTGTGTTTTCATCAGTAGGATTGTGAGCAGTATCTTCCAAATGAGATTTTTCCTGTTCTTGGATGAGAGGTACTTGCCAGCCTCTAATGAAAACATGCTGCATAGCCACATCCTTGACTTGCATAGCCTATGTCATTGGCACAGTCACTGCATTGTTAAAGAGTGCACTATGCCACTCTCGCCATCCACTCCTTCCCAATAAAGAACATCCCCTTTTATGAAGTTTTTGGGTTCAATGCCTTTGCAATTTATACTGGCACATTTTGTACTTCTAGTGGTTGAGAACGTTTGGTGGTTTTTTTGTTTAGGCTTTGCCTAATTTGGTGGTGAATAAAGAATTGAAGAATTATGATACTAAAAAGTAAACAACTGAGGGAGTCAGAAGGATTTGTAAAGAAGCTTCCTGGATTTTTCTGGCCTTGTTTCTTATTCTTTTGTTTCTTGATCATTTTTATTTAACGTTAAGTGAGTATTTTGGGAACGGACATCTTTTTAAAACACAGAGTTCCCATACACTTTTAGTTAAGATTTGAGAAGTTATTACACTTTTTAGCCTCCAAGGAAGACTTCCAGAAAAACTAAGGATTACATAATTTACTATTCCAGGCCAATTTTAAAAATACCCAGCTTTTAGACCTTCTCTCTACATAAAAAGGTCAAAAACCCTTTTGAGAAAACTTTTTTGACTCAGGAGTGTTATAGATCTCAGCAAATAGTCCTGGTTCTGGTCTCTGCTATTGCTTAGCAGAGCCAGAATAGCATTTTGAAGACAGTGAAGTAATATTAACATTAGAAAACTGAAATGGCAAAGAGCATCTTGCCCGCTAGGCACAGTCGTTCCTTCATATGTGAGCCGAATATTGTAGAGTGCTGTATTTCTGCCAACTGCATAATACACTGTTCTGGTGACTCTCTATATGAAACATTTGCTAAAAGATAGTGCTAGTAAAATAATAACCAGAGAGTGATCTCACTTAAGCTATTTTCAGTACCAAATGCCTATTTGCAAAGAGAATTAATGCACGACAGCAAGGTGCTAAAAAAAGCAAAGGCTGGTTTATCATTATTTGGGCTGTAACTAGCCAGGCAAACACCACGATACAAATGTTTACAGTAAAAAGCTAGTGTCTGTCTATTCTGAAAGGGCAATAGCAGCAAACACCTGCAGGTCTCAGCTGTCACTACAGAGATGAATACCTGTGTGGGGGTGTTTGTAGGAGGCTGCACTAAAGAAAACAAGAAAGAGTTACTGAGAAGTCAAGCAGCTTGTCAAGGCATCCTCGTAGGTGTGTGTATTGAATTGTCACAGTTTGAAGGCACAGTTTGAAGGCTTTTTATTAGTTGCTATTTTTGTATCCGTTGCTCAAAAGGAAGTTATCTGCTTCCCTACATGGACTTCTCGGCTCTCCTCCTCCGTCAGAGACTCATTGCATCATGTGTAGTGCTGGGGAGGATAGAGGGTTCCAGCAACCCTGGAGGACATGCACAGATGATTTCATATAACTGGAAACTATACAGGAAATAATGGCCCAACTAAAGAGATGTAAATCTGAACTAGCTGTCTTGAAGTCAGTGTGGTAACTTTGAACTTAATGTAACATAATCGCAATCAGAATTAGGCTTAATGATTTTAGAGGGCTTTTAGGACTTTCCTAAAGGTCACCACAATGTCAGCATTTAAAAACTCATATGCACCAGGACATGACATTATCCTGATGCTAAAGGATTAGCGGCATGGCTTAATGCCTGTCATCACTTGCCCATGTCAGAGTATATTCTGTTGTGTGCAGGAAGTATGCTCTTTCCCCATCTCTTACTTACACATGCCTGACTGCTGGTGCTTTGTCTGGAACTGCAGTTTTCTAAACTGCTTAGTTATACACAGAGATGCCAAATCCATCTTTGTCTCCAGCATCTACAATTTCGTGGGTTTAGGTATGGCTATTGATATAGACACTTCTCAAGAGAAGTTTTCTCAACATCTTCACACAGGGATTGTTGGTCATACTTATAGTTTTCACTGATATAGATCCTAAGAGGAAAGGCCACAAAAGCTTTCCATATTAGTGCTAGGAAAAGGAACATAAGATGTGCAGCATGTGCAGTGTGCTGCATTTAACTGCAAGTTATTGCTAAACTCCATCTTGCAATGTTAATGACAAGACAGTATTACAGAAAATGAGATTTTGAATAGGGGAGCTGTGGCATACTTTGTTTTGCCAGATTTAAACCCCCTTTCACCTGAAATGTGCAAGTGGGAAGTCAGCTCCACAGTTCCTGAAGCACGTTTGCCTCTGGTCTGAGAGATCTGATTATTTAGAGAGGGTAGAAACAGAAAAACTTAATGACTACATTGAAAAATGAAGCTGATTAAAAGACAAACTAGAGCAGAGTGGCCTTGTTTCTGTGACCAGTTGATTACCTATTGAATCTGGGTGTCTAATTATTCCTTTGTTAAATGTATGCTCACTAGATTTACATCTGTATGGTTCTCATGCAGGATATCAAGAAATAGTTTTATCTTGTGAAAGTAAGATCAGCCAGGAAGTAGTACCAAAACATACAAGAAGAAATACAGAAACACCACATCACCACACTACAGCTAATAGCTTTGAATGTGTGTCAATCAAAAACTTAAATCGAAGTGCTTGGAAATTTTCAAATGGAAATTTTCCCTTTGTTTGGTTCTGTTAAACCTTTTAAAATTTACTTTTAGGCCTTATTTTGGTTATGAAACAGATTACAGTTTTCAAGTAGATGGAAATTTTGGGTTTCCTACTCTATTTTTTTGAAGTATTTTGATGGTGTGGTTTTCTTCAGTTACTGCTCCTGTATGCAGTCAGTAAGAACATTAGGATCCTTATGAACCCCTACAGAATATCAGGAAGCTTACACAGTCAGCATCACTGTGGCTGACACAAGCTTTTCTGTTGAGGGGCTCAGCACAGATGTTCATTAACTTTAAAAGTCCTTTTAAAATTATATGTACAAAACTGAATAATTCACAAAAATAACCACACATATGGATATAAATTGCAGGAAAGCAGTGATTCACACATTGAAATTAGCTTTACGGCTGCAATTTGGAGAGCTTTGCAGAACTCCGATCATAATCAGCTAATTCCATTAAGTAGAAGCACAGTCCTACAATGCCATTTTTGCAGATGCTGAAATGATTTGACCGCTTGTTAGGTGTTTAGCACATAAGAAGGCCACATCCTCAGTTCCAGCCCGCTTCACAATTTTCTGGATTGTAGTTGGATTACTGGTGGAGGCTTTTTCTGTTGACTTTACTAGAGTCGACGTTTTGTCTGGGCCCTTAGAAAGTGAAAAGTTGGCAGGCAGTGCTTTCTAGAGACCTGGCATAGAACAGCAAGAGAAATGATGAAGTGATATGTGTAGTTTATCTTCCTGGGATAGGTCTTTGTGCAGACCATTAATGCCACTTAGTAGTTGTGGGGAGGAACTATGTGTAAATATCTGGAGAGAGAGATACTGTACTGTAGTGCTACAGAATGTCACTTTTGGCAGGAAATTTGCAAAGCAAATGACAGAACTCCAAAGGTTAGCAGATGAAGCTGTTGACTTTGTGATGTGTGATGCACACAGTGTGAGGAAAAGATGATGGGGGAACAAAATGAGAAAAAGATCTCTGGAAGCACTGTGAACACAGTCAGAAACTGGAGCAGCTCCTGGCTGATGCAGAACACTGGTGTACCTTGTGCAACCACACTGTTGCTCCCACTGATGGTGGGGACAGCACTGAAAGGCGACCCAGAGGGAGCTGTACTAAACAAGAGTTCTTCTTTGAGGACTGGTCACAGGAAGGGTTCCCAGAAGAGTCTTTGCAGGCTTCCAGATGGAAGGTTTTCTTATGCAAATGACCTCTTGCCTTACAATAAGGAAAGCAGTTGCTAGGCAGTTTTCCAAAATATGCATTTTTTTCCTGGACCCTAAGAACAATGAGCACTTTTTTGCTCCATGGAACTCTAGAAGCACAGAAAGCACAAACTAGACAATTAGACTATGAAGTGTTGTGTGTAACAGGATGGATCAAGAGGGAGAGAGGACAGCATCAGGTAGTAATGGAACAGAGCCTACAAATCTTGGCTCTGTAGATTGTTGCATGCATAGCAAGTTGCTACTGATGATGTTTGGAAATGGTGAAAAGTGGAAGCAGTGTGTGGCACTGCAGGTCATTTAGATCTTCATTGCTCTCTGGGTCCTTCAGCTGTCTGATGGAGCACCTGGCCAGCCAGCCAGTTTGCATTCTAACATGGAAGGGAAGGAAAGTCATTAGCAAAGACTTAGATCAATTCAAACCTCTTGGCATCAGTAGCAGGGAATATGGACACACTTTAGGTACCTGTGTAGTTCTAACACATATGCCATTGTGAAGGCTTTTCAATATCAGACGTCATTAACAGTACTGAATTTTTTGACAAGTTTTCAGGAACTCCAAGCTTCCCAAAAGGTGAGAACCTCAGAACTGAACTGATTTTGCATCTTAGAGGTTCAGAATCATCATAATTAGACTTAAGAGATAACTAGGGTTTGCCTTAATCAAGTCTTATTTTAAATGGAGCTGAAACACTTACAGAATGCTATTAAGTTTCTAGCTGTCATCAGACTTTAGGAAGAGATGAAGATCTGATTTAAGGTGAATGAGGAAATATGCATCTAATATCAAGGACAGATTAAAAAAATATAAAAGATCATGGTGACTCAAATGCTTCTGTCTCTATCAGGCATGTAAATGAATCTGCAGAAGAATAGCTGCACAAGTGGGAAGTAACTTAATTCTTCCCAGTGTACTGAAGTGCTTTAAAGAAGCATATCTAGCTTAATATCCTTGAATTTACTTTCAGAAATTATATTTATTTGTCGCTTAACAGTTTCCTTGCAAAGCTGCTGTCCAGCCCTTGAGGATTTGAAGGGCTTGCATTAANCCTCATACTGTCATAGCCCAATCCCACAAAATAAAAATGTGATGTTATCTGGAGAATATAGATTCTTTCCAGATTGATTTACCAGATGCCTGTCACCACCAAGTCACTTTGAAAGGCTAACTGATAGGCTGGGCTCTTTGTAAGTTACTGCTCTGCATGCAGTCCTTTTGCAACTGATTATGCTGCAAATGTTATTTTCTGATGGTGAGATTTAGTGCAGCATAGCTGGCTGGCAGTATCCTTGTAGGAGATTTTTCTTGCTTGTGAGCTAAGTGAAGGGCAGGGTCCTACATTCTTGGCAGTCTGTCATATGCATGAGCTGCTTGTTTTTTGGATTCAGAAAGCAGAGTTTTAAATCATCTTTAGCAAAACAAGACACAGAAAAAAAGAGATCTAAATAGAGCTGAATATTTCATGTCATAATTTTGGCAGCACATCTCATCTTGTCTTCTACGTTGAAAGCACCAATGAAAAAGAATTTTGCAGTTTTCAGTCAAATTACTTTGCTCCTTGAGTATCTTCACATATTCTAGAACTGGGGTTTTATGTCACATCAGGCACTTTTTAAGAGGAAATAATCTAATGTTTAGTACTCACATGGGAAAAGCATAACTGCATTAAAATAAAGCTCAGTGCCAATACACAGTGAGTGGAATTTGCCCCTCAGCAGAGCGCTGATAGATTCTGTTTGAACCTACAAAATAAAGCTTAAATGTTTAAAATATACAGGCCAAATGTTGCTATTTTCTGCAGAGGGGAGTTCTGTTGAAAGTGACCAAAAGATCCATCTTAGCACAATTTCTACCTGTTTGCATAGACACACAGTTGTGATTTTTTTACATCAGTCATGCTGGGGGGAACATGCAGTTTTGACCAACAAATGTTTCCATGGCAGTTTGAAGAAGGACTAAATGGTAGGTTTGAATTTGAGTCAGCTTGTATATGGCTATGTGTTATGCAATATTAACCTTCTTGGTTTTTCTGCCCCCATCAGTTTTAATTAGTAAAATAAAACACTAAAAGAAAAGTAAACTGAAGTATATGCTCCACTGTATGCAGTACAAAGTCCTTCAATTACATCTTTAAGCACAGCTAAAATGGCATAAACTGGAAAATACAAAGCAGTTCCACAGAGAGCTTTATACAGCCTCACTGTATAATGTGAAGTTAAAGGTGTATCTAGTCTGCCAGCACTGCTGGATCTAAAACTGACACAATTTTGATGAAAACTGCAAAGCTTTTCAGTAGCAGAGTGAATGCTTCTTTTCTGAAGTATACATTTCTTTGCATCTTTACATTTCTTTCTTCATAATTTTCCTGTTATAAATAATGTTCACAGGGATAGTGAATGATTTTAAAACTGCCTGCTATTCTAAGAACTTCTGGCTTTGGAATATTTGTGACCTCAAAATTTTGGGAGTAACTGGTCACATACTGTCCTACTGACGTTTTAGAGGGTGAACTCTGAGAAATGGAGGGAACTAGTTTTTAGGATCAGCTTAAATATCAGTGAAATACAGATTTTCTTCAAATATAGGTGCAGAAAGTAGTTGTAAAGTCTGTCCCTAAATTAGTGGAAAAGATGGAGAACAATAGGTTCCAGAACTATCTGCTATTTCACCTTATAAAGGGAGTCAGTAAATACATGCAGGAGGGAAAGGCTAATGGACAAAGAGGGATACAGTGAAAAATGCCAAAAAACATTTGAGATTGACTTTGAAATAACTTTAAGATAAACAAGAAGGTCTCCTGACTGTTTAAATGTAAAGAGAATGAGAAGGAAAGTGTTGCCACTGCAAACATGATGATCTGGGAAGGAGAGTTAATTTAGCCTGGAAAGAAAATTAATTTTTAACATCATGTTTTGAAAGGACAGTGATCTGTATGAAGATACAGGCAGAGTGCCTAATGGGACTGAGAATTTGAGGGCTAAACATGGAATAGGCATAGAGGAAATAGCCTTGAACAATGTGGGCAGTCTGTTTCAAGTTGGGATTCGGAGTTCAGCTAATTCTTTAAGTAGCATAAAACAACCCTGCTACCCAAAGAGAAGGTCCGTCTTCCCTGCTAGTCTCAACAGTTAATTGCTGCATCATCTCATTTTCTGCACCAGCACAGGTGTTTTTGCAGTCACTGGATAAACTGTATTGATGAAATGATCTGACTGAAAATAAGTATTTTCTTTCCTAGTTTTGGGGAAGACAAAATACCTCTGTAAACTGAAGTACAGTACCAGGGCACTGCTGTTTAAATCTTTGCTGAAGGAGAGAAAAAAAATATGCTGTATGAATGCATCAGAAGAGTAAATAAAGACCAGGAAGGAAAAATACTATTTAAACCAAAGGATGATGTTTGCATAAGAACAAATGAGTACAAGCTGGCTATGCAAGAATGCAAGCAAGACACTAGAAAACGTTTTCTAGCCATCAGAGGAATAAGGTTCTTGGGCAGTCTGTGAACTGGGAAGAAAACTCTCTTATTTTAAGGTGGTACTGTACAATTTATGATGGGAATGCTATGATGTAGGTGAACTAAGTGATAGGGTTCAAGAAGACCAGAAGACACAGCATGCCTCTCGCAATTTTTAGCTGGTACCCTGACACACATGGAGAACCAAAACTGCTGATTGTGTTGGAAGCATTTGGTTTGGCTGACTGTCAACATGAATAGCGTACTGAAGCATAGATAGTTCATTTTGTCTGGATCAGTTCACCCAGTCTTTAGTTTGCACAGAATATTCAAAGAGTTACTATCTTTTGTGAAAGATAGCTTAAAGTGGATGAATTTTTGTGACAAGGAAAAAGTTTTGAAGGTAAAATATTTCAGATTTATAAAAATAATTGCCAGTAGCTCTGCAGCTATTACTTGTAACTTCTTGGCTTCTCTCACTGCTTACAAAACCACAAAACTAGCAGAAAAATCAGACCTGAATTTGTACCCTCTCCACAGTTCGGGGAAAATCTGTTATTTATTTCTGCATGCAGTCTCCCCTCCCTTGCATTAGGTCTAATTAGACCTTGACATTCCAGGTAGTTTGGATTCTACTCTCACAGATATATCTGTTCGTTTGTAGTCAGAGCGAGTATTGCTTTGGCCATATTGTTTCCTAGTGTTTCTCCATTTTTTATTAGTAAGGAGGAGATATTTGAAGGATGAAAACATGTAAATAGTTCTTCTTCTGCTCCACCTGTATATCCTTTCTATTTTCTTCACATTTTCTTTTTTTTCAAGAAGGGTGACAATTCAAACTTATTTTTTCCGTTTTCAGCCTACACCCACCTCAGAATGACAAATGTCTTCTATTTGTGACAAAATTTATTACTACCCTTGCTAGTTCAGAGAGGTGGAAGTTACTTCTTAAGTCAAAAGCTACAGATTTGTGTGCAAAGTGGTAAGAGCACAGGGGCTTCCATGTTGAATTCTGTCAGGTTACCAACAGAGTTTCAGTGTATAGCAGATTCAACACATTCAGTATCTCACTTTATACGCCCTGCCTCAAATTCCTTTCACAGAGTTAGCCACTGTCTAGAGCATTCAAGTTCTGGAAGTCTGCTCAACTGCTGGAGATCCCCAGTATGATAATGAAGAGAACAGCAGTTCAACAGTGATGTGACAAACAGGACACCCTGAGTCTTGCATGATGGAGATGGGGAAATGGACAAACACTTATTTTCCTGTCAGATATAATAGCAGAAGATGTAATAAATCTAACCTATCAACCTGCTATTCTGAAAAAGTGAACGGTGTTTTGTCTCACTCTACCTTTCCCCACAACAACTATTAAAAAAAAAGAGTATTCCGTTAGAAAGGGAACAATGAAATTTGCCTTAAAGTTCACATAATGGCCCACCCTTTCTTCTGATGCAGAGGCTGGGACAACTTTGAGTAACATCAAGATTAGTTGTTTGATTTCTGGCAGGTATCTGGGTGTATTGTTCTGGTCTTGCTCTTCATTACAAGCATTAGGAGTCTTGAGTAGGAGGAAACACAAGTCCTGGGGTGGCAGTGGAGCTTTTGCTCCATATTGAAATGCCAGAGAGTATCTCTCTGCAGCTGTAATTTTAATTATATAGGATGATCCTCTGCCTCTTACAGAACAACTACTCAGAATTTAAAAGGAGTCCAGAGACCTCTGGGGACAGGCAGGTTAAATTATAGTTATTACCAGGCAGTTATTTCAAGATTACTACCCTCTGAATAGCAAATCCCCCACCCCCATGAAACACAAACAAAACAAAAAGTTTACTTATACTTCCAGAATTATTCTGGCATTCAACTCATGCAATTTCCAACCCTTCACCTCAACACTTTCCTTTACTTTGTAGAAAAAACCTAATCATTATGGTATGTCAGGCTAAGGTCCTGAAATTAAAAGACACAGATACTAATTTGGTTTCAATAGGTTTTTATGTGTAAATGCTAAAAGCAGCTCTTTCATCTGCATGCAAGAGCAAAGAGGTGTGTATACCTGAATCTGTACATTACTGTTTTCATGGGGATGGGCTGCTAAACACTTCCCAACATAAAAGGTCCTCATAGCCTTCTCCACTGCATTGCTTAAAGTTGGGTTTGCATGACTGCCCAAGATAGTGTAATAAGCTGAGAAGGGTTTAGCTTCCATATCTATATCTGGAGAAACATGGACTATGTTCCCTTCTGCCACAACTCTCGCATTTTATTCCTACCAAGGCAGTGTATCCTCCTTCTGGGTATCCCACAAGTGGGATGAGCATCGCTTCTTCTGAAAGTGAGCAAAGAGGCAATAGTTTTGTTGTAACCAGTGTGCTGATATTTGGTTCCCATACTGGCCCATTCTAGATTCTGATAGTATAGTAGTTCATAGACAGCATGGTTAGTCCAGTAGATGAGAAAGCAGAGGGCTCTGCTGCAGTTTGAACCTTCCATGGTCAAATCCCATTCCCGACACATTGTGGGGAATGATTATATTTGTGTAAAGTTAGATGTGGAAAGACTTAGATAGGTGACCACATGCTGAGTGATGAGATTAAGAAGAAATGATTAATAGTTCCCTCATTTGCTGAGCACAGTCCAGCAAATGTATACAGTTAAATAGAGATTAGGTGGAAAAACACTACTAGATCCTGTTCTTAAAAATGTTTCCTGTAATGCATATTTACACTGCTAGTGGCACTCCAGAACACTCCTTCCCATCCCACCCCCTGGCCCCCTCACCAGTGCAAGATGTATGTGCAATATAAAAAAAATTTGTACCATAGTGTCACAGATGTAAACATATGATCATTTGTACTGATTAAGTACATTCACAAATGCTTTTATCCACTACCCATAATCATGCTTGCCTTCTCAGAAACTCAGCTCCTCGAGACTTGTAAAATGACAGAGATCTCCTAACATTTCATTATATATTAATTCAACATTCAAGGGAGACTTTTCATTTCCTTAATGAATGGTTTAGCTTAGTCCTCTTGATGTGAAGTGCACATGGTACATGACAATAAGCAATAAAATGAGGTGCAAACTGAGCCCATGTTCAAAATTAGACATCTCACAGATACATGGAACTCTCCATTCTGGCCTAATTCTCTCTGACAAGGCAGATACTGCCCTGACTGTCCTGGCCTGCCC
Organism: Piaya cayana; assembly: GCA_013389865.1. Classification (NCBI taxonomy): domain Eukaryota; kingdom Metazoa; phylum Chordata; class Aves; order Cuculiformes; family Coccyzidae; genus Piaya; species Piaya cayana. Next base: position 51,323 of record WAAB01007964.1, read on the forward strand.
CAGCAAGTTCAATATGCATGTCACTCTCCAGCCTTTCTAAGAAATGACTGAGCCTGTTCTTAAGTGTGAATCATGTTTGCTTGTAAACTATCTGCCCCTTTTCTGGCCATTTTTTTTGTGAGCATTCTCTTATGCTGTTCCAGAATCTGTAATCTGTGGATGAGGTATGTTAGGGTGCGTTCCTGTCAGTTTCTGTTGCTATCTGTTCATGAGCCAGTTGTTCATGAATGTAATGGTTTAAAGTTAAAAC
>WAAB01007965.1:0-15581 GCA_013389865.1 Piaya cayana
CAGAGGATCATCCTGCATCTGTATGCACTGACATATGAACACTCATTTGTAGCTTTTTTAATATCAAGCAAAACCTTGCACCTAGCTACTAGCTGAAAAATATATATCTAGTACCTAGAAACAACATTCATTAAACATAAAACTTGAAGATATGAAGAATTCAAATGCTGTTAAACTAAGTTAAAAGCTAGAATAAGAATGTAAAGAGGTTTAAGATAATGCAATAATACTATAAAATACTTTTAAAAGCAAAATTATACAGATAATTATAATACAATTAAAGAGAACTATCAACATAGTTAATTTTAGTATAACTTGGTTTCTTAGCATATGCAGTAGTTTAGCCAATAATATGTTAGTAATAGCTTTATGGACAGCTGCCTTTAACCAATAATACACTGTAGATACCCTCATGGGCACACAGTTATGTAACCGAAAAGGGTATATAAAGAAACAGCTAAGCTCAATAAATCGAACACTTGCTGATCATATTGATCTCTGTGTCTGATTCCTGATCTCCTGCCAACAAAAAAAACACTGCACTGAAGGAAAAAGAAGTCAGTCAAAGTCAAAACTAATCTATTTAATTTAAATTAAGGTCTTGGAAGTCAACACATGCTGGTTGAAGACAAAGAAATCCACTGCTGACCTCCAGCCAGCACCAGTCATGGCCTCTGGAAGAGCTTGGCCCCAGGTGCCCCTGCTCTGTAGGGGTGTGACCCACAGGACCTGGAGGCAGGTGGGGCTGGAGCCTGGCAGGGAGCCAGGTGTCCTTGCCCAGTGCATGTGCTCTGCAGGGTGGAGAGGCTTGAGCAGGTAGTTGTGGCCGAGTGGTGAAGGCGATGGACTAGAAATCCATTGGGGTTTCCCCCGCGCAGGTTCAAATCCTGCCAACTACTCAGTGCTGAGCCTTTTGGGCTGCCAGGTCTTGGCCCCACAATGTTCAAGGACTCAGTAAAACCCCCTTGTGGTCCACATTTCCCCCAGGAACAGCTGATAGGTGGAAGTCCTGCTCCCATCCTTCTCCCTCAATATAAGGTGCTAAGGGACATGTTTTAGTGTTTGATAGGAATGGTTGGACTCGATGATCTGGTGGGTCTCTTCCAACCTGGTGATTCTATAATTCTACATTTTAAAATTTTCTTCTGGGCTAATNCGATGAAACTACTCTGTAGTAGGCAAAATTATGATTAGTCTTGATAGAATCATAGACAAATTTAGTGGAGCTATGTTTAGGATTGCAGAGATTATCAGTTCCCCTCCACTCAAGTAATGGAAAAACTACACCGATTTGGATTGCATGTATCTCTGCTGAATGCAGAGATTCTCCTCCTAGTTAACACACAAATGTAAGATTTGGTATTTTAAAAGTGGCATTGCTTATTCTAGTCAAACCAAGAAAGTCTTTACATAGTGCACTTCCACTATTAAATGCATCAATACATCATATAACTTGTTTGTGTGACCCCATATGTTACCTATATCTGTCATGAATTACATCTATGATAGCAGTGTATGCTAGTGATATCATGTCAAAAAAGAATGAGCTGATTTTATGAAGAAATAGAAAGCAAAGGAAAGACAAGATATGCGAGTGAACCTTTTTAAAATATAGCTTTGCATATGGCTTAGAAACTATATGGGCTTTCCAGGCATAGTAAGATAATAAGATAATTACATCATTATTTTATTTTAAATTTATTGTTATGTATAGCCACTCCTGTAGTTCTGGAATGCTATAATTATATGATTTTATAGATAAATTAAATTGAATTACTAACTGACTTACTACTGTCTATAGGCACAGAGTGACAAACTAGAGTCAGATTTGTGTCAGAAGTGGATTGCAAGATGAAGAATCCCAGCCAGCTCCGTCATTTGCATTCTCTGCTATATTGGGAAAATGATGAAGAAAACTACATTTGGAAACTCCTTCTAATTCAAAGCACAGAATTTTGATGTGATGTGCTGTAACAGCAAGCGATTTCCAGAATTGTGTACTCTAGACAGGAAAATACCTTACAGTTGTCTGTCTTAAAAATCAGTGTGTAATAAAAGCATGGGGTAACAACTAGTGGTACTGTATTGCATTTATATTATATTTAGGAAAGCTTTGCATTAAAAGTATTATTTGAAACTGTAGAGGCTCCTGCAAATGACTCGCTGAAATGAATTTATGAATCTCTTGAGTGGGAAAGAGCCTAATTGGATTAGAAATATTTGGGAATTTAGGTGTTAATTTTGAGGGGTTTGGTATTTGTAGCTGCTACTGTTTTGAATGGTAGCATCTCCTCCTCCAGATTATCACACTTATTGTAGCTGAGGTGTATTTGCAAGACAAGTTAGAAATGATACTTTAGGAAAATCACCAACTCTTTCTAGGGAACGTTACTCATGGTGAGTTACCTCCTCTGCCATCTGTGATTTCCGTGATACTTTTTTTTTTATTCAAGTTGTTCAGAATTCAGGCTTTGACTTATTTTTATCTATTCTACTTGAATATATCTTTAGAAAATGGCATCGGACAAGTATTTAACATTTCTTAGAGTTCATAATTAAGGAGCCTTTCAAGTTTAAAAGACCTTCAGCACCTATTCTACCCCATCAATTCTCTTTCTCTCTACTTTCGCTGCAAGAATATTCTTGTCACTGAGATGTAAGATAATTTGTAGCTGAGAGATATTTAAACTATCTCTCTTTTTCTTGCACATAGGAGGATAGTCAGATTAACATCTGGCAGAAAGAATTACTCGGAAGAATACCATATGTCTTAAAACCAGACGGAATAAGATGAAGATGATGCTTGCTGACAGTGGAGAGCATTTTTAGGAACTTAAATAAGGGAAGATGTCCATCTCTTACTGAAGAGATGTTTGGAAACCAGAACACCCACTGTAAATCCAAGTAAAGGAGAACAGAAGTGACTCCACTCACCTTTCAGCTGCCAGAAGACTCTTGGTATTCTTTTCCCCACAGATGCAAGTTTCCCTGTGTTTAATTTTGCCTATGCTGTTCTGAATTTTACCAACTAACAAATTGTTCCAAACTGAGAGATGAGTATTGCCGTTTCATTCTAGCAACTTTAGGATTTAGTTACTGTATTCCGAGCAGGAGAACATGGTGAAATCATACTGAAAATCATAGTCTGTGCCGTAAATTAACTGCACCTTCATTTCTGGATGAAGTCCAAAGTGCAGGTTATTAAAATAATATTTCATGGGTTGTTATTATTGGGCAGAAATACATTGCTTACTTCTCCTTTTCAGAGATGAAATATGTGTAAGTCAGAAGCAAGAGAGTCTCAGCAGTAGCCTCTTACACAGATACAGCTGCCTCAATCATGTTATAACTCTGAGGCAATAAATATATAAACAATTATATTTCATTCCTTATAAGTTCCCAAGTGTTGCGCAGGGCTATGCACACTTGTGAATTTAATGTGTTTCTTATTTATATAAAGGCATTATCTTTATAGATAGAAATAAAATACAACTCTAATTTCAGCAGTGTACCAACTATTTAATAGATTTCCCCATGTAAAATTAATTGCCTTTTTGTAACAGCATGTTTCATGTACTTATAATGCATTGCCCTTCAGAAAAAAAAAAAAAAAGAATTCACAAAGATTTAAAAACTAAACGACTCCAAGGTAATGTGCTGGTAAATCCCAGAATAGCAAAATATTTAGTTATTGACAGCAATTCTTGTCCTTGAATATCAGCATTTTAGGCTTATTCACTGTAGGAGTCAGAAGAAACTGGCAAGTAGTTATTTTCTTTTGTTCAGTTTCCATAGCAGCAGTAATAACAAGGTGGGTTGTGGATTTCTTTAATTTTTTTTTTTTCATCTTTACAAATCTCTCTTTTTCCCTTCACAATACTAGAAGTTTCTGGAGATCATAACCCTTCAAACCCCTGAAATACAAGCACACTGCTTCTGCCTAGAAGGAGTTGTCCTGCCACAAATATTTTTTGAGTATTTATAGTTATATGCTTGAGAATTCATCATTGTACTGTAAGGGTTTTGTGTTGTGACATGGTGAAGTTTACCATACAAAGTAAAATGATACTGCTTATGAAACTATCTTGATGCAAATGTATTCTTTTCAGGCAGTAACCAATGTTCCAGTTTCCTTTTCTTCCCCTGGTGAGGAAGAAGCATTGGTGTCTGATATTATGTGGCAGGAATAAGTTTAATGAGACTACACAGCTTTGCAGACATTCCTTCATGTCAAGGTCTGACATGAGCCATATCCTGACTTTCATGAAAAAAAGAAACCAACAACCCAAAATCAGGAATCAACCCTGCAATTTGTTTCTTGATCTGATCCTGAGTGGGGCAGCTCTGTTTTGTCCACTCCTGGAGTTTACAGCAAAGCACACCTGGACCTTGAATATGTCCTTTCCTGTCCTGGGTAGCAGTCACCTCTTAGTAAATGTTGCAAAGGGTACATGAGAAGTTGCAAATTTGTGTGTTCTATGAACAGGTTAAACAAAGTATGAGCTCCCAATGTGCTCAGAACAACCAGGAAATAGGCACTGGATAATCATCACAACTTTCTTTTCATCTATTTTCTCTGTATAGATTTTGACTTAACATCTGCACTGACTGTCGGCTGACTTCTCATAGAATCATAGAATAACCAGGTTGGGAGAGACCCACCGGATCATTTTATTTCCCATACCTTCAATTTCTCTACATGATGGGGGTTTTTTTGTTTGTTTGATTTCCAATCTCTTGTCAAATTAAACTGAGTTTGGTTATTTACAACAAGAACTGCCAAGGCGAATGGCAAGGAGAGGAGGGTGCTGGCCTCTTCTCCCACGTGACAGGGGATGAGAGGGAATGGCCTCAAGCTCTGCCAGGGGAGGTTAAGGCTGGATATTAGGAAAAAAAAAATTCATTGAAAGGGTCATTGGGCACTGGAACAGGCTACCCAGGGAGGTGGTTGATTCACCTTCCCTGGCGGTGGCGGTGTTTAAGGGATGCATGGACGAGGCACTGAGGGGCATGGTTTAGTGATTGATAGCAATGGTTGGACTCGATAATTCAGTGGGTCTTTTCCAACCTGGTTATTCTATGATTTTATGGTTCTATGATTCTGGCTGTAAGGCAAATCTGGTGCCATATTTTCATAGTGTAAGCATCCAAACTAGGATAACACATGTTAAAAACCACATTCTACACGACAACTTTGTCATTCATTTGCTTAATATCACTGTCCACGGTCCATGAAATACTAGTGGTGAGAAACTGTGATTTTGATATGTGTATGATTTTAATGATTCATGAATATCGAACTATCACAACACCTTACCAGGCAAGCTCTGTATGCTTTGATTTAATCTCCTCAGATAATAGCCTGCAGTCTGAGGAAGAACCAGTTGCTAGCGCTGCTGTGCTAGCTTACATTCGGAAGAGGCTCAACAGTATCTTTAGCAAATTTCGGTCCAATTTTTAGTTTTTCTGTTGTTGAATGAAAATGATCTTTTAAAAAAAAGTCTCTTCACTCACTGCAGAGTTCTAAAAGTGAACTTTGGTAAATGTGATGGGCTTTTCCTTGACTTTACAGTGAATTCAATGAGATATTTTTGGAGGTGCATCTAAACAAACTTGGACAGCAGGTTGAGGGAGGTGATTCACTCCCCTACACCACTGACAGTCCTGCATCCAGCTCTGCAGCCCACAACACAGGAGAGACATGGACCTGTTGGAGCAGGTCTAAAGAAGTGCCACAAAAATAATCAGTCAGAGGGCTGGAAAACCTCTCCTATGAGAGCTGAGACAGCTGAGGTTGTTCAGCCTGGAGAAGAGGATTCTCTGGGTAGATCTTATTGCTCCCTTTCAGTATATAAGGGGAGCTTATAAGAAAGATGGGGACAAACTTTTTAGAAAGGTTGTGATAGGATGAGGGATAATGATTTTAAACTGAAAGAGGTTAGATTTAGACTAGGTATAAGGAAGCAGTTTTTTAGAGTAGTGAAACAGTGGAACAGATTGCCCAGAGAGGTGGTAGATGCCCCATCCCTTGAAATATTCAAGGTCAGGTTGGACAGGGCTCTGAGCTAGTTTCTGAGGAGGTTGAACTAGATAACTTCTAAAGGTCCCTTCTAACACAAACTATTCTATGATTCCATATGTGTCCCCTCTGGCTAACCTTTGTTCATGCTTTGCAGTGTTCATGTAGGGAATTTGTTCCATATTTTACAGATGGGACTCAAAAACCAGGAGTATGAAATAATTTGTTTTCCAAGGTAGAAGGACAATCATAAATCTTCAAATGTTCTGAACCCCTGACAGAAGTTGCACTTCATACATATCCAGGCATAACTGAAGTAGAGCAGCCAGCTTCTGAGTTGATCTGTGTAAAAAATGTTACACCCCTTTTAGAAAACCTCTATCCATTTAAAATTTTAAATGGTGAAGGAAAGGATGATATATGCAGCAGCATCTATAGGCTTGTTTCAAGTGAAGCATAGGTATTGGCTGTCATTTGAAATGCCATGAGGCACATGGGAAATACACCTTGAAATAGCTTTGTGGGGGACCTCTGCACTCAGTTGCCCATGTTTAACCAGCTAAAATGAGCCCCTCATGTCAATTAATTAAAAATGGGTTTTTTGTGTGAAGGGAGAATGCATATTCTAAAGGTAAAAAAGGTCTTCAGCTTACAGCTGTTTAAGAACACTGTCTTATGTAGGAAAGTGAATTTTCCATTCTTTCACGTCTAGAGATGTGAACTGTGGTGGTATGGCATGAGAATGACATCATGAGCATAAGGATTTTCTCAACCTTGCTCTATGTAACAGTCCATGAATAGACATAGCATGGTCCATGGTCAGATCACAATGTCTTGTGTGGCAGTCAGCTCTGTCAGCGCAGGGTAGAACACAACAGAGCAACACGATCAGCAATAGCTACTCCAATTACAAATGCTCTTAGAGTTGACCTTCAAGTTGATATGTAAATAAGTAAACCAAAGCTGAAGAAGGGAACAGGATGGGCATGTGGATATAAATTCTCCTTCACTTGCAAGTAAGGCATGTGAAGATGTGGAGAGGAGGGAGCTGGCCTCTTCTCCCAAGTGACAGGGGACAGGACGAGGGGGAATGGCCTCAAGCTCCGCCAGGGGAGATTTAGGCTGGAGATTAGGAGGAAGTTTTTTACGGAAAGGGTCATTAGGAATTGGAACATGCTGCCCAGGGAGGTGGTTGATTCGCCTTCCCTGGGGGTGTTTAAGGCACGAGTGGACGAAGTTCTGAGGGACATGGTTTAGTGTTTGGTGAGAATGGTTGGACTTGATGATCCGATGGGTCTCTTCCAACCCTGTGATTCTGTGATTCTGTGATTTTGTCCTTCTCCAGAGCCATCAGTCTCAAATTTGCACTTTTATTACTAAAGAAGATAAAGTAATCAATGACGTGTGGACCAAAGGCAAGGATCACTCTGCATAGTTGCAGGAGCACAGTCTGTACTATTAAAAAGGTTCTTAAAGGTTTTTTTTTTTAAAAAAGGTATGATTTTATATTTCTGGTATATGTTCAAAACTTAAAATACAATAGTAACTATAGCATAACCTATTGATACTCAGTATGTGCTTTTCTCAAATTAGCCCCAAATCTTTAAAGTACTTCAAAACACAATAATAGGTGCAGCTTAGGGATGGGCGAGTATCAGGAGGGCTCTTTCAGTGAGAGACAAGTTGCTCATATCTTCCCTTTGAAAAGCTCAGTGGAATCCAAAACACATTCTGCTTCAGTGAGTTATTCCCCTGAAGGTAATGGCTTTATTGACAAGTGCAACTCTATCAATTATTGTGGTTTGTTTGAAATGGCTCGTATAAGCCAAATGTATTATGTACGCTTAAAATGAAAATGTCCTAGTTGTATTTATATAATAGCTTAGGCAAATACTTGTGTACTGAGTAGGCATGGTTTAAAAGGGGCACAGAAGGCATTCAGCATCACTAATTTCAAAGGATCACGCTCTGAGCAAAACCCAAGTAAGAGCTGCCTGCTCGTGGAAAGAAGAAAAGCAAAGTTCAGTTCAAATCTCAAACACTGTTATTAAATAGTGGCAACAGATAACTCAGGATATTTCCTGTCCATTTGGATGGGAACTGTCACACAATTAAGGAGTCATCAATGTGAGTCAGAGTTCAACAAACCGCCCTTTCTCTGCTTTCACGTCATTGTTGCTGCTGTGTACTGCGGGAAATAACCAATGCTCCCATTATTCAGTCAGCTAGACCTATGCAAAGTGTTAACTCAGAGGTCTTCTTAACTTACTTTTACTCCCTGAAATTCATTCTTTGCTTTCTTTCTGACATCTTTTTCAATCTGCTAAGAATAGCTTTATTGTCATGGGTCATAATGTCAATATATAAAGAAAAAAATATCTGCAATAAAAAATTCCTACTTCAAGAGTAGGAATTCAAGAGTTCAGCACACATGGAAGTAATTAAATTCAGACAATGACTGGTCATATTTCCCCAGCTTCCTCCAGCCATTTATAATCATCTGTTGAAAGAGCAAATCCCAGTTTAGAATCTCTGACACTCCAGCTCAGGGCTGTGAATTGAGAATTCCTCTCAAATCTGTGGCAGTCAAACCAGGCTATGGAAGATGTATGATTGTGTTGAATGCTTTTGTGAATCTTGCTGGGAAAAAGGAGACATGGCAAGTTCAAGCTGGTAAATGAGCAGTTCTATCTTCAAAGAAATAAGTGAACGTAATTAAAAAATAAATACTTAGTGTAGTCAGCTCTTCTTACATCAAAATTTAATCTATAAAAATAGGCAAAAAAGCAAAGTCTGGCACAGAAATGAAACTTCCAACAGCCACCACAAACTGTGTTTCCTCATGTTTACAGCTTCAGTTTTTTCCCCCTTTCATTATTTGACTGGAGTATTTAATCTCTTTATATACTGCAAACATTGAGGAAAAAACAGTGGAAAAGCAAGCAGATATTTGCCCATGTAAATTAAAGATATTTTCACAAATAATAACAAAAATGAATATTTCCATAATTAGAAATTACATAATTCTGCAAATATTCCTAAAGATGATCTGACATTCAGTCAATAGGAAAATAAGTGCAAAGAAGTGCTCTGCTATGTGTAGGGTGACCCAGCAGGTAGGATCAAGCGCATGGGAAGGGAGCTCATCTCTCTTGTGACCCAGCCTAGTCACCACTTAAAGGTGCTTCTTGCTTTGTGTTTGTACATATAGTTTGGGGTTTGCCACAGTGACCATTTTGGTCTGCAGCTGTGCCAAAAGGAATCATAGTATCATAGAACAACTAGGTTGGAAGAGACCCACCAGATCATGAAGTCCAACCATTCCTATCAAACACTAAACCGTACCTCTCAGTAGCTCATCCACCCACACCTTAAACACCTCCAGGGAAGGCAAGTCAACCACCTCTCTGAGCAGCCTGTTCCATTGCCATGCCATAACTACCCATAAAACTCATTCCTGCACACACAAATGTTGTTGGCACAATTAACAGCCCATTTATCAACCGGCAACAGGACAGACATTTGGCTGCAAAGGTTCTGAAAAACACTGTACATTGACATGATCCAAGGAGAAACTTGGGTTCCATCTGCTCTCTGTCAGCCCTGACAGGTTCAGGATTTCAGCCCCAGCCCACTTTTTCACAGCCCCTGACTGTTTGCATTATTCCTACCACAAACAGCTCAACAGAAACAATGAGACAGGAGGTTTTATCTGAAGCACCGTAACAGCTTAGGCACGTGATGCTGCTGGATGTGTGCACGGGGTTTAGTTTTAGCTGCCTGAGTGTGTTCTAGGGACACTTATCACCTGCCTGGTGATGAAAAACCATGCACCCTGCAGCTGTGAATACCCACTCTGCCCACCACAGAGACACATGCCAGCTTCTTCCTTGGGAGCAAACTCCAAATTGTTTCAAATGCTCTGAACCAGCTGTTCCCACAGAGGAATGACAGAAAGCCCAACGCACCATAAAAAACTCACAGCTGGGACCTGCCTGTGCTGAGACAACTTGGGGAAAGGCAGTGGCTGGAAATAGCCTTTACTTTGCCTTCACGTTCTAAATCAGTCTTCCCCAGGCTGTCCCTGAACCTCCTTGATTGTTACTGCTCTGCTTTACTGCACAGTTCATGCTCATATTTGGAGAGAGTCACAGAAACAAGGTAATTTACTTGTTATCACAGGGCTCTACTGTAATTTATATTTTACAGTGGAGAAGACAGGATTAAATTTTCCCATTTCTCTCAGCATTTTTTTCACAAATTAAAATCTGACATCTGCTGCAAAACAAAGCAATAAACCCTAAAACTCGTCACACGGCAGGTGCTCTGGAGGTCAGTCATCTGGCCTGTGTAGTTCTATGGCCTCAGTTATAACCTTCAGCAATGAATTTCACCATCAACCATTACAAAGATGTTGCCCTTACACAAATCCAGAAGAAACAGAAGGAATTTCCAAAGGGCTGGAGAGTTGTTCTAGAGGAGGTTGTGCTTGGAGGGAGATGGGACTAATAGAAATTGAGAAATAGAGAATGAAAAGGAAAGGAGAGAGAAGGAAAAATACCCAAAACACACCACCACTCCAAATCAAATGATGATTTTCCTCATCGTGAATCTGAATGGAGCTACATGCTCCTTCTGCCTAGCAACACTCCTGATATGGACCATATGGTCACTTAGTAGTGGTAATCCCAAGACAAAGAAACAAACCACCAAACAGCAACATACGGCTAGGACTCTGTCCTTCAAAGCCTTGTGTTCAAATCACTTTGGCATCCTTTGACTTTTAGGACAAGTCTAACCGTGCATTTACTCTCCCTGGTGATTTGTCCCACATTTCTGCATCTATTGGATATCCGTGCACAGTCACCCAAAGTAAGTGAGCATGCAAACTTTAGTGACAGATCATGGATCTGTGATCCAGTTTGGCAGTTCTTGCACACCCAAATGGGCAGACTGAAAGCAGTAACTTTGCTACTCACATGAACAAAGATCACGTACACACTATTTCAAGAGATGCAGCCAGAAATGCTTTGAGAGGCTGCAGGCACGTCACTTTTTCTTTCTAAATTCTACTTTTTTTTTTAAAAAAAAGATCATAATGGTAAAGCCAAGTGAGTAAATTAAGACATCAGGAATGTTGTGAAAGAATTAAAGATTCAAGAATCTTGCCTTGCAGAATGAACGTCTGCAAATTCAGTGCTGATTTCGCTTGTGATCACATCCTGGATTTTATTTTTTTTACCATACTGTAAATCATCCAGTCTATATCACCTTGGGCAAGTTTTATCACTGCTCTTCCTCTATTTTTTTCTTGTTTGGTTTTTTTTTTTTTTTAAATCTAAATACATAGATGAAACACTCAAAGTTTAGATTTTATTTTTCTGCCAGGGGCTAGAACATTCACATTAGAGAAAAATCCCATAGTAACCACTAAGCCAATATTAAGGCACTGAACTACACTACTATCTAGTAATATCCAGGTTTAGATAGTTAATTTAAGATAGATAATTACTAACTAACAATATTTACTATTGAATAAATGTGAGATTTATTTTGAAAAAAAAATTTCTTTGAATATAAAGTTTCTTTAAAAATTTATATTTTGCATGACCTATTTCCAGTCTTGTGCAATAATCAAAGCTGGAAGTGTTTATGCAGCTTTACCGAGAAGACAAATCAGGTAAGTTTATGTAGGGTTTTTTTTTTAAAAAACTTCATTGATCTCCAAAAATTTGGCAAACTTTCATCAAAAGATCAATAAAAGGCTTATAAGTTTCTCACCAGTTCTAGAAAGGAAGAAATATTTTATGACAGATTAAGCTGTAGCCATATGTTGAGTCATAGTTAGAATCACAACTCAAAAAACTTGACTCCCCATTTTTTTTCATTTTTCTGCCAAGTGTTGCCCATGGGAATGTATGATATTTCCAGGATGGTTTTGTCTAAACAGTAAATGAGGTCTTGGGTGATGACATCTATATTTCAAGAGAATATTTGTCTTTAACTAAATCACATAGAAGAGGGACTGTATCCTATAAACTACATAATGTTCTACTAGAATCACTTTTTCTTCAAGCAAAATTCCTTTTTGGCATAGTGGATGGGTGAAATGACATTTTAAACTCATCTCATCTTCAATGTGTAGCCTTGTGCTACAACAAAGTGAAGAAAAAGCTGAAGGCTTACTGACAGCAATATAATCTCCCTAATACTGAGATTGATCTAGTCTGCAGAGAAAGAGGTGTCTGTGGTGCATACCAACGAAGAAGCAGAGGGTTTGGAAAGACTGCAGCAAGTCTGATCTGTCTGTCAGCAAAGGAGTGAAGTTGTTCACTAAATATCACAGCCTTCAGATTAAGAAACTGTGTGCAGGAGGCAAAAAGAAGATAACACGAGGGATGAGTGAAGAGAAGAAACAACTATGTTCTCTGTGCGTGCTCTGACTAAAACACAATAGAGGAAACCATTCAAAGTTCAGTGGCTAGATGAGAGAGTCAAGGCTGGTCAAGAAACTTCATCTTGTTGCTGCCATGACTGTGAGAATCAAAATGAATACTTAAAATCTTAAAGTATTTAAAATACTATTCTTTTTCCTGCTGATGGTGGGAATTATCATGAAATGCTTTCTGAATCTATCTATTTGTCTGTGTGTTTGGCAAAGCAGTTGTAGTCAAAAAACTGGCAGCAGATTCTGAGGAATTTCTTAGTGTACTTAGAAACTCTTATAAAACCTAATTGTTTCAAAACTTTGTACAAGATATACTCAGTAGGAACCACACATATCCTGTCTTATTCTTTTCAAATACTTCATCACACTGATGGTTGGACTTTATGATCTTAAAGGTCTTTTCCAACCTGAATAATTCTGTGATTCTCTGATTTTAATAAGTTAGTGTTTTTTAAAAAGAGTGCAAATCTTCACCTTTCATCATCTAAAAAAAATAGAGAAAAAGATGTGCAAATGCCTATGAGTGCAAATTCATCTGGCCATATTTTTATCCTTCAGCACCCACTAGTCCAGCACAGACAAAAAATAAATTTGAACCTATGTGCAAGTCACACAGCTGAACTTTTGAGCATGACCTGGAAAACTTAGGCAGATAACAAACCAGTGTTGAAATGTCCTGACCACAATGCAATGTATCTGACATGGAATGACTGTTGTCCATGGGTACAAAANGTTCTCAGCTTGCTAGCATGCTCTTCCTACAGTACCTAGTGCAACAATACATCCAGGTATGAGATCTACATTTTCTCAGGATAAAAGACCACAGTCAAGGCAGAGTATAGTAGGCAGGATGAGACGGGTGGTATTTGATAGGCTGAAATACACGTGAAGGACTTAAATATGCGTGATAGACAGTGAGGAACAGAAAGCTGAAGCAGACTTTTCCTTGAACCTGTGGATAAAGAGGTGCTGCTCACAAACAACTGTTGTTGCCTGAAAAAACTACACTTGGAATCCATTTTCCTTGAAATAAAAATGTGTTTTCTACTCATGAGATTGTTCATTGTTACTAGGCAGAGTTAGGCTGTACTAGGTATGTAGTTGTGTGCTCTGCAGTGAGAATGAATAATCCTAATCACCCACTATGCGCAGGATGTTCTCTCCTAAGAGCTGGACACTAAGTATAGTTTTCAGTTCTCAAAGAGTTAACAGCAAAAATTTTTAACAGGCATATATGTGGTGGTCTGTCTATAACTGTCTTTTAGCTTATTGATCATGACCCAGAACACCTTGGTGCAAATCATGATCTAAATCCAGCAGTAAAGGTATGGGTGAATCCTTCAGTTCCCTGTGGATAGCATCCTTTTTCTACAGTGATTTCCTGTTTCTTAGGCAAAGGACTTTATGACTTTCAATAGGAAGTGTTTAGAAAATGATGGGTGGGATCCCAGTAAAAAATAAGCATCAGAAATCAGACTAGAAATTTTGTTGTTTGGCTTTCTCCTGGCTCTGTCCCACTTTTCTTTCCCCACTTAAACAAGCTGTGAGTCTCTTTAGCCTAGTTATACTCTCTGGGCCTGGAGCAACTCGCATTTGCATTTGTCATCCTCTTTCCAGATGTGGTCTAATGGACTTTCATGTATTACCTGGCCCTCAGTACCTCTAGAGAAGTGTTTATTGTGACTTCTGACAGTGTTTTCACTTAAGTTCCAATTTTTTTTTTGTCACTGTTATTTGTTAATCAAAGTCTTGTATGATAAGCTAATCAAGAAGAAACAGAAACACCTAAACTACAAAGGATTGATTATTTGGATGTCTATTTCCAGCTGGCTTTCCATGTATGTCTTCATTATGCTTGTACTTCTTGTTATGTCTTTTCCTTATCTCTACATGAACAAATAATTTATCTTGAGTTTCTATTGATACAAACTAATAAACAAGTTCACATTGCTGACTTTAAATTATCCAGATTATTTTATTCAACTTTGATTAATGTGTTTTATGAGGTTTAAAAGCCAAAGCAAGAATTAAACTGTATTACATTCTCATTAGTATAAAGGTATCTTCACAAAAAAATTATGTATGTTGTTTGTTCTGCCTGCTATCACCAACAGCCAATGCGAAGTTCCTGCATATATATATATGTACACACACATCACACTGTGTGGTTATATTGGCACAATGTGGTTTGTAGCTTAAAAATTGGATTATTAATTCATCAACAATAAAGGTAAAAATATTTTTAGACCTTTAAAGCTATATGCTCATTAAAATATATCAATATACATTCAGTTATTTTATATCCATCACTTTCTTATGGCTTCACAAATGAGTACAACCAAGTTTGAGTGCCAGCAGTGATAGGCTAAAGCCATGACAAGAACTGCCTGAAAATTAAGCAATACAGACAATAGCATGTTACTGCTTGGACCTGTAACCTTGCTTCATTTAGTGTAGATCTAGACTGAAATACAGTCTAGTGCAATCCAATTGAAAAATTACTGGAGCTTCTTGCATGAAGTTCCTTCTGAAATGTTTCCATCTCCTCCAGAAGGAGGATTGGACAGATAGTTTCCTTAGTTTCATAGAATCATAGAATCATAGAATCACCAGGTCGGAAGAGACCCATCGGATCATCGAGTCCATCCATTTTAGGTACAAAAAATTACATAGATGTGATTCTCAGAAATATGTGATTCTTGATTTGTGTCAACCATTTTTATCAGCTCATTCCATATGCTTCAAGGCAGTTATACTTTGTAGTGCCTCATTCTTCCCAGTCCGTGTCCAGGGAATGCAGGTACGTAAGTGTAATGGTTTGATTTTTAGACTCTCCTTGAATAGCCAGGTTGTGACTGAGAAAGAACTACATCTCCCAGTATTCCATGTGATTTTGTACATAAACTAGGGTATAAATTACAAGGTCAGACACTCCTCTTCCTTCTCTCTCCTCTTCAGGTGGCCCTGTTAGAAAGTTCTGCACTGCTGGTGTGGAGGAGTGAGGCAGTGAGGCCTTGTGGACTTTGAACAGCGCAGAGTGCTGGGGGGTTGCTTAATGAAGTCCTGCTATCTAAAAGGAGAGTAGTGATTTTCTCTTGTTAGCTTTTATTGCTG
>WAAB01007965.1:15763-28749 GCA_013389865.1 Piaya cayana
AGCCTCAACATCCTTCTTGTGGTGAGGGGCCCAGAACTGCACACAGGATTCAAGGAGCGGTCTCACCAGTGCCAAGTACAGAGGTAGAATAACCTCCCTGGACCTGCTGGTCGCACCGTTTCTGATACAAGCCAGGATGCCATTGACCTTCTTGCCACACTGCTGGCTCATGTTCAGCCGACTGTCGACCAGTCCCTTTCAGTCCCTTTTCTTTTCTTCTCCCTTTTTCCCTTGGGTTTGTATGGGGGGGGGGGAGGAATAGAGGGGCTATACTACTGCTGTGGGGTTTGGGGAAGGGTTTCACCCAACCTATCACAGTAAGCACCAGAGTTCGGTTTACACTCCATGTGGACGCTGCAGGTAAGTGGAAGGACACCCAGTCTAAATTTTTTACTTTATCTGGACCCAATGACTCTGCAAAATGTTACACAAAACATCACTGATGAACAATACAGTCCTCTGTCTTCTAGCTGGTGTTCTAGTCTTTCTCACACAAAATGTTTTATCTCCTTTAAATGAAAAAGAACATGTTATTCTTGAAAGAAGGATTCTTCAACAGCTTGTGAAACTGCTTTTTGCAATAACATCAAGAAAATGAAAGAGCTGGAAGCAAAGTGAAAGTTTTGCTGCCAGGAAAAGCTATACATAAAAACACGAGTATCATGTCAACTCATGACATGAAACTGCCTTGTTACCTCTGTTTCCTGAGTGCAATCAAAATAATTATACGAAACCCTCTTTGTGAGACCAGTTTCTACTGCAGGCTATCTTCTGATCAGACCTCAGAACTGCAGTAATTATATTTATTTTAGCTATAATCTCTGAAGCTTGCCCTCTTCAGCATGTAGAACCAGGAGAGTTTCAGAT
The DNA here is from genome assembly GCA_013389865.1 of Piaya cayana. Taxonomy (NCBI): domain Eukaryota; kingdom Metazoa; phylum Chordata; class Aves; order Cuculiformes; family Coccyzidae; genus Piaya; species Piaya cayana. Next base: position 16,631 of record WAAB01007965.1, read on the forward strand.
ACCTTTTGCACTAAGTCTTCATCAGACCTTGGAAGAACTCTTTGGCTCTTAGAAGACCTTAAGAAGGTCATTAAGCACTATCATTATTGCTAAAGGTGAACTCTATGGCTGTAAATATTGGAAATTATAGATTATGTTTTCCAGAGCTTGGTTGGATTGATTTTTTTTAATAACTGCAGAAATCAAAGGATGTTAAGGAAATGGTAGAAGTTTGGTTGTCATAACAACTGAGCTTACTGAGTGAAGAAGCCAGAATACTCTAATTCATTTTTCCCAGTGTGCAAAACCTTTAGGGTAATTTTGTTCAATAGTCAAGTAACAGTGAGTCAATATCTAAAAAAGAAGGAAAATAAAATAATACAAGGGATAAATTTATATGTTAAAGCCAGTATCCTAAATTCTAAGTGAGAAAAAACTCCTCTTGATTTCTGATCTCACTGAATTATGATTAGGGTTTTAAAGATTTTATTTTGAGAACATATGTAAATTTATGTTGGAACCAAAAGATAGAAAGGCCTGCTACTGTTGTCCTGACACTTCATTAAAGAATCAGGTGCTGCTGCCACTGCAATAATCTATGGATTTACCCAGACAAAGAGTCTTGACTTTAATATTGACTGAGGGTCTTGAATTTGGTTTTGATGGGGGTTCTTGTTCTGAGATCGGGTGAATTATTTTGACTACATTGACTTCACAGTCACAATGCAAATTTACCATCATAGAAACTGAGTCATCACCTACTTAAACTTGTACTAAATCCTTGTTTAAAGGATACAAACCCTCAACATTTTACTTCAACAGGAATCATTGATTTCCTGGAATTTAAGGCTGCAAGTATGCCTACAGTTTTCATATGACTTTCTTTTCCTCTTTGACTGTGTTCTGACTGAAAATCAGTCTAAATTCAGCCACCGGACTCCATGTCAACATCTTAGTGAACCAATAATGCACTTCTAATGATAAACTTAAGAAAAACTCTGCTTGCTTTTTTTTGGTAGAAAATTTAGTAATGCATTAAACTTAGTTATAATGCACACCATAAATTGTCCTGTTTGCTGTATTATCTTCACTTTGATACAGGTGAACATAATTCTGCTTATGACTCTATTGTCCTGTGTATAGGTCACAGAGGGTTTACAAGAGGGCGGCTTTTATTACTCTCATAGTGTTACCCAACTTGCACTTCACTCTACGTGACACAAAGCAGCTGAGCTCTCTACAACAGTTTTATCCCCAAGAGGGGAGCTCGGAGGCCCCCTGAATATTGCATTATATACCTAGGCTGTCAGTTGCTCGTGACTTTTCCAACGGTGAGCATGCAGGCAGAATTTATTCTGTCTCAGGCAGAATTCTCATGGGGTTTTCATTATTTTTCATACATGATCTACTTATTTTCAAGAAGTCATTCTGTGACTGCGATGGCAGCTAGCAATATATAATCACTCAACATGGTACCACAAAATTACTCTGCTAAGGTGAATGCCACCAAGGTAATGCACATTATCCCTTTCACAATCCCACCTAAATAAATACAGATCACTCAGCTCTGTATTTTTTTATCCCCTGAATCTGCTTCTTTAACTCCCTCACTCACAATAACACCAGGATACAGTAAATCTTTTTATTTTAAATTATTTTGTTAACAAACATATACTTGCTACTTAAAATCTCAGTATCTAACTCTGTGATCACCCGTGCGTCATCTCACCTCATTTCACACAGGGAAAATATATAAAACATTTTTGAGAAAAAAAAATCCAACAATTATCTTCAAGGGGAAAAAAGTGGTATCTGGTACAGGTATTTTGTGTATGCCTACATGAGCTTCAGATGCATTTGCAGTATAAGTGCTCTTCACTAAGTTTAACACAGATGAAGAGGAAATAGCATATTCTTTCATCTTCTCTAGGGGAACATCTGCAAAGCAGGCCAATTACTCACAGGGCCTGTCAGGCCTACAACCCAGCGACAAGGACCTAGGAATGATCATGGGTGATACTTTCAGCTGGTGTTGTCAAGACAACACATAATTTGAGTTTTTTTCACCTTCTGGACAACAGTCTGGGGTGGGTGGATTCTCAGGCTTTTGGAGTCTGTGACAGCAAACACTTTTACAGAGTAAAAGTAAACTTGAAAGAGGTTTGAGTGAAAAATAAGGTTCATTTCGTAGCTACAAAAACGTACTGGCTTAGTAAAGGAAAGGAAGTCACAGTTCATTTTCAGAATTTCTTTGAACACCAGTAGATACTCTATTTAACGCTGAGCATTGATTCAACATTAATTAAATACTGTATTTAATAGAGGCTATATTTAACGCTGAGCAAGACATCAAAGTTCTCACACATATAACAAAAATCACAGGGCTTTATCTCAGATGAAATACCACAGTTATTTGCATTACTCCCTGAGACATCTTGACCTTATCTGGCATTTAGCATGGGCAAAAGTCTGGGAGCGAAGGAGTAGGTGTTGTCTTTCTCTGTGGTTTGGTGTGGTGCAGCAAAACCTGAGACCGATGATCTAAGCCAGCCCTGCAACCCACGACAAACACCTTCTCTGCACATGAGGTGAGGATGAATTTTCCTTCAGAGTGCTGACCCTGGTCAGAAGTGATGCAATCTTCCTTGGGGCTCCTAAAACTACAGTAGTTAAGACAAGATTGAATTTCAAGAGAGTAATAAGAAATTCAGACCGTCTGATATGTATTGTTGACAGATCCTGTCCCATCAATAGGCATAAGCACTGGAACAGGCTGTCCAGGGAGGTGGTTGAGTCACCTTCCCTGGAGGTATTTAAGGGACGGGTGGATGAGGTGCTGAGGGGCATGGTTTAGTGTTTGATAGGAATAGTTGGACTCGATAATCCAATGAGTCTTTTCCAACTTGGTGATTCTATGATTCTAAGTCTTGATGCTGAGAAAACAAACTAACCATCTCAAAGATAGGTGTTCATTTAAATTAGATTGTTCTAGTCAGCATAGGCAGAAAAGCATCTCTCCCCAGCTATTGAAGTAAGTGACTCGTTCTTTGCACATATATAACTCCTTTCATTGATTAGAAAGGAATAATAGATGAATGAATTAAATCTCATTGGCTGAATTACAGTGTGGTAATTCTTGTTCTAATCTTACAGACATAAATGTGCCTTACTTCTTTAGTTTTCTGTATGTTGCTGATTGATTTATCATTTTTAGTATTTTATACATATACATAAAATACAGATATTTTATACAAATAGAGTAAATTCATGTTTTATTTAGAATACTTCGCCATTGCTTTTACTGGGAACAGGTTTTTAATGTATATCTTGGACTCAACTTCAGTAAGGGAAATAGTAATTAAGAAATATCAAAAATAACATGTCTCACACCTTTTCCTTCATTGTTTTATCAATGAATGTTTCTGTCATAGCAATGTTTGCCATTTACAAAATATTTTAGAAATTTCCTGAAATAACATTTACAACGTTACACCTATTATTCTGTTTATGTATAACTGAGGATACTGACAGGTGAACTGGCACTATAAAGCAGCTGCCAATGAGGCATTTAGATGAAAATTAGTATACATTTAGTGCTATAACGTATTTGGAGGACATCTAACACAAATGCATATTTGTATGTACAGATGCTAGCATAATAAACCAAGGACTCCATTAATTATTTTTCCCCTCTTATTAGGGAACACAAATACTTATTTTATCAACAAAATTGCAGGATAACTTAAAGCAGTACAGGTAGCTTTTAAAAAACATAGAATTATTTTGACTTCAGAAGGGCATGTGGCTCAATATGCTACAAGCAAATCAACCAATCCACCCCGTAACTGATGCTGAAAATTATTATTGTACTTGCTATAAAACAGACACAGTGCTTTATTATTCCTATATTTCATAGAGAAGCATGCACATAAAATCATAAGTAGTTAATATAAGAAGACACTTATCTGTGTCACAGGACTTGCAGTTGGGTCCGATTACTGAGAGGACAGATGAGACTTGGCTGGTGCTGCAGTCTCAGCTCTACCACCCACCAGTGATACCCCACTACTGCAACAGCCAGATCCATTGCCAGTGCTCATGTACATAAACATTTGCATGAATTATGATTTATTCATATAAAGACATGTTGAAGGAGTGGGTTATAAACTGCAAGATATTTCTTATGAATGGTTTGTTAAGAGAAATCATAAACTATTGAGTTTCACATCTCACTTTAGCAATCTAAAAGCCACAAATTTAATTTCAGCTCATCACCAATGCTGGTTTTGTAGTCATCCAAGGAGAAGCACTTTTAGAAACTATAAACTTACCATCCTGACTTCTAGACTTCGATGGGAAAAATCACTCAGTGGAGACACCTATATCTTATCACTGACTGTTGAGGGAGCTGATATGACTTTCTTAGACTAGATGCCTACCCATTTGAGAGCTGATGGTGGGTAAGATGAATCTTACCAGGGAAAGTCATGGTGCCAGGGNACAGAAGGCTAAAATATGCATAGTTATTTTTCAGTATTTATTAAAGCATATTTCTATAGATATTAAATTACAAAAGCTTGTACTTGTGGTTATCTAAAGAGAAGACTGATCAAGATTTTCCACCATAAGAAAGCATTTTCAACTGTTTATATCTTTGCCTGCCTTAATGACGTGAGCTGAAACTTTTCATGACTATTTTTGAAGTTTTGGTACAAAAATGACTAACATGTCTAAAATAAAATTTATAATATAATATAATATTCCATTCTCCATACTAAAAAAAGAAATCTGACAAGGTTTTTTTAATAAATCCTAATTGCCTTCTTTAGGAAAAGCTACGTAACATTCTGCTGTGTTCTGTTGTGCATTAGGTATGTGTCATTGAGCGCTAACACAAAAATATAGCTGGAATTGCCCAATTTATAAATCTCTGTATTATCAAACTGGGTTTTGACATTTTGTAACTTTGAGCTCTTGCATTTGTTACTTTATTAATGAAGTTTTTGCTGCCCCATAAATCAAAATATCGATAGCACTTTTTATTACTTAAATTATAAAACAATGTAAGTACTAGTGGCTAGTTCTCAGATTGCTTAAGGCAGAATTGTGATGATATCAATCTCAAGCATGTAATTTGAATAGGATCTACATCACAGTCTTCTGAAAAACATTCAGAGTTGATTAAAAACTACAATAAATGTTGTAGGGCTAGTCTTTGCAATTAATTATCCTTGAATAAAATGTTATATCTCAATATTATTCTGAATTCTTTCAGCTTCATTTTTAAAACACTGGATATCATTATGGTTTTTGTATTGGAATATTAACCATTATTACAGGTCTCTCCTTGTTGTGGTGCTTTGTGATCCATTTCGTTCAACAACATTTCTTTCCAGTATGCATATCCAAAAGTCCTCTGCATGGTTGCAAACTATAGCACTTGAAAATGTGGTGTGGCAAAACCTAACAGTTTTTCTGAAGTATCTGAATATTCTGTGAATACAGACTCCAGGTTTCTACAGAGCTAGCTCCAGTATATACCACAAGGTATTATGCTCTAAGATGACTTTTAGATTTGTTTCTCTTTGTGCTTTCATAAATAGGCCCTTATTCTTCTATTTAAACTTCCTTTTTCAAAATCTTTCATGTAAATAGCAAATTACTTACTATGAAAATTATTTGTTTTACAATCAGCACTTAAACCCCATGTATACATTTTAAATTATTTAAAATTAGTTACTGAATTGCACTGTATTTTCAAAAATGAAACAATCTTATGAATCATAAATGATTCTTGACAAAAGAACATAAAATAGTACAATAGCAAGACTTTACTTGCCAAGGTATCAGTGAAGCTCACCCCCTAAACATGGAAGAATAGCCTATATGCAAATCAGAAAATACCTGGATAAAAGTAAAGGAGCCAGTGATTCTTTCTTCATCATAGTATCATAGTGAGTATCATAGTGAGTATCATCATAGTGAGAATATCCAACAGGGGATGGAATGCCCATCTAACAGGCAATCAAGTCATCTACCTCTGTTTTTAAGCCAGCTGGTTTGGTGTGTTTTATGATGATAGATGGTGAGTATTTTCACCTCATTTCATCTAGGGATTTTATACTATTTTGTATCTCTCATTTTCAGAGAAAAATAAAGGGAGCAGGTGACACTGGATTTTTTTGTTGCTCACTTCTTGAAATTGAGATCATATAATCCACATTGTAATTCTAGCCTGGATCTGGTCACTGAGCCTAGAAAATCAGTAAATCTTTAGACATAATATTATACAGAGATGTTTCATGAAGCACAATATTTATTTCGGTTTTAAGCAATGGGATAGTAAGTCTTATTAAAACACCTGAATATATTGATGTAAGTCAGATTGAATTAAGGATATAAAACTAACACCTGTTCTTGTTCTATTATCAGCACATCTAGTGCTCCTCTGTGCACACAGCAGCCAACTCTGACCTGACAGTTTCCTTTTATATGTGAATTTAGTTGACAATTATTAATTCTGCCCTCTACAGCAGTGAGGTTTCCTCTTTAATTAGATGGGTGTTTATTCTCACCTAAAGTTACAAAAGTAAGGCTTGCACATCTGTCTGTCTTACCTTTAGATTTGATAAAACAACTGTATCATTATTTATATTTCACTTACTGAGGGAACAGGAATTGTTATTTTGACTAGAGCAGACACAGTACTTGTAAGTGCCCCTTCCAGTCCTTCCTGACCGTGAGGCACTTACAACTTCACAGCAAGGAGCAAGGAGAAAAGCAAGCAGCAAATGGCCAAAAGCCCAGAAATTCAGAAAAACTTAAATTGGCAGAGATTTCAACATTCATTGCCTATTTTATAAATATCTATCGGGTAGCTGATACTTTCTCCAGACATTAAAGGATCTGCTATCTGATTTTATGTCTAAATCAGACTGTTAGCATTATGTTATTACCAAAAATAACCTGAGTGCATTCTCTGTTACTGAAGAGGTTACTGTTTTTTTCACCTGTTTTCCTTGTGTGAAAACACCCTGAATGACTGGCCATAGATGCTAGCAGCAGGGAACTGTTTTTATTAAAATAAGAGGGCTGTGAAAATGTATAACACCAAAGATAAAAATTCAATGATCCTGTGGGTCTTTTCCAACCTTGTGATTCTATGATTCTGAGAAAGATAAAAACCCATTTTTCTCTGTAGCCCTGTATTTTACCCTAACCTGAGGTAATACAAAATGGTCAGATTGTTCTTTTTTTTAATTACTGCTCAGTTAGAGTGAAATCTATCTATATTGTGCAATGGTGCATTGTTTCCATTTCCCAGAACCAACACTACTGAAACTCTCTTGAAGTCTCGGGGCTGCACACATCTGTGAGGTGTCTGCAGCTGACCAGAGGTGGCCTGGCAGTGACTGCTGAAGTCTGGCACCAACAGTGAAAATCTGACACAGTTTTAGATTGTTTTTTTCCCCCTTTAAAACCTGGAAAGTCTTAAATATTTAATGCTTTTCCCAAGATTTTTTAGGGCAAATCCTACAATTGGTTGAAATTTAAATAAGTTCAGAAAAAAAAAGAAGGGCAAAACATGAAATGTTTAGCGCTTTTTGTTCCTATTTCTTCATAAACTGGATACGTGTTATACTGTAGACTTTAATATTCTAGAAAGTGAACCTCAAAGGAAAATATTACTGTGCATTCTTCAGTATCAGGTCAGTGCTGCCAAACATGACTTTATACACAATGTCATCGAATCATAGAGTCATAGAATCACTAGGTTGGAAGGGACCCACTGGATTATTGAGTCCAACCATTCCTATCAATCACAAATGTCATTGTAGGCTGTTTGAGTCCAAACTGTACACAAAGCCCATGCTATCCCGTAGTGGAACTGAGAAGGTCACTCTGTAAGGGATTTTTACAGCACGTGCCACCTGTCTTTGCTGGTATGACATCACAGCAAATGAAATAATACGCTGTAAGTACATGAGACAGCTACTGCCCAAATATCTGGAGGCCCAAATATGTGGCATATAAACATAGAATCATAGAATCATAGAATCACCAGGCTGGAAGAGACCCATTGGATCAACAAGTACAATTGTTCCTATCAAACACTAAACCATGTCCCTCAGGACCTCGTCTACCCATGCCTTAAACACCTCCAGGGAAGGTGAATCAACCCAGTCCTTGGGCAGCCTGTTCCAATGCCCAATCACCCTTTCTGTGAAAAACTTCCTCCTAATATCTAGCCTAAATCTCCTCTGGTGGAGCTTGAGGCCATTCCCTCTTGTCCTGTCCCCTGTCACTTGGGAGAAGAGGCCAGCTCCCTCCTCTCTACAACCNTCCTCCAGGCAGCTTTCTAGACAGACTTCTCCTGATCTGTAGCTCTGCATAGGGTTGTTTTGCCCCAAGTGCAGGACGCGGCACTTGGCCTTGTTAAACCTCATGCCGTTAGACTCAGCCCAGCGGTCCAGCCTGTTCAAATCCCTTTGTAGAGCCTCCCTACCCTCCAGTAGATCGACACTTCCACCCAGCTTAGTGTGGTCTGCAAACTTGCTAAGGGTAAACTCAATGCCTTCATCCAGGTCATTGATGAAGACACTGAACAGGGCTGGCCTCCAGCTAGATTTAACACCATTCACTACCACTCTCTGGGCCCGGCCCTCCAACCAGTTTTCCACCCAGGAGAGTGTGAGCCTGTCCAGGCCCATGATTGAAATCTAAAGCACAGGGCAAACCCAATCAGACCCAGCTGAGTCCCTATATCTGATCACAAAAGTAGGTTTAACATACAGCAAAGATGCCAGCGATACAGACCACCATCTAAATTTGGCTTTGAGTTTTACTTAAAGGCTGGTTTTCTACATGCTTTATGCTAAACAAAGCCTAATGTTATGAAGACTCATAAATATTTAATGCAGACATGATCCCAATTTTTAGTTCCCAATGATTGCTCAACAGTGCAATGAGAAATAGCATATGAGATTGAGATGGAGTTGGAAAAGGGCATGGGAAAATGGTGTGATCTGAAGGATGATAAATAACGTGTCTGTTTATTGTCTAGGAAAGGTCAGTATCAATAACACTTGCAGTTTTGAGTGCAGTAAAGGAGTAGGACATAGATATTTTTCAGCTTTGGTGGCACAGAAATACTATGCTGCACTCCTGTATTTCAAAAAACTTAATGTAGAAACACGTTCCTCTCCAGGTTTTACAGGAGCAGAAGCAGAAGTGGAGTGACTTGAGTTTGGTCACGTTGCATTAGGTGAGACTCAGGATTATTATCTGAGATTTCAAGTATAAGAGCTAGTTATATTCATGCCAGGAGAATATTAGTCTTTCTTTTTTTTCCACAAACCAAATAATGGCTCAGTCCTAAAGAACATGAAGAGGATCACAGTATCCGTTTTTCCTCTGTTGCTTGAGCACTTGGTATTGTAAAGTTAATGATAATAAAACCCCACAGCCAATCACAACAGTGGAATGTTTTTTGGGGGAAAAAAAAAAGGTATCATGTAGTTTAACTGGAGTGTGTCGGTATGCCCTAGAACTAATATAAAAATTCTGTAAAGATAGTCAAAGATATATGCAGCAAGTGAACTAGAAGAAAAAGTCCCTTTGCCATGTCTCTACAGCAGTTTCAGTAAGTCTCCAGTACTGATGGTTCTGCACAAAATCCAGGTGACGAGTGATAAGAGTAAAGCTGACAGAGAGAGCAGAGGAGATGGTAGTGGATTAGCTATAAAAGAAGTTCAGTAAGCACAAAGGTGGATTAAAAGGAAATGCTGAGGCATGCACTAAGAGCAATTCTGCAGCCCCATTAGCAATTAAAAGATATGGCAAAGCTCCTTGCTTCATCAGGGTGGAAAACCAGCCTTGCTAGACATTTGTACAGGGCCCTCTACATTTTGGTGTTTTCAATGACTAAAAATGCTACTTTGAATTATATTTTATACACATCATTTTTTGGATCCATTTGTTCAAATAATGTCCTGGTGTAGATGACAGCCTTTCTTTTTAACAGGGAATGGCATCAGGGTTGTGTTGTTCTGCAAAATGATTGTAATACAAATAGACCATTAATCTTGTTTCCTAGTGAAATTTATTCTTTAATTCAGAGTGAAGCATGATATAAAGGTATAGAAGAGATGTGAAGCCTGTCTCCCTCTCTCTCTCTCTCATGGTATTTATGTACCACCCAGAGAGATGACATTAAAATTCTCAGCAACAATGTATCAGTGATTTATGGTCCTTTTTGCTGTTTCTAGAACTGGAGCTGGGTATCTCAAGATCTGAAACTTAATTTGTACTGAAAAGATATTTAGGGTTTCAATTCTGTGTGTCTCATTTTCCCCATTTAAAAACTGGTGACCTTACTTTTCTAGGGACAATAACTGATTAAATGCTTCAACATTAAGAAACAGAAATGACAAGCAGCAAATCACATTGACTTTCTTTTGCAATATACAAGCTTTTATATGATTAATACCTGTAAGGTTTCGTATAGCCAATGTAAACTGGTAGCTTTCTTCCATGTATTTATTAAGTATTATTATCTGAAAAAAATGTGCATCGACATAAAGATAAATCAAAGATTTGTGCTATGAAAAAGTATAATTCTTGCTTTGTTAACATTCACCAGAATTAATATATCTAGAGCATATTGCTGTATGAGGCAATATAGTCCTAAATCTGCCCTATTTAGGGTCAGAATCTTACATGAAAATTTTAAGGTAAAAATTCGGAGTCTGATCCAATGGCTACTTCTCAGCAATCAAATTGTTCCTCTTTCAGAGTCTATATAGGCCCTTTTTCTGCAATCCAGATGGAAGCTCTCATGAAACAGGACAGCTATATTAAATGAAAAAGTACCAGTTTGTACTGGTAAAATGAAACAACTAGAATTTAAAATGAGAATGCAAGTTTAAACACTCTAAAAGTAATAAAGATACCTGCAGCAGTGCCTCCTCAGACAACAATTTTGTTGAGACAGCCCAGTTTTGCTCATCTATTTGCTTTCAAGATGTAAGTTTGCAGAAGAAATACTGAACTATTAGTGGGAAGGACTGAGGACTGGGCATAACTTGGCTATGACTTGAACTTGATTTATTAAGTGTGTTACAGCTTTGGAGACTTTGTAACTCAGAATAAGCATGGAGGAACTTTACAAAATATGGCTGATAAGCTATTTACAAAAGTTTATGAACAGTTGTTAACAAAGTACTTGCTGGTTTTGCATAGATTTATTAAAGGTCAAAAGACATTTAAAACATGCCATGCACCAAAAAAAAAAAAAATTGCAAGCTACTAATTTAACTTAAATTCAACATTTGTCAGCATAGTTATTTCACAACTTCTTTGATTTCATATTCTGCTTCATAGGACATTGTCAGGTTAATGTAGCACTTTTGGCTACCATTTATGCCAGTAATTAAATTAGCACATATTGTTTCACATGCAGTTATTCTCATTGCCAGTACGTGTTTTCAACTCCAGCTTCATATTTAGGAGTTTTTAATAATGTTGCCAGGGCTCTCTATAAAATATTTAATCACTGAAAGTATCAAAATAAAATTGATCCTCTGTTGGGCTGTTACTAGCATCGGTGTTCCTGAGCTGAAAGGAGATGCTATGGAACATATTTTCACAGTGAGCTAGATGGCATTTTAATCTTGCAGTCTTGCTGAGTATAATTGGAGACAGGTGGCTAAACCTCCACATTCTACTTAAAAATGTAATGTTCTCTCCATTCAGATATGCCTAATAAATTCTTAAATTTGTGCTGTTATATTTTGCCAGCTGAATTTTACAAGATGGAAGTCAAAATAGAAGATAGAAGGGGAAAAAGACAGCTTGGTTGAACAAAGAGATCTTAAGAGATATCAAAAAGAAGAGAAATGTTTATGAGCTCTGGAAGGGGTTCAGGTCTCTTGGGTGAACTGCAGGAAGGAAGTGAAATTGTGTAGAGAAAAAATCAGAAGGGCTAAGGCTTAACTAGAAATCAGATTGGCAAAGCCTGTGAAAGATAATAAAAAATCTTTCTAAAAGTATATAAACAATAAAAGGAGGACTTGGAAGACCATACAGTCCCTATTGGATGCAGAAGGAACAACAGTGACAGGGGATGAGGAAAAGGCTGA
>WAAB01007965.1:29195-42282 GCA_013389865.1 Piaya cayana
ATGCCTACTTCTGGGCATCAAATTTATTTAAAAGTGGTCAAAGTCCAGAAGTCCAGGTAATTAATATTAATTAGACTATGATCTTTGGTGCCTCTAGCACAAGTTCAGCCCAGTGAGCAGGTAGGCTCCATGAGTGAGGGGGAATTTGCTTTGTGCTTGTAAGGCCTGGTGCCTTTGTGTATTAAGGTGTTGAAAAAAATCCTCGCTCAAGTCCTTTTATGCTGAGAAATGACGATTAGCACCAATTATCTGAAATGGATGGATTCATGTACTGATTAATGCATTGCTCAATGTATCACTAATGAAAGCCTGCTTCAGCAAATTGACTAAAGCAATCTTTTTAGACTTCCTGAGGATTTACAATGAAAAAACAAACAAGCAAACAAAACCCAATTAGTTTTAACCCTAACTGGGAACTCTTTTATCTAAAAACTCATTTACTGGCAGCAAGTAAGCTATGCTGTAATAAACACAGAGATAGTTCCTTACTAAATTCATTTCAAGGCTTTTTGTGTATACTCAATTTGCTAGCTCCATAAGGACTCAAAGCTTTCAGAAGATATGAGCACAAATATTCTCTAAGATATACAATTTTTGTCTTCAGAGAGGTCAAAACCAAGCCTAATGTAGCTGCTAGTTGTGTTTTAATGAAAAATGCATAACATCTTTAATTTGCAAATTAAGCAGGGCAATTAAAACTTTCTTTGATGTGGAAAATCTCCCTATGCATTTTATCTCCTAGATGAACTAAACATGATCTTGACAGTCTTCAGAGCTTTACAATAAAGCAAGCAGCAATTTTCAGCCAATATCTTGGCCATCAAGCCCTTCACAAAGACACTAGAAGGTCTGTCTAAGTATTCCTGTGTTACCTATGGGGTAGACACTGGTGTCTTGTCCTTTTGCAAAACCCAACAGACATTGAGATTGGTCACACAGCCGAGGAAGATTCTTTGCTCCTTATAAGGAATTCTGCTCCCACTGGTTTATATTATTTAATTTAGATAGCATATTTTGACTTCACAATTTTGAATTAAAATTTATAATACATTACTGATACATATATATAGTATATTTTATACAAAAAATAAATCAAGATGTCTATTTTTCTCCTCAAAAACCTGCATACATGGGTTTCAAGCTAAATGAGATGAAATTTTTTTACTTTTGTTTTCTTGTTGAATGTTGAAATAAACTTATTCCATCAAAACACAATCCCATTTTAAATCTGACAATACTGTATTTTGATTAAAGATTTTCTGCACCAAATAAATGATCATTTAGATCTCAGCATCTAGCTCTTTTACATTCTCAGATCTAGCTGAAATTGTAGTGATATTAAACTACCATCTGCCTTCCGTTACATCAATTATGAAATATAATAAATTCCTTATATCTCAAGAAAGTTTATAGGAAGGTGGGTTTTCTTCATCTTTTCCACTTTATGTCCCTAAAGATCAAGAAGAACACGTTCTTTCATTTTGGAAAATTAAAAATAAAAGGGAATGTTTCCAGTTCAAAATTTCTGCTTGACTTTTGAAAACTTCTTTCATTGTACAGGTGCACAGCAACAAATACAATGGAAAAAAACCTCTTTGGTCTGAATTTCATTGAGTTATATTTCAGAATTCCAAAACACTGATGTCATCATCAATCCAACTATTCATGCGAGAACAGAAATCAAAAATAAACTCTTTTTGTGAACCTAAGCCCTGAATTCCTACTCCCCCCTCAGGATGTATGTAAGTTTCTACTCATGAAATACTTGCATAACCCTGACCACTGTCCTTACAATGATCTTAGTATTTTCAAGTTAAGGTTCTTAAGAAATTTAGTTATTACTGGTGCATATATTCTACTTTCGTAAAGTTATAGGATGCATAGAATGCATCACAACAACCCCATCACAACCCCAAATTAGGAAAATAAGGAATTAAGAACATTTTATAGGACTGACTAACAGAACTCAGAGCTCATGTTTTTCAGTTGTGGGATTTAAATCATATATGACTTCTCATTCAAAAAACGTTAAGTTCCAGTTGAGTTTTGATAAAAAAATATTACCCCAAGTATATTTTGTGGTCCCAACATACTTTGTAACAGGCTATGCAAACAATCTTTTCTCCATGAATGTTCCTTATATTCATGTTCACATGAGATACTGCGGCTAATATTGTTGGAATGATGCTATTTAAAAATATTTCATTATGTTTATGCTTACAAAAAATTTGTAGTCAGCGATGGCTGTCTTAAGAGGCATATTTATATTTATACTTATATTTATTAGAATTTCACAAAACTAATACTTCTCTACTTAATAAAAATTTACAACTTCTATCATTTTTCATCCAGATGTTTGCCTCATGAGTGTTAAAAGCCTTGCAGAGTCATACTGTTTAGCCAGTTCTCCAGACAGATTCACTAGATGATCATTTGGATGTCTCATTCTCTAGAAGGAATCACATTCATTTTTTTTAGCTCTGAGGTTTTCTCATAAGTGAAAAATATACTGTTCTGGCTTTAACATTGCTTAGACAAGAATAACTGCTATTGATAATATTTTAATCTTTAATTATGATAGACAACAAATAAGCAGAGCATTACACAGTGCACAGTTTTGTTACACATTCCTGAAAATCTCTTCATAATTGCTGGTTATTTTTATGATGTTACGTAATTGTATTTCAGAACATAAAATTTCACTTTAAAGTCTGAAAGCCTACAATTGAGTAATAACTTCAGTATGTGCTACCTCATCAGTAATCTCCTTCTCACTCCCACTGGTGATGTGATGGCACCCGTGCCAGTGAGAGGAACTGTTCAAGAGGAACAGCAATAGCAGAGACATGTTTTCATTTTATTGCCTTTAAAAAAATCAGGTAGTTACACAGTCCATTAATTTTCCTTAGGTCTCCAGTGATTATTCTGTCCTCATCTTGGGTACAGCTATGCTGACTACAAGTATAAAAGTGACAATTGTGAACAATGTAATTTAATTTACAACGGCCAAGAAAGAAAAGGAGCACAAAGAATGATCACAGAATCACAGAATAGTCGGGGTTGGAAGGGACCTCTGGAGATCAACCCCTCTGCTAAATCAGGCTCACCTAGAGCAGGTTGAACAGGAACATCCATCTGGGTTTTGAATATCACTAGAGAAGGAAATTCCACAACCTCTCTGGGCAGCCTGTTCCAGAGCTCTGTCACCCTCGCAATGAAGAATATTTTCTTCATGTTCAGATGGAATTTCATGTGCTCCAGTTTGTGCCCATTGCTCCTTGTCTGTCGTTGAGCACCACTGAAATCATTCTGGCCCCAACCCCTACACCCACCCTTTAGATATTTATGTGCATTGATAAGAACCCCTCCCAGTCATCTCCTCTCCAGGCTAAAGAGACTGAAGGCTGAGATGATACCACAAATGAATAAACTAATGCTAAAAAGAAAAATATGTTTCTAACAACTAAAGTTTGAACTCTAGTCAAGGGAACCCAGAGGAAGTAAAGTGATCAGGACTAGTTCCACAGTCTCTAAGGGAAGTACAAGTTACCCTAAATTACCCAAAAATTATTTCATAATGGTAAGAAGTGATTCTGATGTGGCTTCAATACAATCTGTACTCCCTAATCATTTAGCTTTATTTTTCTCTAATTAAAGCATTGCACTTCCCTAATTATATTTCACACAATTATTTTGAAAAGAGAACTCTTATATGGTGATAGAGACTATACAGTTGGTTTAAACATATATGGCTTGTGCTAAAGAAAATTTAAAGGGATACATAAAAAAATAATCAATGGTATATAATAAAAGTGAGAAAGAAAGATACTGTTTCATTACCAAAAATTCTAATAGTGTGTATTCAATAATATAACTTAATTCTAAAAGAAAACATATCAGCCAGATCCACAGCTGTGTTTGAGTGTTGCATTTTTTATCTGTAAAGGTGAATTAGTACCTACAAGATACTGACAAAAACAAATCACATTTTTGTTGACTGAATTCGCAGAGATTTACAGAGATTCTCCTGTTGGGTTTTTCATTTACACAATAGGAAACACCTGTCTCAATTTGAATAATCACCCCCAGAAGTTTTAAATCAAATTGGAAAAATACAGATCAGCAGAACCCACTCATCTGGGAATTTTAACTGAAGTGGCAAATCCTGCATGAAAGGCGTTGCTTGAATCAGCCACTCAGGGGCTCTTCCCTGCCTGCAGCCCAGGACCACGTGCCAGCCCCTGTCCCAGTGATGCTGGTCCCAGAGCTCCCTCATTTCTGCTGCCTATGGCCCTTTTCACACCTGCTGCGCCAAGTGTGGTGCCAGTACAGCCTTGCTGACATGTGTTCAATCTGCCCTTATCACATTGCTCTTTTCTCAACACAGACTTGAACTCTTCGGGTGTGATTGCATCACCCTGTCCCAGCCAGATCTGCCTGTGAAAGTCAGAACAGCCTGTTCTGAAGAACGAGAAACATTGAAATCCCATGTGTCTCATCACCTGGTGTGACAAATTCCTGAGGACAGCTATGGAAATGCCAGGGTTTAAAAGATTGTCAGAGGTTGATGTAAAAGGTGGAGACAGTAGCTCAGAGACAACCCCTGCTTAAAAGTAAGGTATAATTTCTGAAAATAACTTTGCAACTTAGGGAGCCATCCTTCGGGCTGTGGCTGAGGATATATTTTACATTTTTGTGAACCTATATCCATTTTTTAAGAACACACACACTTCTTCAGACATTTTCCAAGGATAAATGAGGAAAGTCTGAACAGCACAGTAGATCAAAGCTGCCACGAATATAATGGGGCATTAGAAAACTTGGATTAGCGAAAATTTAAATCTGCCGGTAGAGTGAAATGGGGCCTGACTGGGAATAGAAATAAGAAAAAAGAGTATTTGCAATTTTTATTAAAAGGCTAGATCAAATAAAGTCTTTGTGCAGCTGCACTGAAACTTATTTTGTAGATCCATCTGATACCAGGAGAAATCAGATAGTCAAAACCCACTTGGCAGTTTTCTTCACTCATTTGAGCAGAACAGAGCAGCTGTGTTATAAAATTTATCATCTGGCAACTTATAATATATTCAGATTTCTGAAGTAAATGTGCACTTCTCCATTAAATTAAATTAAATGTTTGTTTGATTCATGAAGATAGCAATTAGAGGTCACTGAGTGAGATAATTAAAGGTATTTTTGGTTGCCACATTTAGTTATGAGGAAAGAAAATAGTTTTATAAATCAAGCAGCACAGGACATTTAATTTAAGAAGAGAAACAACCTTTAGTTCTATGTGACTCCTGAATGGAAAGTAGCTGGTAACTGGTAAATATTCATTTATACAGAGTTCCTTAGCTGCAGAAAACTGCACGGTGCAAGACAAACAGTTAGAACTGTAGTGACACAGCAGAGTAGAGGTTTAGAGGTGGCTGCTCCTCTAAAAGAGTAAACTCTTCAGCTGCAAATATGCTGCTACCACAAGCTGCAAACGCCAACCTTCCCCTCTAATTGCTGTTGACCTCTTCTCCTCCCCTCTGCCCCTCCACCTCTTGTAGCTACCTCTGCTGACCTGAGAGTTGAACTGTTTGCATCAGGTTGCCATTAAGTGCTTCAGTCAGAAGGAAAAAAACATGAATAGGTCTTTGCTAGCTCAGCTGTTTAGCTACAGTAGTGTAGGAACCTTCATAGGATCAGGAGAAGGTGACTTTCAGGGTGTGGGTGCAGCCAGTAACTTGTCAAGATGCTGGGATTAATTGGGGGTCTTCTTCTGTCAGGCATTCTCGTAGACTGACTCCTCTAAGCTTGAAGTCTCATGTATAAAGTCTCATGGTTCAGATACAGAGGGCTTTGATTTCCTGATTTCCCTCTCCTCATTTTTCATGTTTATTTGTGGTTTGGTTTTGTTTGTGGGTTTTTTTTTTCAAAGAGATAAGAATTAAAAAAAAAAAATGATCTTTCCCCCAAAGATTTCCAGGATAGACACTGTTTGTTCATTGCATATTATCTATGGAAAAACATCCAGTGTCCACTGGCTCTGCTTCTGTAAATCAGGATTATTTTACATAAATAACGTGGACATTTCTATAACTCAGTCCTGGATAATATGGTACAACTGGTACAAAGCATAATGCTATTAAGCCTCAGATCTATTTTATGTGAAATTTCAAGTTACCAATACACTCCATCCTGAAATGCATAGGAAAGATATGTATCAATTATTACTAAAGAACTAAACAATTCTGAGAATATGCGAGATTTCATTTGTCTTCTACATCATTAGAGTAGATATTACAGAATTATCAGGAAGGAACGAGCACAATAATATCCAGCTGCTCATTTACTAAAAACTAGTAACCTGAGTGATGTGAATCTTCAGGGGTTCACAGAGCTGCAAGGGAAAAGTTACAGTTATGGAAATGCAATTTTTATTTCTCCTGCATAAATCAAAATGAACTGATTTCATCTTTGCCACCTTGTAAGTCCTCTGGGTTAGGGGAAGCTACACATAATTGAAACAGAAAAAATAGGAGAACACAAAACAATTTAACAGACTTTATGTAACACAGGCAAAGGGAGAAGCAGGAAAGACACAGCTTAAATACGAAGTTTTTTAGAATTCTTCTATTTTTTTATTTCATAGTATATATTATGAAATATAGCAGTGAACATATTGAAGAGGAGAGGAACAAGGATTTCTTACCTGCCTGATGGACAGTCTTTCAGTGTAAGCCTCTCACTCTGATCATACTGGAGACAAGATATCTTTCTAAATGTGTTCTGTTCCATACATAATTTCCTGATCCACATTGTTTTCATTCTTTGCATAAAATACCCTGAATCTAGAAAAAAGTAGTCTAGGACAGACTGGTCTTAGTTGGATGAACTTCAGTATGAAGTATTCTGACTCAGAACATGTGCATTAATGATTTCCTGAATAGGGATGTTACTGGATGGAGTCCTGGTGAGCCTTTCTCCCTCTCCATGAGGCATGTCTGGCTGTTGTATCCACTCTTATTTCCCCAAGTGGTGGATCAGTACATCTCTTCAGGCTGTTATACTGTCTCGTGTCTGCCTGAGGACGCTCTGCATTAATGGGGTGTCGAGGAGAAACAGGGAGGAGCACACAGAAACATTTATGTAAATTTTTTTTACGGGGAGTCATAGGGGAGGACAATTAACCATACAAATCAGGGGTCTATAATGAAAGTCAGCAGAGAGAATAAAGATTATTGTCTCAGGGTCAGGAATCACCTTTTAAAAAGGACTTTCCCTCACTCACTTTCATCAATACTGCTTTGTCTCAAATTCAATGGCGTGGGTCCAGGAATGAGTTAGCTGTCATCTGACTTCAGACATCTGCTAGTTTAGATGAATCACCATCAGAAAAGTCTATTTCTTTGCTCTGACTTGAAAGGTAAATCTGTTTGGACTTCCATTTGCAATAGCAGGTGGTTGTTGCTAGGACGTTCATTGATTTTTATGGGCTGACCGGTGATTTGAGGAGCGAAAAGGGTAACTAAAACTGAGTTAAATGGGAAAAAAACCCAAACCAAACCCAGTAATGCTGGACCACTGATTTGTGTGATTGATCAGCCAGGATTTACTTTACTACTGGCTTTCAAGAAGCACTTTATTAAAAAAAAAAAGTGGGAGTTCTGCTTTCAAGTATACTAGCTGGGAGGGGAAGAAGATGGAAATTTTAAGTCATTCCACTTCCTTCCATATTTACAGCATGCTCAAATTGCAAAGATTAATCTTGAAATTTTTAAAATTTTTCTTTTTTCTAAAGGCAAAATGGAACATGAAAATGCATGTAAAAGGATCGAGTAGCCTGTAGGCCTACTGTGGGCCTTATAAGTGATTAGTTTTGCTGGAGTTTGAGGCACTGACTTTCCGTTTATTGAAATGCTAATGAAGTTTTGATTACAATATAAATTATCATTTTTTTCCTCTAAAACATTATTAATGCCTTTTCAGAGAGTAATGTTGCAACCAGAATTCTTCATTTTTCAGTAATCGTCCAGTTCACTGCTGAGTTTACTTATAAATCTCCCTCTTTATCCAATTTATCTCATTGCTCCACTGAGTTTAAATTCTATGTAAAATTTTATGACAACAGCAGTATATTACTGCAATTAAAATGCCAATAAAACAACCCATAGCACCATTTTCACTATCATTTTATACCATGCTCAAAAGATACAAGGATTAAAGTGAGCATGGGTGCTTTTATGATTTAGCTGTGTGCTGGGAGAATACAGCAAGTATGTGAAGAGAAAGATGTGATAACATTTAACAACACAACTGGACCAAAAGCAAAATCCCATCAGTAATGAAATTAATCTTCACTGATAAAGTACCTTTTTCTCCCTCTTTTTGTCACTAGTAGGCCACATACCTAGGATGAGTTTTGATGGCTTTCTGCATCATCTCTCATTCTGCACTCACTGTCACAGCACCTGAGTCCCTGCCAGTAATTCTTCAAGCAACCTAACTACATTTCTCCACATATTTTTCTCTTTTCTCCTTTTCTTTTTCAAAATAAATGTAACTGGCGGTGGGTTTTTTTTTAATTCTACAAAACTGAACTTTTCCAAGCAAGGGAATTATACTCTTCCCTATGTTTTGTGCTTAATTCCAATGCACATTGTGGCTTTCAGAGTTATTACCTGGTACAAATCCTACCTCAGAGCTAGGAACATGAGTATATGTTGATATATGTTCTAGCTACCTCGCTCTCAGAGTGAGCCTGGAAAAAACACTTTACATTCTGTTAGATGTATTCCAGTGTTTGCTTTTCTTTAGAAAGGCCTGACTTCTCACTTTCTCTGTCTCTCACTGCAGTGAAAAATGTTTGAAAACCCAGGCAATCTATCATAGAATATAGAACAACCAGGTTAGAGGAGACCCACCGGATCATCGAGTCCAACCATTCCCACCAAACACTAAACTAATCTATGTAGGAGATGAGGAGAAGCACCATCTAAGAGCCAAGAGCTGGTTAGCAATAATCCAGCATAACAACACAATGATTCACCGAGCTCCTTGACTTCTTATTCTGTGGGTGGAGCATCTTCTAACAGCTGCTGACACTTGATCATTCCCTGTTCCACCTTCTTAATCAACAGCTAATTTCAGGTGTATATGCACACAACTAAATATCCTGATGAGTTAAATCCATTCTAGATTTAGTAAAGCTCACCAAAATGCCAGTAAAACCTGAGTGAAATACAGAATTTATTTTTATAGAACACAAAGCAGTTTTGCAATATCTAGTGTACCACAATGTGTCTCAGATTCTGTATTTAAGATTTTCCTGCATGTATTGATGGACAGGTGAATATTACCCTGATATTACTCAACTGGAAATCGGTAGATAACTGTCTCATTGGGAAGGTAAAGGATGTTTGACAGTGTGGCATTTTAGATCTGTCTTCCAAATCAGAAAGTTGAAAGGTTTATCTCAGTTTTAGATTATAATAGTAAAGAATTAAGAGCATACGTTTTTCAATTGTGTTACATCTAATATTCTGTCTTTTAAATTCCCAGTGGATAGGACTCTTTATCTAATCCTGGTAATTTACAATTCATGATAATGCAAAACTCTAACATAATTTGTGTTTCAGCAACAGTAAGAGTAGTTTTTAATTAACTTTCACCTACTTTCTTTTTCTTCAAATCTTTTTCTTATTAAAAACCAGTAAATAGTCCTACTGATGCACCAAATTTGCCTTTCACAAACTTTCAAGTTTCTGATTTAGGCTTATGCAGAAATGTTGAAACTCACACTAATCTGAGAGAACAAGTCATTTCACTGCAAACTGTAGGAAAACATTTACGTTGCTGTTATCTGTGAGAAAGAGCATATTGCCAAGGTTAAATGCTGAGACATGGCGTTACTGAAGAAAGTGTTAGCAAATCTTTCATCAGTGCAGGGTGAGTTACCATGCAACTTCTAATTCCCATTAATCTCAAAATACTCTGATTATACGTAAGCATGCTGTGGTATTTTTCCTTCACATCCCCTTTCTGGCTCCTCATTCTTAGGTGTTTGCGCTGTGCTTTATTCGCAGTCAAGACTTATACTTGCTTCCAGAAAACTTTTATTCAGCAACTTTTAATATCACAAGGCTGCTTGGATATCTGAACCTGGGCACAGAAATGCTTGCTTATAGCCCAAGTAAGTGAGGGATATGTGGGAATGAAAGAAGAAGAATCTTGCCACTGGTATTTCCTGCACATGAGCAACATTCTTGATTCTATATATCACATGTATTATTTTCCCTTCCACCAAACCTTGCACAGTCCTATCTAAAAGCATTAACATAAGGACAGGGAATGTGAACTACTGAGGTTTTCAGTGTGCTAATTTGATCCTAGAGATGCATAACTGTGTGTTTTGAATTAGACTCCATATTTTTGTCGTACTAATAGCTACACCAGTTTCAAAACCACTGAAGAAAACTGAAGATACAGACAAATAAGGAAGGAAAGCAGAAAATGGAAAAATTTGGGCTGGGTTATTAGAAGCTTGGCATAATTTTAAAGAGTTTCAAACCCTTAATCTCATGGAGCATGGAAAATGACAATGAAAGAATCTTGGGGAATGTTGAATTTTGAGGGGAAAAAAAAAATCTGGTAAATGTTTACTAACCTATCCTAAAATCTACTTACTCAGAGTGATCAACAGGGATAGTTTTGCAAGGAGATGCATTAAAACCCATGATACAATGTAAAGGAAATGAATTCTGAGGGGAAAACCATAAAATAAATAACATATGGCCTTTACTTTTGAGTGATGAAGTAGAAGAAATTCACACCAAAATAAGCAGCTCCTCCAAACCAGCAGAAATGTGCGCAAGTAGCAAAGTAGATCAAAGGAACAGGAATTATTCTTCTAACCTGCTGACTACATACACTACAAAGCTACACAGAGTTCTTTTCTCAATTAAAGCTCAAGTACTACACTGTCAGCAGCACATCACTTTCTGACATATTTCTGCTGCTGTTTTTAATTGATAGATCTCTGTCAATAAGTTGATTCCAACAACGTCTCTAACAAGGGTGTCAGTTTTCTGTCAACAGTGTAAATGCAGAACTAGCACCATTTGTCAATTCTGGCAGCGCTGCACACACTAGGAATATCTAAAACATATGATACCATATGGTCACCCCAGTGAAGCAGGAACGGGAGAAGACAATATGTTGATGATGGACTTTTTTCCTAATGTCCAGCTTAAATCCCCCCTGGTGGAGCTTGAGGCCATTCCCTCTCATCCTGTCCCCTGTCACTTGGGAGAAGAGGCCAGCTTCCTCCTCTCCACAACCTCCCTTCAGGTAGTTATAGAGAGCAATGAGGTCTCCTCTCAGCCTCCTCTTCTCCAGGCTAAACAACCCCAGCTCTCTCAACCGTTCCTCATAAGGCCTGTTCTCCAGCCCCTTCACCAGCTTCATTGCTCGTTACAAAGAATTTCAAGCCTTCCGTGCAGTGGTGCGAGCTGCTGCGATGATGTTGTTCTTCTCGAGTCAGTAACAGATATGCAATGAAATAATAGGGTTTATTCTATCTGGTTNCATGGTCATATGTTGGGTGACCATTAAAACCACTTGACTGTCTCTCATTCCTTCAGTGCCTGTTCATTGGCAGTATCCTTGGCAATTAAATGTCCTGATTCCCCAGGTTTTTAATCATGCTTGTCTCAGAAACCAAAAGGATTAATCCCTTCAGTTTGAGCTGAGCTAGCTTTGAGTGGCAATGATTTCCCTAGCTGTAATTCTTTTTATTTCTTTGCTAGGTGAGGTTAAATGCTGTATATCGCTGCCATAATACTCTCCCTTCCACCATGGGGAAATAAAGAAGCAGTGTGGGGCTGAGTTGCCTATTGGGGTTAAATCATAATAGCATGATGGGGACCTTATCTCCTCCAGCAGTAAGTAGGGGATTGTTTGAGCAGGATGGGGATGCCTAGTAGATCCTCTGATGTTAACCATATTGAAAACCTAGTCACTGCCCTCTGTGCCAGGGACACCAGTATCTGAATTATGGTTGATTTATTTACCAAAACAATAAAAATGTGGTGGGTTTTTAAACAGTGATTCTTAATCACAATATACAGTACATAAAAACAGAACGTGATGAATTTAATAATGTCAGTATAGAAGGTGACTGCTCTGTGGTGTTGCACCAATAATAAAATCAAGCTGCAAAATGTGGAATTTCTAACTCAGCAAAACTCATCTAGGTGAGCGAACTAGTGTAATATCAAAACTTAATAAGATTTAATGTCTCTTCAGATCTAACATTTGAGACACAGTTTAAGTATATCCAGCTTTTCAGGCAATTAGAGATATATGTTTGAATTTTTTCTCCCAGAGATGAGGAATCTAAATTTAGACTTAATTCCACGGTCTTTCCTCAGGTAAAAACCCTATTGTTTGGCTCATTATTTGTACAAAAGATTTTAACATGTAACTTTACTGAAACTGACAATTACATTGAAGTAGATCAGCTGTAAGAGAACTATGTATGGTACTTTAAAAGCTTTGCAATTAGTAGAATTTAATTTCCTTGTATGTATATGTAAGGCTTTATCCAAAGCTTTATCAAATGTAATATAAAATTGAAAAGTGCTCACAAAAAAGGTCCAGATGAGCAAGAGTACATTTAACATTAGATGTGTTAATAACAGCATTGAAGGCAGGGGAAATTATTCTCATTCTTAAATATAAGCATGAAGAACCAGCCTGTGCATTTCTTTGATCTCTAGGACTTTGAACAGCAAATAAAATTTAAGTCATTCTGAAATAAGGCCTTGAAAGAATGAATCTGGAAAACTTGCAGATCTACATCAGACCTCAGTAAAGTGTGTGTGACACCTCACCAAATACATGGAGCTACAGACTGGAATACAAGCTTCCTCCTGAAAGAGACTAAGAACAGCCTTTCAGAGGAACTTGCAGCCAATAGGTTACATCAACCTTTGTGCCAGATTTGTTCAGCAAGACTAGTGCAAAGGTATACATGGAACTGGAACTAACTCCAGAAAACAAGTGAGAGTTCATTCATTCACATCATATTCCAGAGAAG
>WAAB01007967.1:979-38506 GCA_013389865.1 Piaya cayana
CTTTCTTATATTTCTTACTTCAGAGAAATATATTTCCCACAGGAATACAGTATTTTACACCAAATACATGAATAAAAAAAAATTTACATGTAAAGCATAACTCTTATCTTGAAATCTCTTCATTGTTAAGTGCTAGAGATTCTTCAAAGCCAGTCATATTTTCCTGACACTTTCTATTCCTTTATTAGCTACATATTTTCTTCTTTAGCCCTCTAGACCATATCTCTGCACAATAGTCCAAATACAGAAACTGAGGAAACTGCGAAATCTTTTAATGACATTTTTGGCTTCACAGATACAGGACCCAACAGTTTCCTTTTCTTCATTAGGAGAAGTGCTGCCAGGAGGCTGTGGGGCTTGATACGTCTCCCCTAATCAGCACTGATGAGACACACACTTGAGTCCAGCACTGGGCTTTTCCATACAGGAGTGACAGGGATATACTGAAGTGAGTCTGGGAAAGGGCCGCAAAGATGATTAAGGGACTGAAACATCCAATTGCTGAGACTGTAAAGGCTGGAGCAGAGAAGGTTTAGGGGATCTGATCCATGGTACAAATATCTGATACGAGGGAGTAAAAACAAGAGAGCCAGGCTCTTGTCAGCAGTGCCCAGTGACAGGACAGCAGGCAATGAGCACAAACTGAAATACAAGGAACCTGTCTTAAATATAAGGAAACACTTATGTGTTGTGGAGGTGGCTGAACCCTGGTACAAGTTGTCCAGGGAGCTTGTGGGTGTCTCCATTTGTGGAGGTATTTAAGATCCAACTGGATACAACCTTGAGCAATGTGCTCTGGCTGACCTTGTTCCAGCAGGGGATTGGGCCAAATGATCTCAGGAGTTAACGTCCAAACTCAATTATCCTGTCATTTTGTAATTACTGTAAAATGAGGGAGGAAATAAAACCCTTTTATGTGTTCCGTTTTACAAAAGAAAACAGGGGTAGTAATACAAAGGGTGACATTTAAGAGTCTTTGATAAGCTAATATATATACTTGTAAACACTGCATTTTGATTCCAAAATTTTCTGCCATTGCAATAGTTTCTGCATGACATTTTCATTTACTTTTAAAGAGAGATTCTGCAGCAGATGCATATGTTCAAGTCGGCTGTTATCAAAATAAATTCCACTTATCTTTAAAAATGAAGAATATTCTCTGATGCTGTTGCCCCAGAGTTCATCATTACTGAACTTCAACTGAGATGCAAGGACTAGGCTGAGAAATAAGAAGGAAGGAACATCAGTATATTCTATATCTATTCTATGCATCATTCACAGCTGTTAATTTATTAAAATGACCTTGTAAGCTATGAATGTTTTTTTGAGGAAGTTTTATTAGATGTCATGAATTTCCAAAATTCCTCATTGTATCCAGCATTTTTCTATATTCTATCAATAATAGGGAAAAAAATCAAATTGAGTAGGAAAAGCAGATGCATCATCACTTTTTTCTAGTTTTATACTTTAAAAATTCCTTAAGTATACTACATTTTTCACAAAGCAAATAATTTTATTAATAACAGTAATCTTCTATTACTAGTTCAAGAAATCCAATTTAATGCACTTGTTACTTCTGACAACAAGACTTTTGAGCAGCAACTGTCCACTGAAAATGACTAGCCATGCCACATAAAAGAAAAAATTGTCATTAGAAGTGTCCTTTGGAAAAAAAAAACACCTGCTTTCATTCCCAATAACTAAGTTAAATATAGCAATTAACTTGTTATCTGGAAGATCTGCAATCATCATCACCTTTGCCAAATAGGTAAACTCATCATTGTGCATTTTAAGCTTCAAGGCTAATGTAGTCCAAGACACTGAAGAATAAAGGTACTTCATGGCTGTCTGATTTTAGGTATCCTCCCATCGTCCTAAAGGGTAATCCCCTGGAGTGATTATGTGTGAATAATTTAGAAAAGTGCACAATGTCTGAGGTTTATGGTCATAATGTAATCCAATATTTGTTCAGTGGCATGTCCGTAGCACTCCAGATAGTCTATAATGATCTCGCAGAGGGTGCAGTAGATACTTCACAAATATATGGACTATTTTATTACTCAAGAGCCTTGTCTTTTCTTCATAAAAACAAAGATTGCACTATAATGATCAAAGTTCTTTCCTGGCATTCATAAAAAAAATAACCACTACAATATAGCTTCACAAAAAAATTATGAACTATAAAAGAGAAACTGAAAAAAAACAAAACTGAAAAATAACAAAACAGATTAAATTGGTTTTTCAATATCTCTGACACTCAGAAGCTTAAATGCTATTGACTTATAGCAGTGGCATTGCTAGAAGTTCATTACCAGGGTTCAAGTGTTCAAGTCACTTTTGGAAGTGACATGTGATCTCCTATGTCATGACATATTATATATATTTTGATGTATTATATATTTATTATTGTTCATTCTGAACTGAACTTTGCACAATGATGTTGTGTTATGACTGTACCACTTTTACTTTCTCCCCCAGATCCTTCTGTTTGTGGAATAGCATCTTTTTCCATTTAAAATATAAACTTTTCTTTAGAAACATCACTGATCTCTACAAATGCCTTTAGAAAGGCTAGATTTAATCAAAGGGAAATTAAAGGGGAGAAGCATAGTCAAAAAGGAAATCTACTCTTGTGAGGTTAAAATCTAGAATATTTGTGAACATTGATATTTTTCCAGCTCTGTTTAATATCTGCATCAAATTTTCTTCATGTAAAATACTTTAGGATTTGTTACAAGAAGTCTGTTGCCAAGACCTCTTAAAAACAAAATTCTATATCAAAAAGCTTTACAGATGTTTGGTCATTTTCTTGTGTTTTTTCCCCTATTGCTTCAATGTGCTGGCTTCTTTTGCTATGCTCTCTTGTTCTTTAGTTGAACTGGAACTGTTTTGCAGAATCAAAACTCTATAACTCCATTAAGGGTTATAAAGTAGGTATGCATTTATTCGCCTGTGGGTGCGAGGGGGTAATCCTGCTAACTCACACACAGTATGGTCTAACAAGCAGATAGTTATAGTGTAAAGACATGCCTATTCATAAGTGCCTATTACATATTCAGGACCTTTCCCCAGTTCTTATGATAATTAAATTTGAGAAGCTTCTCTCATACTTGCGCAGGTGCGGTGTCATGCTCTGGGACTCAGGGCTGAAGTAGCCTTCGTCTTCCTCATGAATTGTCCCTGAACCCAGTCTGTGCACAGGGGCATTCTCATCCTGTTCAAGCTCTAAGACTGCAGAGACAGGTGCAGTCAGCTTTCTGCTGTTGTGCGCATTTCAGCTTTCCCTTATCAGTGAATGTTCCCTTATCAACATCCAGGGTCTTCAAGGCCTTTACTAGCAGACAGTGCATATTTCAGCAAGCTAAGCCTTCTAAGTTTGTTTAACTTTTCCCGCACATCACAATGGTTAATTTTCCCCATAAATTTAAGGAAAATGTTCTAGTATAATTTTGCAATCAAGACGTCAATGCTGAGGATGGAGGGGAAGAAATAAATCTCTTAAATACAAATGTCCTAGTTTATCAGAAACATGAAAATTACCTCCGTGATGATAGAAGTGCCATTTTGTAATAGGCAGGGTAAATCTATCGCACATAGGAAACTGCCATGAAAACAAATGAAATAGATAAGCATAAGCTAGATGTCACATCCATTACCTTCAGGTGTTAAAGAAAATTCAGATCTGAATCTTAACTTCCTTAAGAAGTATTGGCAATGTTAGTCTAGGTTGCCTATTATTAAGATGTCACTGAACAGTTGTTTGGGAGGATTCTGGGTATAAGGATCTGTATCTTCAAAGGTCATCTTCCAGATTCCAAGGTGCAGCAATATTCAAGTGACAGAAATTAAGTTAGTCTCTTCCGTAAAAGACTGGACCTAAAATCTGGATTCTGGTTAGGATTTTAATATCTGATAGAAGTTTTGTATGTGATTGTCTAGTATGTGCTTGGAAACCCTTCTTTAGATTTTCATACCATTTAGCACTTCTGTTCAAAGCAGGACTTTAGTTTCCATCATCATCATCTTCTGAATTATGATGGTTGTTGATAATTTACTTAACTTTGGTTTGCCTTCTATAATCTTTTTGGAAAGAAGACAAGATTTCAACAGGTTGGTTGATGTTATGTTTGCATAATTATTTTAGACTTTAATTTATTACTGAAGCTCCATTATGGCAACATACTTGAATTGATTTATACAATATCACTTCATACTTTCTGCACTCAATGTAATAAAATTTCAGAAAAGTTAATAGAGGCTAATACATGCAGAGATCATCTTAAGACACTATTTATATGTTAACAATGAGATATTGACTGTGATGGTTTATTCCTACATATAGACTATGTAATTATCATATTAAAATATTTACACTGTATTGAGAAACATTATTTCTGTCAGAACAGAATCAACTTGATGGGTGGCAACATACAATAAGCAGCCCAAGCACTGTGGCTGAGTGGAGTTGGGAAAGCTTTATCTACAATGCTTGAGTTTACAAAAGATTGTAATGACTCTGTTGTGTTATGCTAATGAAGAAGCTAGATGTTGGAGGCGGGAAATGCAACATGGCAACGTGGTTATGTAGTTGGACTGTGACCAATGAGTACGTGTTACTAGAGCAGAATCCACCAATCAATGTTTGGCGAGCTTGGTTCATAAAGGTAGCCAGTTAACCCAAAAGAAACGGCTTCATCTGAGATCACATTGATCTGTCGTGTTGCCCAATTGCTTCCATCGCTACATCAACTGAAAGACATTCCTTTTTCACCCTGTGTAGCATCTTCTGAAGTTTCTTTTAACTCAGAACTTAGCAAAGAATTGGCCTTATGCAAGGATATTTTCGATGCCTTCTTAGGTTAACCGTTATCTAAATAGAATCTATATGAAACAAAGATACTATTAGATCTAAGATAATTCCTGTTAGTATGACTATAGTGAATCATATTACAGTCTGCAATGGGGCACGTTGTCTACTGTTTTCCTTGCCTTATCTGAGTTAGAAAATATTTATTTCTCATAATACTAAAGAAGTGATTTATCAAGTCACTGTAACTAGTATTATGTTTTCAGAATTTTCACCCTGTGAAAAAGCATAGTAGTATAAAAAAGGGGGGAAATAAAGCAAAGGAAAATCATTACATTTATGGGAATACACCATCATCTTTCAAGTATCTATTTCAATATAAAGTAGCTCTTAGGTGTACAATTTTGTGGTTTACTAGTATATTTGCTTTTTTGCTATTTTAATATTTTATATTTGTTTCATGTTTATAGAAGACATGAGTTACTAAAAGAGATGGACAAAGATATTTCTTCTGAAAACCAAAAATTTATATTCTTTTTGAAATGTATCTTTGACTTTTCCAGTTTCACATAATTAGTTTTCAAACGTGTTATTTGTAATATTTCAAATGTATTAGTAAAGTTTATTTCAATTATTTTTTTCCTTTACCTGTCTAAACTGATGATAACGTATTCTCTTTTCTCCTTCACATCAAGTTTTTCTTTTCTTTATTGGATGGCCTTAAGCCATAGACTATTGAAAGAGATAATTTTTCAACTCTCATCATCTCATTTCCTTTCTCTTCTGCTAAGGGATTTTAATCAATACATTAAATTCCTTGTGCAACAATGGCACTTGCAATGACAAACAGAATCTCATGATAGATTATCTATTTTTGCTTTAGAATCTGACTAGGAAGAAATAATTCCAGCTAACAATGTTTGCTGCTGAACACTTTATTAACTTAATGTACTGTCACTATGCTCAGTAGAGCCACAACTTCAATCCACCACACAGCTGAATCTTGTGCAACACAGAGAAAGAAAAACGCCTTATTCCACAACCTTGGAGTGACCTCTCAAGCCCCACATTAGCTCCTAATAGCTGCCAACAGCCCAAAGAGAAGGAATCACAAGGCAGTTAATCCACATCTCCTCTAGGATGGCAGACAAAGCTAAATGCTGTCACTGCACCATGAAGAGAGCTGCAGTTCAAAATTTTTCCTTAAGATTGACATGCCAGCTGAGAGACTGGGGACTTTTTTCCAAAAGCATAGCACATGAAGAAAGAACTCTGAAGATTCACCCAGCCCACTGTTTCTCAGGGGCATTGTACTAAAAATTCAGACCCAAAGCTGGCATTCTTGCAGTGGAGATTAGGAAATTGCAGGTTAATGTCAATGTGCAGCATTGGTTAGATTTGTAGGGGTTCTTTTAACATCCTGTCTTCTAAAGGAAGATATGACCCCCCAAAATCAAGCCCACCAGAATATCACTCCTTTATGAAGAACGCAGATGCAAAAAACATATGTTCAAGTCTTCTAGTGAAGTCCACCCAGGTGCAGCTGTAAGTGGACTGGATAGAATACATAAATACAGAAGTTATGTATCACAATTAATTCAGTTACAATTCCTTAGAAGTGTTCAACAATAATCACTCATTTTTCAAAGGTATGACTAATGCCAGTTTGGAGTATGGATTTACATAAAGTTAGGTTGATCCCTTGAGGAATGCTTGCTTAAGAAAGTGTATTTAAAGATCCTGTGGCAAAACTTCAGTCATTCTCTGATGTAAAGTAAATTAGAGTTCAGAAAGCCAATTCCCCCATTGTTTGGGTTACTTTTCATAGTGTCTGTTATGTTCTAAACACAAAAATTTGGATGCAATCCTATTTATCAATTCTGGACCTTGAATTACAAAGAATTCANAAGGATATTTTCGATGCCTTCTTAGGTTAACCGTTATCTAAATAGAATCTATATGAAACAAAGATACTATTAGATCTAAGATAATTCCTGTTAGTATGACTGTAGTGAATCATATTACAGTCCGCAATGCGGCATGTTGTCTACTGTTTTCCTTGCCTTATCTGAGTTAGAAAATGTTTATTTCTCATAATACTAATGAAGTGATTTATCAAGTCACTGTAACTAGTATTGTGTTTTCAGAATTTTCACCCTGTGAAAAAGGATAGTAGTATAACAAAAGGGGGGAAATAAAGCAAAGGAAAATCATTACATTTATGGGAATACACCATCATCTTTCAAGTATCTATTTCAATATAAAGTAGCTCTTAGGTGTACAATTTTGTGGTTTACTAGTATATTTGCTTTTTTGCTATTTTAATATTTTATATTTGTTTCATGTTTATAGAAGACATGAGTTACTAAAAGAGATGGACAAAGATATTTCTTCTGAAAACCAAAAATTTATATTCTTTTTGAAATGTATCTTTGACTTTTCCAGTTTCACATAATTAGTTTTCAAACGTGTTATTTGTAATATTTCAAATGTATTAGTAAAGTTTATTTCAATTATTTTTTTCCTTTACCTGTCTAAACTGATGATAACGTATTCTCTTTTCTCCTTCACATCAAGTTTTTCTTTTCTTTATTGGATGGCCTTAAGCCATAGACTATTGAAAGAGATAATTTTTCAACTCTCATCATCTCATTTCCTTTCTCTTCTGCTAAGGGATTTTAATCAATACATTAAATTCCTTGTGCAACAATGGCACTTGCAATGACAAACAGAATCTCATGATAGATTATCTATTTTTGCTTTAGAATCTGACTAGGAAGAAATAATTCCAGCTAACAATGTTTGCTGCTGAACACTTTATTAACTTAATGTACTGTCACTATGCTCAGTAGAGCCACAACTTCAATCCACCACACAGCTGAATCTTGTGCAACACAGAGAAAGAAAAACGCCTTATTCCACAACCTTGGAGTGACCTCTCAAGCCCCACATTAGCTCCTAATAGCTGCCAACAGCCCAAAGAGGAGCCACAAGGCAGGGGGCTTTAATCCACATCTCCTCTAGGATGGCAGACAAAGCTAAATGCTGTCACTGCACCATGAAGAGAGCTGCAGTTCAAAATTTTTCCTTAAGATTGACATGCCAGCTGAGAGATTGGGGACTTTTTTCCAAAAGCATAGCACATGAAGAAAGAACTCTGAAGATTCACCCCAGCCCACTGTTTCTCAAGGGCATTGTACTAAAAATTCAGACCCAAAGCTGGCATTCTTGCAGTGGAGATTAGGAAGTTGCAGGTTAATGTCAATGTGCAGCATTGGTTAGATTTGTAAGGGTTCTTTTAGCATCCTGTCTTCGAAAGGAAGATATGACCCCCAAAATCAAGCCCACCAGAATATCACTCCTTTATGAAGAACGCAGATGCAAAAAACATATGTTCAAGTCTTCTAGTGAAGTCCACCCAGGTGCAGCTGTAAGTGGACTGGATAGAATACATAAATACAGAAGTTATGTATCACAATTAATTCAGTTACAATTCCTTAGAAGTGTTCAACAATAATCACTCATTTTTCAAAGG
This sequence comes from Piaya cayana, assembly GCA_013389865.1. Taxonomy (NCBI): domain Eukaryota; kingdom Metazoa; phylum Chordata; class Aves; order Cuculiformes; family Coccyzidae; genus Piaya; species Piaya cayana. The sequence continues at coordinate 9,322 of WAAB01007967.1, forward strand.
TATGACTAATGCCAGTTTGGAGTATGAATTTATATAAAGTTAGGTTGATCCCTTGAGGAATGCTTGCTTAAGAAAGTGTATTTAAAGATCCTGTGGCAAAACTTCAGTCATTCTCTGATGTAAAGTAAATTAGAGTTCAGAAAGCCAATTCCCCCATTGTTTGGGTTACTTTTCATAGTGTCTGTTATGTTCTAAACACAAAAATTTGGATGCAATCCTATTTATCAATTCTGGACCTTGAATTACAAAGAATTCAAACTAGCTTTCTTCAAATGTGATTTTATAACTGATTTTCAAAGAATGTGAAGGAGCACAGTACATGTAATAGAAACATAATTTCAAAATTACAGAACAAACCAGAAGCCACAGAACCACACAACCCTTCTTTGATAGATGGCAGGCAGAAACAATTTTTGAATATTTTCCTATGCTAGGTAACATTTAGAGAGCCAGCAATTTATTTTGAATTTGGACACATTTTTCTCTCACCTCTTTTCTAAGCTGCCTCATTTGTATGTTACAGGAGCAGACAGATAATTCTTACAGGTGTCATCACATCACTCACAGAAGAGAAAAACCCTGGGAAACATTTCTTGAAGTTTTATTATCTCATACATAGAAAATACATATCCATTAACTATAGTGTGATTGAGTAGCATACAGTAGGATAGTACTTTGTATGTTTCTGGCAAGATCTATGAATTACAGCAACACATGTCTGCTTATATATATGGAGACATCACCTTGCAAACACATAAAAATGTAACGGGAATACAATAGCAACACTTGTTTTTTCCTACAAGATTTTCAGGAATACCTCAAATCTGTTTGGATAAAGTAATTAATTAATGACATGTTCAAATTTCCAAGTAAGATTGAACCTTAAATCAATTTCAATAGCTGTGCAGTAATTATCGTTACAGCCACATCCAGAGTACTGAAATGAGCACTTATTATTCCGTGCACCTACACAACTTCTTTCTTTGTACAACACGTTATATCAAATCCTTGATTCAACCTTCTGATCTTTAGTGTTATAAATCTTTGAGCAAGCTACAGAAGAAACTCAGATAGAAATTTAATTAACCAAAACGTTTAAACACATGATACAGTAACATAGTTCAGGATTTGTAACTTCAAACTTGAAACATGGAATTCAGTAAAGATTGATGCTTTGTTTTCCTTGCTTTTGACAGAAATCTAAATAGGTTTTTGTTGTTTATTTTATTCAATGGTAACATAATATAATTGCTATATTTTTTAAACATTATCTCAAAGTCTAAAAAATACAAGTAACAAAGGAGAATTAAATATAAATCAGTCTGAAGAAGACCTAGGCCAATCTGTAATTTCTGTAAAGACTAAATGAGTTGTAAATACATGCACACACACACACTCACATAAAAAACTCCAAGGTCTAACAAATGAACTCAGTGATATTTTTCTGTACTGCTTTTTCAGAAACTCTCTATTTTCACTCTTACAGTATGGGTATCATTTCAACAGTCCAACAATCTTACTAAAATCTAGGCTCAAGTCCTGGATGAAGCTCCAGACCCTGACTCACACAGGAGTCACATGCTTTGTCCCCTGATCCATCGTGCACAGTGATGGGTGGCCTGTCCCATCTGAGGCTTGGCAGCCCCTGGAACCTCAAGAGATCAACTGCAGATAAAGTACCCTGCCTCATCCTGGAACCCCAACATCAGGCTGTGGCACACCACTGGCTAAACCAGAAGAAAGAGTTTGGGTCACCTAACAGTACAACAGATGCAGAATGACCTTTCTTTCCTTTCTCATCAACTTCACATGTTGTAAAAAGCAGAGCCACTTGCCTAAAGTTCTCTTTCTGAAACCTGTCTTAAATTTCATAATGCAGGTGCTAATTTTTAAAAATATCTTGGAAGTAGGAAGCATCATATTTATCATCTCTCTCCCATCAAGAAAAAAACACACTTTCTGATATATGCCTTATCAAATACTTGGGGTTAGAGCAGGAAGAAAAAGGAGTGGAATAAAACTGAAGAAGAAAAACAAAAATGGGTTGATGAAAATAGAAGCAGAGGTAGGTACAAAAATAGAATCTTTGACACACACATACTAGACCCCATACAGCTCTTTAATAGCAATTGTCTCTATATCTGATTGTTCTCCTTTCCCTTGGTATTCAATCTGAAAGTCCAATTTGCCAGAATAATGTATCTGGTGTGAGAGACAATTTCTGCGACTGAAGTAACTGTTTCTTAGCAACCAGAAGTGCTCTAGAAACAGGTTTCATTTTCCCCCACTGCCACTGAGACACAGAATAATTGTCAAGATAATTATAATACAGTTTTTATGATTTACATATTTTATATAATTATTTAAAGAACTGTTCAATAAATGAAAGTGTTAATTGATCAGAGCAAACAGGATCCATACTTGATTTACAGATAGCCACTAGAAATCAGAATGAATTAGTTACTGTTGATCAGGGTTACAGATTTCAATCCAAGTAAACATATTTTTATTTTTTATTTTTATCAGTGTAATAGTGAGAGATTTCCTCAATTCCTCATCTCCCAAGGTCATGGTGCTGTTGTACCAAGCACTACACACAGACATGTAGAAGGGCAGCATGCCATCTAAAAACTTGGTTGTATAAACACAGGAGCCATATAAAACATGTAAAAAGGTGACTGTACTTCTCTGCTTACAGGAGCTGAGGGACCAGGAATCAGGTGCTTTCAGACACAAATCTAGCAGCTGGTTCAGAAAACTTCATAGTTCCAGTTCTCACTTTTGGAGACAACCCACACTATGTTTCTCAGTCTCACAGTATAGCCAGGATCATGCAGATGAGCAGCCCCTGGACACTGGCTCTAGCATGCTATTAAGATTGTTTCAGCGTAGACTGCTGTTCCCTCCTTTGATCTGGTGGAAGGCACATTCTCTACCCCATCACTTGCAAACAGGTGGCTGTGTAAGTAAACTGGTTGAATGAACTGATCTGGTAGACAAATACAACAAAGAGAGAAAATACATTGACAGGTTAGTAAAGCAATCTGATTTGCTCCATAATTTATAGTAACACAGAGGTGAGGCTGGAACGCCTCATAGGAAGGGAAAAAGAAGACAGGTAGGTGTGACTCTCTTCATATCAGCCTAGTTTCATAGCTTAAGCAGGTTATGAAACTGTAGCTCTACTGAAAAGGCATTGTACCCCAAGTGCTGCAATGCCTAATTCTTAGGGTCTTGCAACTATAGATCTACCACATCAACAGCTGAGGCTCCTTCTACATGAAATCAGTTTAGGTGGGAAAGTGGCTAGCACTTCTACATTTCCTTTTGTTACACAATTTTCAACACTAAAGCCGAAATTAAAAGAATATGTTACCATTAAAATGTATTTCCCCAGTTCCTTCCAATTAAAAAAAATAAGAAAAACAATGAATAGAAAAGGAGACAAGATGCAAACATGGGTAGCCTCAGGAGCAAAATCACAGAACATACAAGACACACCAACAGCCATTAGTAGTCACCACAGTGATGCTGCCATTAAAAGGTGAGAAAAAGTACATATCCTACTATGAAGACAATGAAGATATGAATTACATTACTAACATACAGTTGCGAAGAGTTGTTAAAATCCAGGAGATTTATGTACACAGAATTTTTTTATTGTTAGAGCACACACAGCAAGAACTTCTTACTGTGACAGGAATTGTTCCTGATGCCAGTGTTTGCTTTTTTTCAGCCAGTGCAAATCCCCAGGATTGAATTAACATAAAGAATGCTCACTCTGCTCAGTAGGATATTTACTTTTTTGGGTGGATATGACAGCCCTCACTGTCCGTGGATGACAAAAACCTCTGACAGTGTCATTGCATCAATACTATTTAATTAAAGATAATTAGTTGACTTCCACATTCTGACCATTTTTGTCCCCTTCTGCCTTCCAAACACTTCTATTATGACTAGATACTGAGAGAGTGAATTACAGCATTACAGTTTCTCTCTAGTCTGTGTGCCAAAATGGCCCTGGGCTCTGGTCTCCCAGGTAGCTGTAATATCCTTTTGTAAACCTCCCATGAATGATTATGGTAAATCTTGCTTGCAGCAGTTTCTGTTCCCTCTAGCATTTTTTCCAACCACCTGTCTGTGCTTTTCTTTGTTTGGTTTTTTTTTTCTGACTTTCAATTCCCTACTCTACCCTATACCCTACAGCATAACAGGCTGTCATAATGCACTTCTTTTCCCTTGCTGTCTATTTCTCTATGTATTGTCAGTGAAACAGTATGATTTTCAAGCCTTCTAAGACAAGTAAATTTTGTGCTAAAAACATCAGTACTAAGCATCCACAAAAATCAAACTGCATAAGTAAAATCATTTTAGAAACAGCTTAGTTGCTGCTATTCATTTGAATTGCACTTTAAAAATATACCTATTGTTCTTCTTTTCATTGAACTCCTATAGCAAAGATAACACCTCAAATGTTGAAGTAAAATCACTAGACAAATTAAGATCAAGTTTTTTAAACATTATAAGTACATTACAAGTTTGATAGTTCTTATCTCCTACTTCTTCTTTTTTAAGAAATAAAATAAATTACTTAGCTCAGCACATTATAGATACAACCCTAATAAAACTGTTCCAGCTGAAAACTAGCATGCAATATCAGCATTAAAAGCAAATAAGACTTGGGGGAAGATGGTGAAGAAAGAGTGGATTTGCATGTCTTAAATAGTTGCTAATGAAGTATAGGATCTTTCTGAGTTGAATCAGGTTTGTAGTGACAATAAACATTGTATGGCTCCACCTCCATACCACAACTGGAGGGGGCTTATCTCACTTTTAAGAGAACTGGTGATAAAATAGGTTCCAAATCCTAAAATATCTGAAACTTCTAATGTTCTGATTCAGTAAAGAAATAAAGGGCATTGGCTGCTTATTCGGTCACTGGTGGAATGTCCTATGTATCCTCAGAGCACTTCACATAATTATAAATGATGCATGTGCAGGAATCACTTCAATTATGTGTGAAAGCAATCACTTTTAGAATGGAATACAGGAACTCCTAAACACAAGGCAGCATTTTTCTAAAACACCTTTAGTTGCAGAACTGAAAATTGTCTTCCACACTCAAAAAATTACATGGATTATTTAGGACAATTGCAACTGGATATTAGTCCCAGGTTCAATACTGTGTTTTCTGAAACATGACATGGGAAAACAAGAATGATTCTCATACATAAATGGAGAACTCAAGAAGTAAGAAAATAAAGGCTATAGCTATTAGCTACATTATTATTAGCTCAGAAATCCAGAAAAATATTGACAGTGGATTTTGTTTTGGAAATTAGAACTGAATCAGACTTTCTCACTTTTACAAAAACTAGCACTGTAGTACAAATATGGAAATGTAGCTTAAGTAGCTAGAACTGTTGCTTTTGGGGCTTATGTGAGACCTATTTTAGAGAGTCAAATTGGCTACTGGATGAAGGCATTGAGTGCACCCTTAGCAAGTTTGCAGATGACACTAAGCTGGGTGGAAGTGTGGATCTGCTGGAAGGTAGGGAGGCTCTGCAAAGGGATCTGAACAGGCTGGACCGCTGGGCTGAGTCTAATGGCATGCCGGGTCCTGCACTTGGGGCACAACAACCCTGTGCAGTGCTACAGACTAGGAGAACAGTGGCTAGAAAGCTGCCTGGAGGAGAAAGACCTGGGGGTGTTGGTTGACAGTGACTGAACATGAGCCAGCAGTGTGCCCAGGTGGCCAAGAAGGCCAATGGCATCTTGGCTTGTATCAGAAACAGTGTGANAGGGAGCTGGCCTCTTCTCCCAAGTGACAGGAGACAGGACAAGGGGGAATGGCCTCAAGCTCCGCCAGGGGAGGTTTAGGTTAGAGATTAGGAGGAAGTTTTTTACGGAAAGGGTCATTAGGCATTGGAATATGCTGCCCGGGGAGGTGGTTGATTTGCCTTCCCTGGGAGTGTTTAAGGCACGAGTAGACATAGTCCTGAGGGACATGATTTAGTGTTTGATGGGAATGGTTGGACTCAATGATCCGATGGGTCTCTTCCAACCCGGTGATTCTGTGATTCTGTAAATTATCTTTTTTACTCTGTTGATGTGGATTGCACAATGTTTCCATAAGCAAAGGAACTAGCCTTGAATTTCTCATCTAAGCAAATCCCCCCTTTAAATTAACCTTATTTTTCTTCCTATAATAATAATTTTTTCCTACTGAAATAGTTCTACCAAATTATCAGACTTATAAAAATTGAATTTTTGAAGAATTTCAGTGTCCTTTTAAAATGTGAGGGAAACGCTAAGCCATTAACTAAGTTTACTGCACTGGAAATTTCATTTACATATAGGCCACAGAACTGGATTTTGTTTTACCCTATTGGGCAAATACCTATTTACCTTTAAAGACAAAGCAATTTGAATATTGGATTTTCAGTAGGAAACTATTTATCTCTTTCATGGTCTTCCTATAGAAGCAAGAAGAACCTCATTTTAACTACTGTACCTTCAGGGAATAAGGTTTGTAAGACCTAATCTTGAACTCCATGCACATATGTAATTTGTATAACGCATTCACTATCCTATCCACTGGATTAGGAGGAAACTGGTGAAATACCATAATGTGAAATTTTTTCCATCACTTTTTTACTCCAGAGGGTTGATCACATGAATAGAAAGTGTCTTTCCTCTCCTGAATTTTATTAGGAAGTTGGGTTTATAGGCTGATGTTTTCCCCTTAAAAAGAATGCATTTTGTATGATTTCTCCCTAGCTGCTGTTCCTTTTTCTTAAGTTTGCAATCACAATCCATTCTTGTCCTTTTTCTCTCTCAACAGTGCTATAAGGGGGGGAGATGTTGGGTTTGTGGGGTCTATTTTCTCCACAAAAACTTATATCCTTATATCAACAAAATTGCACTGTGAAAAGACTCCTTTGTTTGTTGAAATCTTTATTAGCAGACCACTGAAACATTTTATCTCATAAATCTAAATATCATTAAAATATTGGACACTCATAGGTTCAGTGTAGCATGAAACATGTCATTCAGTGCTGTTAATTTACAGGAATTAAACAGACAGAATAAACCAATAGATTTTAGTACGAGGAAGCCATGAAATGATAATCACTTTTTCTTTCTTTTATTTATTAAAAAGAGCATAAGATGCAGTCTTATGAACACAGAAAAAAAAAACCCCAAAGCCTACCTTCCCCGCCCAGAAAAGTAAAGATCCACACCCACAAGCTTAAAAATAAACTCAAATGCCCTCAAAACTGATATTTCAAAGTTCCTACAGTTCATCTGGAGAAGACAGGTCTTAACAACAAAGACTGAACAGGAGTGTTGAGTTACTTTCCACTCTGCAACCTACTCTGTAAGCATCATGTTTCCACTTTGGTTGTGGAAATTGTTGTGTATATTTGTGTTGTGTTTCAGAGGAGTTAGAGTTGGAGCTGGAAGCAGACAGAAAGTAGACAAAGATAACATATCTAGCTCTTTCACACCACATGCTTATGAACACTAAGTACACCGGGTAGTCCTAATGCAGTGTCAGCAGGACTTGCCTCAGTGAGACTGTTTGGTATTGTTCTTGTATTTCAAATGCACTGTTTCAAAAAATCAACATTACATTAAAATAACCTTATTGCTAAAGCTGTAATAAAATTTTCTATGTATACCATTTATTTTTCCAGTCTTAATGAAAACATTCTTGGTCTTCTAAGGTAGTAATTTTGCCTCATGATTTTACAGTTTATACAAACTCCCATTTCCTTCTGTAAACAGAATAGTATAGTGAAAAAATTCAGGGCACAGATGCAAGTTTGTGAAGCTTAAACTTAGACAATCCTTTGTGTAGTTTAGCTCCTTCTGTATCTCCAAGAAAAACATAAAACTGCAAAATACCCACAGATAGTTAAAAAATGAGGAGTGTTACAGAAAGCTGTCACCTTGATACAAATTAATCCTAGCATAAAGATAAGATCTTTTTGTTCTCAACATAATTCCGAACAGATACCTCATGTTCCTGAAAAATATGAACAGAAAAAAAAAGGTTATAAAAGTGCTATGTCTGATTACTTCAAAGAAGCTGAAACTCATCCTATTCTCTAAAGGTCAAATGCTACTTGTGAGTACCAGTGACATGAGAAAAAGTGGAAAAGTATGAGGAGGAAGGAGTGGCAGAAAGAAGCTATTAGAGGCTGAACATAGCCCCCACTCCCAATCTTCCTGCAAATGCTTGAGTTGAAGGAGGAAAAGGAATTGAAAGTGAAGGAGTCAAGCTGATCCTGTGAAAATAAGGGGGAAAGGGGAAGGTGTTTTAGTTTTTCTTTATCACTGCACATTTCTATTTTAATTGACAATAAACTAAATAAATTTTCCCCCAATTAAGTCTGTTTCTTCCATGACAATAATGGGTAAGGGACCTCTTTGTCTTAATCTTGACTGAAGTTTTTCCTTCTTATATTCCTCCCCTGTTCTATTGAGAAAGAGTGAAAGAGCAACTAGATGAGCATCTGGCAGCTGGGCATGGTCAATCCACCACAGCAGTATAGCTGTTTTGTTAGTAATATTACGGGCTGACTTTCATTAAATAACTATTTTCTCAGTTAGGCTGTTTCTGCAAGCTTTGTTCTGTCTTTCACTAGGTTAAATCACAGTCATAGCTTCATGCAACTTGAAGCTTTATAAGCCTGACTTTCTTCCTCATTTCCACAGTCTGGAATTTTGTATGCTTAAAAGGCAAGTAGAAGGTTGATATCTAAGCAGGAATAACAGTTCAATAGACCTATTGAATCATAAGCTATGTTAAATAAAATGGCAATTTAGTTTAGTTTCAGTATTGGTTTCTTTTTTTTTCATTTATAAAGGCAGAAGGAAAGCCACCGATTTATGTGATGAAGACTTAATTTAACACTTCATCTATAAAACTGCCGTTTATGTTAGCTACATAAATCAGTAGTACTGGAAATCTGCTGAAATATCACATTGAAAATTGACAGTACCTTATAAGATCTGCATCATGTACTACTACTGCATCATGTCGTAATACTAAATTGAACAGGATATAAATTTTTCTTCTGTGAAGTCATAATGAAGCCTGAAAACATCAACCATATATTCTACAGGTGCCAGCTGTTCACAACAGTGCACTTTAAGGTACTAATTAAGGAAATGTCTCATAGTGCTGTCTTGCCAAAGCCAGGGAAGCAAGGTACCATGCCAACAGCTCTTGAAATATAGTTGCTCTACTATTAAAGTAGTGTGAAACCACATCACATGAAGTGCTCATCTTTCTTCATCCCAAGCAATGGAAGCCAGAGTGGAAGAAAGAAGAAAGAAAATCAGGAGATTCTCAACAAACAGCAGAATAAAGCTTCACGTCCTCAAATTCCTTGAGGTTTGAGCTACAATGGGGAGTAGCAATCCTCACCTTGTTGGATGGACCTCTCAGGGAGGAGAATACATTAAGTTCTAGGCAAATCTGCAAGTAGTTCCAACCAGAAAAAGTCCATTCAATTTCTTTTCTTGATCCTTTTTGCTGTGATACCCATTCCTTTGTTTTTGGTTTCCAATTATACTATATTTAAGTTTTAATAGTGTTCTGTAATGCAGGAAGCATAAGACAAAATATACAGAATATATAGAATATATAGACGAGAACTATCCCAAGGATACATGATTCAGCAGAACAAATATGCCTGAACTTCTAAATTACCATAAAAGCAGTGAAATTTAACTTCACAGAAAATACTTGAGAGATAATATGTGCAATGAAGATTAGATAACTCAGTAAAGACAAAAAAGTAAAATCTTTGAGAATACTTTCCAAGTGATGAAAGCTTGGCTACTGATCCTAAACAGTGGCACTTTGTAGCTGTATAATCTGATGTCCACATTAATTGGTCTAAGTATTTTCTCCCCTGCCAAAGATAAGCCACTTCTCTTTTTCACACAGCTCTGAGATTTCTTTTAAGCCACACTGCTAAAAGCTGTCTATTATCTTTAAAAGTTGAAACAGTCATGAATAAGCTATGGCAAGTTTTAGTGTTCAATAATTTTGAGTGATGCAAATATTCAGTCAGATTTTCTCTCATTAAACTCAGTGTTTGTTTTGAAGGTTTTTTTCTTTCAAAAAATATTTAATCTAGAAATAAGAGCTCCCTTCTTATCCATGATAGAACAGTTTTTAGAATATAAAAGGAATAATTTCATTTCATTTTAATTGAATTACATTCAGACACTACTTTGCTGATACACTGTCCTAGTGCTGGTTGACTCCAAAGAACTGAGAGATTTGCAAGTTATGGTTTCCATTTATGGAAGCCATAGGATATGAACAGGCTGGACCACTGGGCAGAGTCCAATGGCATGAGGCTTAACAAGGCCAAATGCTGGGAACTGCACTTGGGGCACAACAACCCTATGCAGAGCTACAGACTAGGAGAACAGTGGCTAGAAAGCTGCCTGGAGGAGAAAGACCTGAGGGTGTTGGTTGACAGCGACTGAACATGAGCCAGTAGTGTGCCCAGGTGGCCAGGAAGGCCAATGGCATCTTGNCATTAGGAAAAAAAAATTTCACAGAAAGCGTCATCAGGCACTGACAGAGGCTGCCCAGAGAGGAGGTTGAATCACCTTCCCTAAAGATGATTAAAGGACAGGTGGATGAAGTGTTGAGGGACACGGTTTAGTGATTGATAGGAATGGTTGGACTCGATGATCCAGTGGGTCTTTTCCAACCTAGTCATTCTATGATTTTATGATCCTAAGTTATGTTGAATCTTCAGGAATACACCCTTCTTGTCCTCTTCCCAAGGTCTTAGATGGCATTGTAAAGAGATAGTATTCTTTTCTATCAAGCGCCTGCATAGTGTTTCATCCTCATCCTTGCTGCTTTCTTTTAATCCAGCTGTTTCAGTTCACAGGTTTTTTTTTCATTCTAAAAATCATTTCCCTTACTCCTTTTCTGGTGAGACTGCTATAAATAGAGTGTCTATGATGGATAACCCCTCAAATATTTGTTTTTCCAATGTTTACAAGAGGGGCCTTCCACTTTAACTATTTGGTTCTGCAATGTTCACCTAGGAGAAGTTTGTTTCACCTCTGTAATGTCACACAAAGCAACTGAAGAATTCATATTTATTTTTGAAGTAATAATAGAAATAATATTTTGCATGAAAAATTAAATTAAGATTAAACTTATCACTGTTTTAGAGATGTCTGGTGTGAGTCACTGGATCAGGTCTTATCATGTCCAAGAGCTGTAAAGTCTTTCACATAAGCTTAGAACTACAAGCATGGAAAAAACATGGGCAGCTCTAGATACAAGGTAATAGAGCAAGAGCTATTACCTGGGATCAGGATTTGATTGCAACATGAAAGAGTTCTGACATGGGAGCTGCATTCATCTCAGGGGTGACTTTAAAGATAAATATAGTAGAAATTAGGGACTTGGAAGAAATTAAAATTGCATATTTTGTCAGTCCCTGTAATGCATGATGGCTACTATTTTTTCATATGTACAAGATTTGGAGAGCTTGGACTCCAAGTTTGGTGGCCTCTGCCTGTGATAGGGAGACCAAGGCAGCTTTGGCTGGATGCCATCTCTTCCCAGGTGACTCGATTATTGCCGCTCACCAGTCTCGACCCATGGTAAGAGCAACAGTAGGCTCCTCCACCAGCACACGTCTCCCGCTCTCACCCCTCATGGCAAGAGATATTATGGGCTGATCTTTCGTCTCAAGAGAGAAAATGGAGCTGGAGGTCCCAGGGCAAGAGCTGGAGGGAACACTAAAGGTGGGAGCCTTGTACTCAGTATCCTTCCTGGAGCAAGAACAGGTAATGAGTAGCAGGAAGAAGATAAACTCACAAAATCAGGGGGGAAAAAAAGCTGCGGAAAAAAGAAGCCCATGACTCAACAAAAATCAGCTACGGGAAGTAGAAGGATGAAATAGGGGGAAATATTAATACTTTAAAAAGCTCTTTCTAAGGCAATTTTCCAAGTAAAATTTCAGTCAGCTTTGACAAGCAAAAGATACTAATTATTTCTAAAGTATTTCAAATCATGTTTGGATATGACTGAATTTTTCCACTTTCTAAAGACCCATCTGCTACATGAAACAGAGAGTTCCTACAGTTGAAGATACTTAAATAAGTAAAATATTTCATATTGTATTTATTTTTCAAAACTGTCAAAAATATGTTAGGACAGTATTTGGTTTAGATCCATACAAAGCATTTGAAAAGTTACAAAAATCTGTTCTTAAAATTCAGGCCACTTTTTTCACCTACCGTATTCTGTGGTGTTCTTTTCTTGCTTTCTTAATAAACTCATCTCTATTTTTGAAATTACTTTAGGTAGAAAACGTCCTACCAAGTAGCTGTGCTACTTTTTATTCCTAGGTAGTCTGGTTATCTGTATTCATAAATATTCATAAAGATATGTGCAATTAATAGAACTATTAGCATTGAATCTGTGAAGAAAAGTAGAAAATATCATTGATTTTGTTTCATTAGAAGTACAGTTCTGTATAATTATCTCTATATGACTCTTAGCATAGTCAGCAATACATATTGCATATTCCACAATTATACCAGTGTATGCCTCTGACAACTGCAGTCTTAGAATTTACGTCAGAACTGAAGCTATTAATTGATGCACATCACAGCATAGAAGCAATTTGAAATTCATGCTCATCAGATTTCTAATACACCACAGTTTCCAACTGTCATTAACAGAGAGAACTCATGTGTTAGTAATGCTTACAGAAAATTCTACATGAAACCTAAAGATATGATTACATATGCTGCATTGTGCAGCAGACTCCTGCCTATCCATACAGTACATTTTGCTCTGATATTTTCAAATTACTCTTAAACCCTTCTTACTACTTGCACATCACTTTTGCATCAGTCAAGCTGTAGCTTTATCAGTGGTAAGTTATCAAATTTGTTCTTAGTTTAAAAGCAAACTAAGTTTATCTTCTGATTTCTGTTCAAGGTTAGTACCTTTGCAAGAAGTAATATAAATACATAAATTTAGTATTTCAGTCAATAACTGTTATAAGTACACTCTATTTCCTACAGCTCTGCTGGATAATATGGTTGAATAAGGAATAAACTTCCCATACTTGGGGGAGGTGGGGGGGTATGGGTGTGTGTTTCATCTTGTTGATAAACATTTAAAACTATTCTAAGTTATTTTCCTAAAGCTGTTTTTTCTGGAGTGAAAAAGGCTACAATTGGACTGGGCTGTGAGAGACTGGGAAAGGGGGTCAGATATCCTTCAGTTACCCTTAGCATGAAAGAAATACATGCACTTGTTAACTACTTTGGTTTTGACAAGACAACTAATTCCAGGCAGAATTGAAATTGAAAAATTAGGTTAGGAAATGATGAAGGCCATGGGGCTCATTTGCTTGTTTACTTGTTTGTTTGGTTGGTTGGTTTAATGTAGTTCAGAAGATAGGAGAATTCCTTCCTTCACCTGTGCATGTACTCTTAAGCACAGTAATACTAATAAGTAGGGCTTTTGCATTGCTTAGAATGTCCATCAAAATTTATTTACAGCTATGCAACTCTGATATCTGTGCTTTGGAGGTTTAGTAATCTTTTTCTCCATTATTAAAAACAATGTAGTTGCTATTCACTTCCTCACATTTTATGCAAATATCCACAGATCTCAAGGCATAAAATATGTTGCAATTCAATTATTCTAAAGTTGCTATTGTTATGCCCCTGGAGTGCATTGCCTTGTATTCCTTATGTTCCAAGTTATGCGCCATGCAGCAGAATGCGTACTAGACGCAAAACAGTAACAAAATTCAACAATTTTTTTGTGAGGACTTTTCTGCTCAGCAACTGCATTCACATTGACAAAATGAGGCAACATAGATAAATGAGATAATAACAGTCCTCTACTTTGTCATAGCCAAAATTCCAGCTATGTACATTCAATTAATTCCATTGATAAAAACAGAATGCTTTGGTTGTATTAAAAGAGATGGCAGCCGCTCAACAAGTTTCTGGAGTCAACTGTATAGAATTTAGATTTAGCTTGCTCTGGAGCTGGAAAGTCCTAACACCATTTTATTGAGGTTTAAGATACCAAGCATTTCCAGGACTCATATTTTCTGATAATTGCTTGTAGGCAATAGCAACATTCTGAAATTGACCTTTGTCAGAACTGTGAAGGTCAACGTATCTGTTTAATAAATCCCAAAGGTGGAAGCCATCATTTTATGAAGTCCATCTAGGATAAGATAAAGGCCTAAGGTTCTAACAAAGGCACCTTAATAGCTGTAGATGTGAATCTCACAGTCCGCTTGCTATGGTCATAAAGACATAATTGAAAGACGTATTGTGACCATCACCCTCTTTCAAATCATAAAATGTTGCTAATATATAATTCCTTTAAATGAGACAGTTTAAGTATTAAAAAAAAAAAAAAAAGCCTAACACTTATTTAGCTGAAGAGCTTTTTGGTTTTGTTGTGCATCACATATCTGGTAGCGACTCTCTCCTGTATGCTTCTGAAGGAATATGAAGAGTTTGTTGCATTTGAGGTTTGTGAAATATAGAATAATTCAGTAATAAACTTTTAAATCATTGAGTTTAATATTTCTGCTCATCTTTGTGAAGAAGTCAGAATTTGCAAATAGTCTGTTGAAAAAAGACAGATTTTTATACTGTTTATCACTGACATCATAGCATTTACGATATAAATGACTAATCAGGTGTAGGATCATACTAACCCAAAACATGATGCACTTTTTTCCCCAGTGACAGCAGAACTAACCTTTTGTGCTACATGGTATTTTAAACTCTATCTTTTGGCACTGGAGGAATTAGTCAGTCATGCATGAATACTTCTGCTGATAGGATTTTTATTATGCAGTTCACCATAGCCTAGTATTATTAGTATCAAATAAAGTAAGTATTTAGTCATTATGAGGTGTTATGATGCTTCCCCAAGAATGTCCTGCACATCTGCTCTTGTCCTCTGAACTCCAGTGTCAGCTTCTGGAAAAACAACTGCCATCAGCGTTCATTTCTTTCCCCTTGTCTCTTTCAGACAGTTGTTTTTATTTATCCCAAAATTCTTTGTTAGTGAAGATGCTAAAGAGTGAAATGTGAATGAAAAATCTCACTTTTTATGTTGCTACAGCACATTCCTCTATATTTTAGTAATATTTTCAGAGAGTCAAGAATGAAAAGGAGTATTTTGAATAGCAAGTTAAATCTAAAGAAGAATTCTCATGTTAAAAAAAAAAAGCCTACACATTTATTTCTTTTTTTTAACACAGGCAAGACAGGAAAGGTAATAAGAAAGCCAATATGAGTCAATATGAAAACAACATCATTCTGTGCCTGCCTTGTCTTATAACTAAATTCCCACCTAAATTCCAAAGTCTGGAGGCTTCAGCAAAAGGAATGACAATTTAATGAGTAGCAGGAAGGGCAGGAAGCTTGTATTTCAAAATCTTATGGAAGTTTCCAAATCCATCTTTAGGGTATTTTTCCATTAATGTTCAGTCATTTCTCTCATACTTTACTCTCTTATAACACAACCATTAGAAGGAAAAAAAAACACCCAACAAATTATATATGTTTCAATAAGTGCTTTTGTGACTATTTTTCTTTTGTTTCTACTACATTCAGATTCATACAATACTGCAGTATTGCTCAGGCAGCACAGTCCAATGAAAATTTCAGGAGTTAGGATGGGATCTATTAAAACAAGGGGATTAGGACTCTCTACTGTAAGCATGTATACCTGAGTTATTAATTTCAATTTTCCTCTGCATGTAAAAACTGCAACTTTAAGGTGAGATTTTTCATGCCTCTAAGTAGATAACAATCTTACGAGAAGCAGTATGCTCTATATTCGTTGGTTTCTCCCTTGAGCATGAGCAAAGCTTGGCATGACTGGCTCAGATGAAGGTGTTGCATTGTAAATACTTCTAAAGAAAATAAAATTTTCTCCAGGATCAGGGTCTTCATCCTGAAAATTAGTTCATTTTGTTTTCAATAGGTCTTATTTGTTATTAGATAGGCCAATACATCCCCTGTGATTCTCTTGGCTTCACTGGAGCTTCAAATATTTATGCAATCCATTAAGCACAATCTTCATCCGTAAGTACTCCTACAAACCTTGGAAGAATTACTTGAGAAATACATGAATTTTTACAGTGTGAGAAAATATAGCAAGACTGGGTCATAGTTAAGGAAGCAGCTTGTTTACATGCTTCATGCAGGTGAACTTAATACCAGAGATACTTATGATCTTTTCTATTGTCACCTTGAATATCCATCCTAATTAAAAATTATACAAGATACAAAACTTAATATATTTTTTTCCATTCTCACAGGCTTAAGCAACCATTTTATGCTCAAATCACCTTCTGCTGTCAAAATAAAGATACTTGTGGTTCTTTTAAATACTGGGGAGATATCTTTTGACCTGTTGTTTTACCACTGGAAAATTACTTCCATTAAGAAAAGAATAATTAGAACAGCAGAGAGGACGAAATATGCCAGAAACAAAATGAGAATTTAACTGCAAAATAAGGGATGTCAAATCTTAATTTATAGTCAATGAATTCAACACTCCCAATCCACATATTAATATTTCATATAAATCTCGGAGAAATTAAAGTAACATTGAGCATGCATAAAATGTAGAGTTAGCTAGTATTATAAAAGCTGAGTATTTCCTTTATAAATAAATCAATCTGGAAATCTGTGTATGAGGCACAGAGAACATTTTTGATATTTTGAATTTATAATGGGCTTAATTACTGCTCTGGGATTAATTTCACTTTTAAAATGCAAAGAATTATTCCATAGTGCTAATGAAACAACAGAACAAATAATTTTTCCAGGCTTTCAGTTCTACACATAACAATAGGAAGCATTACAATGTACAGAGTACGTTCTACTGAGTCACACAACTAAATTCAAAATGTTCTTTTCCAGCTATTCCTCCAACATACTACACACTTATATTTTCTATAAAGATTTGTAAAATAGATGTTATTTTCCTCTAGTTGAATATTATTGTGTGTTTAGAACATAAAGGGATTCCTAAGGAAGTGGAGTTCAAGGTGAGTGAAAGGAACAGGGATGTGTTTCTGCATGGAGATGCAATAAACAACAAAAAAACTGCATAAGAGCTAGTTGTGTCCAGATAGCATGTGTTGAGACAAACTGGATGAAGAAAGGGAAGATTGAGACAACAGTGATCAGTTTACATAGTAGAACTTCCTTCCAAGGAGGCTGTATAGGTGGATAGTAACTTCCTGTTACAATGGCTTATATAGGACAGCCAACCATGGAGAACTCCAAACTTCATAGCTTTTCTGTAGTATTGTTTTAACACTCACTTGCCATGCTTATATCTTTGCATTCAGGAAAGAAGTGTTTAACTTGATGATTTCTGGTTTACTTCCAGTGGGCATAATGTCTTGATGTAATGGCATTGGAACTCTTTCTACTTCTGTTATAGAGCTGAGGGTGTCAGGTGCGGAGGGTATAAGAAGGAGGAAGACACAGTGAAGACAGACACTGCAGAAGGAGTCACAACCTATTACCTGTTCTGACAGCTGTTCTAGTGTCCTATATATGCAGCTAAAATAAAGAATCAGATGATGTGAGTATCCAAAACAAAAGCTGCATTTTCAAAACTCTTGCACTGTCCACACCAGCTGTGAATATTGACCTAGAATTTGGAGCAAGTGAAAGGATTATGCTGTTATTTCCACTCTTAATAACTGAACACAAAGTCAAAGAGAAAAACAGTTTTGTTTATGCATCTGTCTCCTTAATAGGTTCTACATTTAATAGATTGGATTTTTGCTTTGTTTCTGCTAATTAACCACATCTTTTCAAATTGCTTTCTACCCTCCCTGAAAACATGTACAACATTTCACTATAATGTGAATACACTTCAAAGTTGAGGAATCTTACTACTCTCCCAGGTTATATGGAGGATGTAATTTAGAATGCTTCCTCAAAATTATCACTGAAGTTATGTTAGACTTCTGCATCTGCATTATTTTTTATTACTGCATATCTCTAACTGTTCCAAAATGTACCAACTTAATTTAGTGACTTGAAAAAGCATAAATGACATCGAAGTACCAGTATCAACTAGACTGCCAAAGCATCTACATAAAGCATGAATGGGTGATATTGTAAAAGGAAATAACTTTTGATTCAACTGGTGCATATGAGTCATAACATCACAGACTCGTGCAATAGTTTGGGTTGGAAGAGACCTTAAGGATAATTGAATTCCAACTGCCCTGCCACGGACAGGGCCACCTTCTACTAAATCAGATTGCTGAAAGCCTTGTCTAGGCTGGCCTTCAACACCTTCACAGATGGAGCTTCCACAACTTTTCTGGGCAAACTTTGCCTCATCACTAGCACAGTTAAAAAATTCTTCCTAATAACCAATTTTAAATCTACCCTCTTTCAGTTTAAAATCATTACCCCTTATTCTGTCACTGCATTCCCTGATAAACAGCTCCTACAGTTTTCCTGTATGTCCCCTTTAAGTACTGGAATGCTGCTATAAGAAAGCAGAAAACCTGAGCTTGGCTTTTTAGGTGCCTTATGAAGAGAAGTATGAGCACAAAATATTTAGACAGCAACTGCAGTTACATTGTTGCAACAGAAGATCAGAGATGTGACTAGTGATATTAGCAAGTTAGGATCATAGAACCATAAAATCATAGAACTGCTAGGTTGGAAAAGACCTTTGATATCATCAAGTCCAACCATACCTGTCCACTACTAAATCATATCCCTAAGCACTTCTTGTACCCATCTTGTAAATACCTCCAGGGATGGTGACTCAACCTCCTCCCTGGCCAGACTGTGACAGTGCCTGAGAACCCTTTCAGTGAAGAAAATGTTACTGATGTCTAATCTAAATTCCCCTGGTGCAGCTTAAGGCCATTCCCTCTCATCCTATCACCTATCACTTGGGAGAAGAGATTGACACACTCCTTGTCAGAACCTCCTTTCAAGGAGTTGTAAGCAGTGATAAGGTCTCCCCATTCTCCTTTTCTCTAGGCTAAACAAACCCCAGTTCCCTCAGCCACTCCTCCTAAGACTTGTTCTCCAGCTCCTTCACCAGCTTCATTCCTCTTCTCTGGACATGCTCCAGGACCTCAATGTCTTTCTTGCAGTAAGGTGCCTCAAACCAAACACAGTATTCAAGATGCAGCCTCACCAGTGCTGAGTACCAGGGCACAATGACTTCCTTGGATCTGCTAGCCACGCTGTTTCTGATACAGGCCAAGATGTCATTGGCCTTCTTGGCCACCTGGGCACACTGCTGAATAACATTCAGCTGGCTTTTAAACAACTCCCCCAGGTCCATCTCTGACAAGTAGAAGAAAGGATTAGTCATTACTACATAGAAAATATGGCCATTTTACTCCATGTTGCCTGTGGATCCCTTCCTCTTCTAATCATTTACTCTTCATTTTTCCAGCTGTTTCCCATCCCTTCTTTACTTATTACCAGCAGAAGATACCTGGCTCTTCTGAAATGCTTTCTTATCCAAGTTAGGTCCTACATGAGAAGAGTTTCTATTCATTGCCCAAAATAATTTAGCAACTCTCATTATTACCCTCCACACACCAAAATACACTGAGTTAGCCAGGCTTATTAGTGCCCTCTAACTATTCCAGATTTGATCATTTAAGTACTTTGCTCAACAAGTAGTTGAGTATTAATTACTGCACAGAGAAAAAACATTTCAATAAAAGGCTGGAGGCAGAGTGCAACATGCAAAATAATTGTGCCTGTTAACTTGAAATTTTGAATGCGACATTTCAAACAATAGTTATGGCTGCAATGACTGTGAATTGTAAGATATTTGTGTTAATGATGTTATAAAGTTAAATTGTCTTCCTATATGTGGTTTATGTGCCCAAAATGAGAATTCTAGAATGAGAAATCACTTCAGATTATATAAGAACAAGGCTCTACATAGTGTTGCATAAAGGGCAGCAATCACACAAAAGAGAAATTTTCTGTATTATTGCTCGAATAACCATGACTGAAAAGAATTTTTTAACAAATATGAACGTCATTCTGTGTGAGCTTTTTTCATTGTTATTTGCTCCCAAGCTTAAAGTAAGACAATGATTGATGGATTTGTGAAAACAATATTCCCACTACCAGTCTTACCCTTCAGGTAGCTCTCTGTATTTTTGCACTATTTCAAATAATCACAGTCTCTGGTAAGATACTAATGAAGTTGTTTATGGTTGCCTTAAACCAAAACCAATATATTAGTCTACAGCCACTAGTGATTCTCACTGCAATGGATACAGCCACAAAAAAAAAAAAAAAAAAAGGACAATGCAGCTTTGCAGTCTCAGTTAAATCACAGAAACATTTATAGTGGACTTATAAAGTTTGATGTGATTTTTTTCCCCCTTTGCACTGAGCAGAGACCATGACAAATTTGGAAAAACATGAAAAAATGGCAGACCTTTCTCTTTTCCAAGAAAAACAATATGGTGTGAATTATGACCTTGCAGACTTTTCCTGTGGCCATGTGCAAAATATTTTTTGAAATTCGTCTTTGCTCCCTCCATCTAGAAACAATATTATACATGGAGAACTTTAATCACAACAGTGAGATTACTCATATCAGTGAGATAACTTGCCGTCATAAATAGTTGCAAAACTAGGTTTTGATGGCTGTAGTTGGATAGCTGTCACATTATGAAGCACATTATCAGCATCAACTGAAAAATAAAATGCCTTTTGCTGGAAATTTATTATTTTTTTATTATCTGAAGTGACATTTTAAAACCAAACTTTGTGTTTCTGAATCAGCTTCATAGCAAACTGACAGGAAAAAAGGTTAAATTATTCATTCAAAGAAAATTATTTCTTTCAGACAGAAAAAATGATACTTCTCAATAATATATATTTTCTTGTTACTGAAATCTGTATTTTCACAGTGATTTGTGAAAAAAATAATCAAAGATTCTAGGTATTATCTTTGTCTGATAAGTGCTTCTTTTTGACTATCTTCACATTTAAATAATGTCATGAAAAGTATAGTCCAAAGGTTATATTCATGGCTTAATCCCTCAACCCACAAACATTTTCTATACTCAGAGATTAAAAGGACCTTTGTGTTCATTTATAATCTGGATTCCCAGTCTGATCCAACAGAGTGGATCTACACAATCATATGGGACATGTCTGAAAAATCTACTGGAATAGTTCCAGATGGTAATTGTAATTCATTTCCATGCACAGATTAATTTTCAGTGTCCTGGAAGTACATCTGTTTTTTAGCAGTCATTTGTCCTCCATTTTACCAGTGGGAAACTGGGATAAGAAAGGTAAAATTCTATTTTCTTAGACAGATCTTGCTCAATATTTGAACCAATGCAGAACTAGACACTATTTCACCTATTCCTCCTTCCTTTCTCAAGTAAAATAGGGTTTAATGCTCAGTTTTGTGTTCATATGATTTATGTAAAAAAATTCCTCAAATTTTAGACTCAACCCACTATGTATCATAATGAATCATATAGTATTTTATTTATACTGACACAATGCTCAGGAAAAAGAATGTCTGAAAAATTGTGGATTACACAAATCTACAGATCTATTAACTTTGAAATTACCTGTCCGATACTTATGAAATTGAACCAAAAACTAAGAAGGAGCTACATGAAAGTGCTGCTGATTTAAAGGCTATTTTCTCCCCATAATGTATTGGATGACAAAGGTCTTCCGTATCTTGTCAGTTTTTCTGCCTGCAGCAAAGTCAGTAGTTAATGGTCATTCTGTTTTTCAAACCACCCAAGATTATAAAACCTTCCGTGGGGGAATAAAATAAACCAGGCCAAGTACAGAAAAAAAAGAAAACTCAATATTAGCAGGCCAACATTCATTTACTTTTCTTGGAATAGCATTAAGTAATTGCAGGAGTTAATCAGAGTCTTCTTGTAAGAAATATGTGAGAGCTTAAAGGGTGAGAGAGTGAAGGATCCACTATATGACAAAGAAAGGAAGAAATAGTAAAATGAACCTCCTGAAGTGATGCTCTTAGTTCTTCAGACATTCTGCTTTTGTCATTTCTTCTGCTTTCTGTGGGTCTTTTCCCACTTATTATCAATTTATGATTATAGGGAAAGGACAAGCTGGAAAAATACAAATAAAACTAACAAAAATAGCCTGAAGGGGAAAATATACAAACGGAAAGAAGCCAAGCAGACTTGCAATAGTGAGTGCTTTCTACCGTTCACCTTGGTTAAGTTAATGGTTTCTAAGTAAATTGATCCAAAGTTGTCTTCCTTAATAGTATTAGAGGGAAAATGTAAAACACATGTAGTAAATAAAGCTGTTAGTCTAAAATAACTTGGGCAATAGTAAACAAAGGATGCTAAGCTCTGCTTATTACTCTTCTATTAGTTTAGATTCTTTTAATGGCTATAGTATTCTCACTATTATAGTATCCTCACTATTTATGAGAAGTATGATGCACATTTCAAGGACAGCACTGTGGAAATCTGAAAGGCCTTCTGTCCTTTCTGTTACTCTTCTGCTTGGCAATTAGTCATAGTAGGAGAAACAGAGAACGTATTTCTCCTTGAGACATACCAAGATTCACACTCTGAAGTAGCAATTTTCCAGTCCTGAATTATGAACAGATCACATGACTTTGAAGCTGACTGAGTTAGGAGGCAGTTCCCATTAACAGACTGACAAAATGTCATCTTTGTCTCTGAGCAGCAAAGGAAGGGCAAGATATAAATGTTCCTCTGCGGCAAGCAGCCAGACTATTAGACATGAGCAAGTCCAATTCTACCTGAACTGCAGAAGCTAGCAAATGCCTGTGGAAGTGCTGCACATTCAAAAAGGCATACTCCACACAAATGGGAAGGCTTCCATGTTCTTGCCTTCCTCAAAGAAACGAAGCAAAGCCTAAGCCTCCAATGTCACTGTTGTGGCATATAGAATCCTAGACTGCTTTGGGTTAGAAGGGATCTTAAAGATAATTCTGTTCTAACTCCCTTGCCATCCACAGGACACTTTCTACTAGAGCATCTTGCTCAAATCCCCATCCAACCTGGCTCTAAACACCTCCAGGGATGAGGCTTCCACAGTTTCTCTGGACAATCTGTTCCAGCATCTCACCACCTTCATACTGAAGAATTTCTTCCTTATATCTAATTTTAAATCTACTCAGCTTAAAACCATTACCCCTTGCTCTATTGCTACACTTCCTGATAAAGACCTCCTCACCTTCTTTCCCAGAGATCCCCTTTAAGTACTGGAAGGTTTCTACAAGGTGTCCCTGGAGCCTTCTTTTCTCCAGGATGAACAACCCTAACTCTCTAAGTCTTTCTTCATGGAAGGGGTGCTCCAGCCCTCTGATCATCTTCGTGGTCCTCCTCTGGACTCACTCCAAAAGGTCTGTGTCTTTCCTGTGTTGATGGTTCCAGTGCTGGATGCAATACTCCGGGTGGGGTCTCGCGAGAGCAGAGCAGAGGGAGCGAATCACCTCCCTCTACCTGCTAGATATCAAAATGTAGAGTTCCAGCTAACCTCAATAAAATCAATAACTTCAGAAGATCTTATTCTGATGGTGGATATGTTTGCATAGATTTTTAAGATCAAGCTTCATATTTTCAAATGAGAATTCAACAGAGAAATGCACTCTGGTAATAATATGAGTTTTATTAAAAATAAAAGACCTAATTCCTCGGTTCATGACTCCAGGATTACATTAGTGAATTTCCATGGAGTTATAAACAGTGAAAAACTCTCCAGATTTGCACCATCATAGACTTCAAACAATGTACTGTGGAATTTTTGCCCATAACATGTGGGGAGTATGTGGCACAGGAGAACACTTTCAGTGATGAAGGACAAGGTTTTGGTTGGAGTGGAAGGGTAGGAGTAGTCCTTTTTGCTTTTTTTATATATTACGAATGTTGTGTGAAATTAATTTGCTGATCAAATGTCTGATGACAATATCATTTTAGTTAGTCTATATATTAACTTATATCCTTGAAAGAATCATTATTCACTAAATGAAAGAAAGAAGGAACAAATGAAGAGTATATTAATATCTGCACATTATTATCTATCATAAGATTGATATTCATTGGAACTGTAGAGTTTATGACTCAATTGTTTTAACAAAAAAATTGTCAGTGCAAGGCAGTTGCTGGCTTATTTAGAGGGCTTGAAAAAACCCAAACCTAGTTTGCAAATCAATTTTTTATGTTTTGGTTTAGTAACAGAATAGAACTCCTCTAGATACAATAGCTTTACTGACTGTACTGGAACATTTTGCTTTTCATCTACCATGTGAAAAGAAATACAGAGTGATTTCTGTTTCCAATGGATTTACTCGTGGTACTAAATTCAGCACACAGAGGGCTTTTAGGAGACTGAACTATAATACAGAATCCTACCACCAAGTCAGAAACAGCAGGGGACAGAGAGGAAAGGTTGCTTTACTGTACCAAGTCTGCAGCAGTAATCTCTCTGAGTGGTGGAATTAGTGTCCAAATGTAGTTTTGAATAGCTTTACAGATATATTCCTTTCGTTTTCCATCATAGCACACACCAAAGAAAATCACAGTATTCCTGGATTTGGTCAGATCAGAAAATGAAAAATGTTTCCATTAGATGCAAGAGAAGGCAAGATTAAGATAAGAAGTTTCATCCAATTTTTTTGGTAGATGGAAGCAGATGAGTGAAAGTGTAATTTTTCTTTTGCCCTTATATATGGAGACTTTTAAGGTCTGAGCTTAAATGCTGTTATTGTGTGTCACCCATAGACATATGAACAGAATGAGATTAAGGATGAAGGAAACCCTCAGAAATGCTAAAAGTACACTCAGGGAATTTCTCAAAAGCATATAGTTCTTTCAGTAAATCTACTGCAGAAGTCTTTGTCTCATCTCTTTTCTGTCTTCATGCAGCAAGACTATTAGAGTATATTAAGAGCAGTTAATGCCAGTATGTGTCTAGGCCAGCTGGTTCTCCTGGGAGGAGCCCATAAGATACTGAAAATTGTCTGGGCTCCAGTTGTTGTAGGGTTAGCAAAATGATAGTCAGTCACATTTTCTTCCAGCTGTGCAATATTATGAAGATGTAATCCCACACATGGATACTAACTAGACAAATCATATGGGAAAGGGAAGGAGGCTTAGTTGACGATCTCAATGTACTTTTGTAGTAGTAATATTTCTGTACCAGACAGGGACTTGATCTTCATTTCTTCTATGCTACTGCAATAAGAAGTTTATACAAACTGAAATAACTCATAAGAGGTCTTATCATTTGGTTAGCTAATTCCAAAAGCCTAAAATAATATTTTGTGAGGATTGTTTATATGCTGTAGGCAAAAAAAACCCTAAAGAACCTGTTTCTCTGACTCCATATGGATAAGCAGAGTCATAGAAATGACAGACAAAGTCACATGTAGAAAAAGACGCACTCAGGAGGGTTTAATAGATGCTGTTATGGCTCAGTTTAAATGATCTAACATAAACAAACTACTTCCAGTGATATTTTAACACTTCTCTACACTCAAATTTACTATCAGTTGTAGAACAAAGAAAAATAACCTCCAGGAAAACCTATTTAAATTAAAATTCTATTAAAAAGTTAGGTCATTCTAACCAGACAATAAAGATAGAAGAACAATATATTTATTGTGGTTTAACCTGGAAATTAATACTGCAAGGTATCGTGTATTTCTGCCAGGCTTCAAGTGCTCTGAATTTTTTAGGCTTAAACTGCTGACAGGGTGGAAATCAACACCTTGGACAACAAAACCAACAAGGAATATGTCCAAACAGAAAATAAATAATGTTTTTATGACATGAGAAAGAAATTGGAACATATTTTGATAAGTACAGATAATAAAAATCACCAGTAAAAGGAGTCCAGATTCTGCGGCGGTTGTAGACAAGTGTAGATGTTGTTAAATAATTAATCTATTGAAGGCTTAAAATTGGCAAGCATAACATCAAGTCTGCAAATTAGCAATGAGGCACATGAATACTTATTTCATATTAGTGGGACAAGCCAGAGGCTAATTTTCAGTATTGACACTTAAAAAAAAATGTTTTTCAGTGAAATGGGGAAGGCAGGAGCAGTTATTACAGAAACCCTCCACAAAAAACCAAAACCCAAATATGGATTAATTCTTCCCATTAAAAAGATAATTCATAAAGTTTTCCTACCAAGGTGAAAATCATAGAATCATAGAATCACCAGGTTGGAAGAGACCCACCAGATCATTGAGTCCAACCATTCCTATCAAACACTAAAACATGTCCCTCAGGACCTCGTCTACCCGTGCCTTAAACACCTACAGGGAAGGTGAATCAACCACCTCCCTGGGCAGCCTGTTACAATGCCCAATGACCCTTTCTGTGAAAAACTTCCTCCTGATGTCCAGCCTAAATCTCCCCTGGTGGCGCTTGAGGCCATTCCCTCTTGTCCTGTGCCCTGTCACTTGGGAGAAGAGGCCAGCTCCCTCCTCTCTACAACCTCCTTGCAGGTATTTGTAGAGAGCAATGAGGTCTCCTCTCAGCCTCCTCTTCTCCAGTCTAAACAACCCCAGCCATCATGGCCCAAAGGAACTGCTTGCTGAAACACTGCAGGTAATAGAATAAATGTCAGTAAACCATGGCGGGGAGAAAAAAAAACCAAAAAAAAACCTTAAATAAATTTATAATCACTTTAAAACAATTGAGATTCTGACTCCACCTGGAAACACACAGATCACTTTAGTTATACTTTCAAAGATGTCCCAAGAAGTGTGTTGTAGCACAACTATGACATTCATAGAATATTTTGTGGCACGTTTTGAAAATGGATTTCTTCATGACTAACAGATGACAAAGTTTATAGAATCATACAATCATAGAATAGTTAGGAGTGGAAGGGACCTTGAAGATCACCTAGTTCCAACCTCCCCTTCCCCCCCCACCAACGGGCAGGAACGTCCCACTAGATCAGGCTGCCCAAGGGCCCATCCAATCAGGTCTTGAACACTTTCAGGGAGGGGGCATCCAAAACTTCCCTGGGAAACATGTTCCAGTGTCTCACCACTCTCATGGTGAAGAAATTCTTCCTTATATCAAGCCTAAATCTACCCCTCTCCAGTTTATACCTGTTCCCACCCATCCTATCACCACAAGCCTTTATGAAGGGTCCCTCTCCAGCTTTCTTGTAAGCCCCATTCAGGTACTGGAAGGTCACTATAAGATCTCCCTGGAGCCTTCTCTTCTTCAGGCTGAACAACCCCAACTCTCTCAGCCTGTCCTCATATGGAAGGTGCTGCAGCCCTCTGATCATCTTTGTAGCCCTCCTCTGGACCTGTCCCAACAGCACAATGACTTCTAGTTCCTCCTGTTTGTTGCCCATGCTGCATACATTGTTGTAAGTGCTCGTCAGTTGGGGTATTGATCTTGCCATGTTCCTGACAGGAATAGTCTTAATTCCTAAGTGACTACTCGCTGTAGTTTCTAACCCCTCAATAATCTTTGCATCTTTGCTGCCACTTGGAGTGTTAGTTACTTCCCACTTCCTCTGAGGTTGCGGACCAAAGGGTCTTCTATCAAGACTAGTTTTGTCCCCTTCCCCCTTCATATCTAGTTTAAAGCTTTATTGATGAGCCCTGCTATCTTCTTGATAAGCATCCTTTTGCCCCTTGGTGACAATTGTACCCCATCCTCTGTCAGCAAGCCCGGTGTTGTGCAGGCCAACCTGTGGTCAAAAATCCCAGAGGTTTGCTCCTCATACCAGGTTCAGAGACAGGTATTTATTTCCTGGCTCTTCCTACTCCTTCCCTCATCATTCCCTGTAACAGGAATGACAGAAGAGAACACTACCCATGCACCTGATCCCTTTGCTATTTGTCCCAAGACCCTGAAGCCCCTTTTAATTGCCCTCAGATTTCTTGTTAAGTTTTCATCACTGCCTACTTTGAAAATCTATAGTGGATAATAACCTGTGGGCCTGACCAGAGCTGGAGGTTTTCATTCCACACCCCTAACCCTTCTTTCACAGTCCTTCCTCCTTCTCTTCTTTATCTCACATATTCCTGAGTCCAATCTATATCACTTTTTCCAGCTGTGATTTCATATTTTACTGTTCTGAACTTCTGTTAGGGTTCTTTCTTTTCTAATTATCACACTAAGTAGGTCTGGCTGTCTTTCTCACAGCTTGATCACTTTTTTCATGTGTGATACCATCTGTCTAATAGGCTTTCTTATCTGGCTTGAAGAGGGAGGGCCGCTATTGTAGATTCTACTGTATATCCCTGGAGATTTTAACCCATGTTTTCTTATCATTAAAAAAAAAATCTCTTCTCATTTTATAGTCGATTTCAGCAACAAGTCTTTTTACCTCCTGTAACAGAATATGCTTTTCCTGCAGCATGTTCATACAACTCACAGCAAGACTATAGCCAGCTATATTTTGTTAGAATATGTACCTCCAAGTAGAGAAATCCATCATATTTGTGCCCTGAAAGAAACATATTTCCTTTATTCTGTCTATGGGCAGAGCAAAATTCTCACTAAGAGCAAATCAGTGTTGATCTGAATGATTTTATACATTTTAGTAATGGAATGATGATTATGAGAGCAGCCCTAATAATTTTATGTTGATTGTTTCTGTTAGACAAATTAATAATAGAAATGTTCCAAGAAATTAAATACTCAGTTGTCAGTGGGGAGTATGGGTGCCTGGGGCTGAATTGAGATGAACTTGTAGAATTCCACATCCCTTCAGGAAGAGGGTTCCTGTCCTTTGTTTGCAGCAATGCCTATGGAGTAAAAGCCAGAATATCACAGTCTGATTTATTTACCTGTATTATTCATTGACTAATAATTTCTTTGCATTCAGTGATAATGAATGTTGGATAGAAATATTTGCTAATGCACACAGAAACACCTCCTCCCCAGTAATACTGTTTTTGTATATCAGGAGAAATGTATGAACACTTGGCATATTGAAAATAGGACAACATTTTTATTTTCTGCTAATTTTACTTTCACAAGGGATTCTATTAGAGTTCAACTCTAATAG
Source organism: Piaya cayana (assembly GCA_013389865.1). Taxonomy (NCBI): domain Eukaryota; kingdom Metazoa; phylum Chordata; class Aves; order Cuculiformes; family Coccyzidae; genus Piaya; species Piaya cayana. The sequence goes on from WAAB01007967.1 coordinate 38,437, forward strand.
AGGTGTAATTGAGACTTGGGGGTAAAGAACATTTAAGTCAATCTGTGATTAAAAAACCCAAAACAAAACA
>WAAB01007968.1:9894-52040 GCA_013389865.1 Piaya cayana
GGGACAGGACAAGAGGGAACAGCCTCAAGCTCCACCAGGGGAGGTTCAGGCTGGACATTAGGAAAAAAGTTTTCACAGAAAGGGTCATTGGGCACTGGCAGAGGCTGCCCAGGGAGGTGGTTGAGTCCCCTTCCCTGGAGGTGTTCAAGGCACAGGTGGACGAGGCACTGAAGGGCATGGTTTAGTGATTGATAGGAATGGTTGGACTCGATGATCCGGTGGGTTTCTTCCAACCTGGTGATTCTCTGGTACTATGATTCTCAGACGAATTAAAACTCCTGTCTTGACTCAAATCTCCCACTGCCATCCTGTCTCCATCCTAGGGACTGTCCTGTCACACAGCAGAACAGCCCAGGAAACCTGCCATTTGCCATCAACCAGAATTTCAGGTCCTCGTTGGGTTGCATGTTTTGGCCAGCTTGTTCACATCCATTAGGGATGCAACCCAGTGCTGGGGCCACAGGGATTTATGAAGGGAAAAGCAGCTGTGAAGCCACACTGCGTCCTTTCATTACACAGCTCAGTGCTACTTCTGCATGGCATCATCAGCCCACCCAGCTGCTGCGCGCTGTGATGGTAGCTGAGCTCTTCATCACTGCCCTGAGCTCCTGGGTCACAAATATGCCCTGTGGTAAGAAACGCTGGCTATGGGACGTACACAGAAAGAAGCTGCTGTGTCTAGCAGGTGGGATTGCACCACAGGAGGACCAGTAAGCACAGAGATGTGTTGACACCCCGTCTATGCTAGCGCAGTGAGTGCTCAATGGTTATACTGGGGAAAACCCTGAACAGAGTATGGGTTTGATCCCATCATAGAATCATAGCATCACCAGGTTGGAAAAGACCCACCGGACCATTGAGTCCAACCATTCCTATCAACCATGCCCCTCAGTACCTTGTCCACCCATCGCTTAAACCCCTCCAGGGAAGGTGACTCAACCACCTCCCTGGGCAGCCTCTGCCAGTGTCCAATGACCCTTTCTGTGAAATTTTTTTTCCTAATGTTCAGCCTAAACCTCCCCTAACAGAGCTTGAGGCCATTCCCCTCCTCATCACTACAGACATTAGGGTCTGGGAGTGTTGGGTACTGCAAAGGTTCCTGATGCAAAAAGCATTGGAAAAAGAAGAAAATAATACAGAGCCCGGATGGAAGGTGTGTGGAAAAGGCAATGATAAGTGTGAATAGGCCAACTAGGGTTTGGGCTACTGCCAAGAAAACATCTTTGGTGTGTCTAGATAGGCTTGCTAGAGGTACACTGACCAGCCCAGTCAGCACCAGCGCAGCTGAAGAAAGGAAGATGATCCGATCCTGGTGGTTGCTTCAGTGCAGGTTCCTACAAAAGCTGGTCACCAAGGTGGGAAAAGGTATTAGCAACAACACAGCAGGGAGAAATGAATGGGCTGCTAACAGGAGGTGTTTCAGAGCAAACACGTGAGCAACCATGAGGAGAGAGACGAGAGCCACGAGGGTGGAAAAACCTCTGAACACCTGAAACCCAGCATGCAGAAAAGCATTGGGGTGGGAATATCAGCCAACACCAGCAATGACTGCAAATACCTCTGAAATAGAGCAACCCATGGAAGGACTTCTCTTCCAAACCCATTTCAATCCCCAAACACACCTTTTTATTCCCCAAAAAATAACTCGCGGCTCTGCCACGTACACTCACCAAAATCATTTTTCTTTATTGCATATCGCCATCTTAGAAAATGTACAGTCTCATAACATTACACAGCATTTCCTGCTAACTAAGACTACTGACATCCTTGCACCTAACAGACTACCTTGGTCACTACGAAGCTAATAAAAGTCCAAGACATATACTTCAGTTTACAAATCATTATGGATTTTTTTTTTCCTTTTTGGCATTATTAAAAAAAAAATCATCTTTAAAATACACACCCAAGAGAAAAGAGTGGCTACATACACCAGCACCAATCTAAAAGTAGTTTTCGACAATGGCACATGGAATTATCTGCACACAGCCTTTCATTTATTTATAGAGATATAATATTTTTTGTCTTTTTTCTTCTCTTTTTTTTTTGGAAAGAAAACAAAGAAATGGCAAACTCAGCCTGGTAATGAGGCTGCTACAAAACAATTAAAAAACCAAAACCAAAACAAGTTTGGAAGGGCAAGAGGAAATCTGTCAGGAAAGGTCCTGATGTGGCACTGGGGTTGCAGAGGCAGGAGCTGTGGGTGGGTGCTGGCAGCCCCACACCCAGGGACCCTGGGAGGCGATCGCCCTTAGGGACTCCCACCACCTTTCGAATGAAACACACGTGACCAACCATTCCTTAAACCATCAGAGGCCAGACTTCTTTTTTTAACCTTTTTTTTTAATTCTTTTTTTTTTTTTAATATTTTAAATTCCCCCCAAAGTCCATTCCCCCAATTGTATCATCAGCCCTATTTTTTCAGCCATAAATAAAAAATATAAATAGAGGCACTTTAGTTAAGGAATAGTATTATCATTACCTTCTGTCTTTATTTCCCCCTCCTTCTTAAAGCAAAGTGCTTAACTCCACCTTTGAACATAATCTGCAGGTTTTGCAGCTGCTGGGTTATGAGGTGCTGGACTTCTATTTTGCGCTTACCTGCTTTATTTATTACTGCTTTAAATGCTACTCAGAAAGACTATTTTTTCCTTTTTTTCTTTTTTTTTTTTTTAATCTACAGTGCGTCAAAAGTTGCAACAAAGAAAAGAACAAAAATGGTAAAACCACAGCTCTTGACAACTCCGGTCAGAGAGAGATTTCACAGCTTTCACTCAGCACACAGAGCCCAGGGCCTTCAGGTGCTTAGAACCATTTTTTTTCCTTTATACAAATTAGTTTAAACAGCACTTCTGCTATACAGTACATACAGTTAACTGACGTCCCACACCCCACCAGTAATACCGATTATCTGATAAAATAATAAAAAACCAACCGTATTTCCAATAGTGTTAATATCTAGTGCAACAGGGACAAACTCATCTCTCCACAGGAAAAAAAGAACAAACAAAGAAACAAACAAAAAAAAAGGGATTACAAAAGTATTGGTGGTATGAAAAAGGTTTTGGTTTGTTTTTCTTTAAAAAAACACACCACAAATAAATAAAAGTAAAAAGTAACAGTCCTCTATATATTCAGCATAATTTAAGAATAGAAATGTTAATATGTTAATGGTGGTTACTTTTTATTCTCCAATTCTTAATTTTCTAAACCCATAAATTATTACTCCCTGAGAGCTTTGAATTATTTTTATTTTTTTTTTTTTACCTTTTTTTTGGACTGACATTTGACAGGTAGTTCAGCTTACAATGACAATGAACAGCAAACCTGGCTAAGAGACGAGCGTTTCTTGGCATCGCTGCTTCTGTGTGTCCGGTAAAGGAAAAAAAAAAAAAAGAAGATGGGTGAAAGCTGGTGGCTTTTGCACCAGCCCCTTTGCACATCAGGTCCTGACCCACCTTTACAGAGGATACAGTTTGTCCCATTGAACAGAAAACAATAATAAACATTACAACGCAAAAGTTTATGCTCTTCATCTCCTCCGAGAACCGACCTTTCCCACAGCCTTGGGTCAGAAATCATTAGAAAAGTATAAATACATCTGTGTGGCGTTAGAGCAATAAGCACTTTGGGATAAACTTTTTCCTTTAGCAAGGTGGTGGTAAGAGGAAAAGGAGCGTTTCCCAAGGATGATGGGAAGAGCACTGCCCAGAATGCCCGCGGCACCAAGCTCAGGAACCAGTGCGAGTTTTTTTAAATAATCACAATGAGAAAAAAACCCAAAACCAGATTAAGTTCAGTCAACTTTGTCTTATTGTGTTTTTTTTTTCTTTTCCTCTTTAAACCACTCGGCTTGTGCGCAAGGCGTCTCCCGCCAACAGCCCTGGGGAGTCCAAGCAGGAGAGTGGCAGGAAGCGGTTTCCCATTGCCTCTGGGGATCCTGGGGACCACCAGTATCTCTGGGTTGGGGTCTCTCCTGCTCCGTGGACGCAGCATTGTGCTTGTGCATGGGGAGAGCTACTTTTTGTAGGGGGCTGAGAGCAGGAGGCGGCACTGGTGCCCATCAAGGTGGGCTGCCCACGCACCTCCATCTGCACCCCAACCGACTATGTACACAGTATATACACACACACACTTGCCCGCGGGAAGAAAGAGCGTGCCACTGTTTCGCTTTGAGTCACAAGGCAGTATAACGGGAATAAAAAACACCCCAGCCACTTCAAAAAGACTAATCCGCATTTTTTTTCTTGTATTTTGTTGTTGCTGATGTCTGTTTTTCAGAAGTTGAGCTTGGTGACGGGCCTCTCACGGCCGCTGTCAGCCAGCTGGTTGGCAATGCGCTTGCGGTTGCGCTTCAGCTTGGAGAGGTCCTTGTCAAAGACTTCGCCTGAGCGCAGGGCAGAGACAAGATCGTCGAACTCGCCACCTTCCTCCCCACTCTCCTTCGCCTTCCTCGCCTTGCGCTCTCGCTCCCGCTGCTCCTTCAGCTACATGCCACAGTGGGAGAGGGGAAAGGAGACATCTCACTCTCATGCAGGTGATTGCGGGAGTGCCCAACACATGTGGTGACTCCCAAATGTATAAACAAGAGTATTTTCCCACCCCAGTATTTGGCACATGAAGCTGGTCAGGTTTATTGATGCAAACTATGGGCTGATTTCCACATAGCAGCTCACAGGCAGCACCAGGTCTGCTCTATGTTTTAGTTCCAAGATCTCACCAACCCAAGGTCATTAGTTAATTAAGCAAGCAACGGTGAAAGGCAGGTGGGTCTAAGGATACAGAAGCTCTTCGCCTAGCCTTCAGCACTCCCTAGGCCACCGTGGTCAAGGACAGCTGTTGGGGACAGCATAGCATGGTGGCCTTCCCCAGGTGTCCTGAGGTTCCTGCTGGACTTGCCAGTGCCCACTTACCTGTGCCTCCATGCGTGCCCGGCGCTCTTCCTCCTCCTTCCTCCTCCTCATGTTCTCGTTCTCCTGTTTAGCCTCGGTCACAGCTTGAAGGAACTGGTCAAAGATGCCAAAGAACTCATCAGGCTGCATTTTGTCTGTGTCTTCTCCAAAGTGCTTCACAGCCTTAGAAAACTGGCAGAGAAGACAGGGATTTGTCAGTGTTGGAGATACTCACTACTCTGGTGAAACCCACCATGGGAAGTCTTTGATTTGATGGAGCAGAAAGAAGCACTTCCAGTGGCCATGGCAGAGAGTGGGGCTTTGCTTCATCAAGCCTTGACTTAGACGTGAAAGAATTCATCTGACATTTTACCTGATGTCCTGTAAAAGCCAACCTGAAACACTCTGAGCCTCCTTTCCTAAAACATTCTCACACAACCCTTCTCACGTCTGCCTCTGCCGAAGCTCCCTTTGCTCCAGCTCGACTTTATTAACTAAGCAGCAGTAAAAACAAGGAAGCAAAATATTGTGGAACTGAAGACTGAAGACATAAACCTAATAGTAAACACGGCAGGGGAAGGGAAACTCACACTTTTAAGTTTGCCTTTGAAGTATTTTTGGGGGATTATTTATCATTGCCACATGCTTTGCTATTGAAACCAAATGTGTTGGTGAAACTTCTAAAAGACGTTTCTGCCCAGGCTCAGGCTCAGCCCTGGGGAGGGAAATAGGGAGTTTTCCGGCCTTTCGTGCTGTTTGCACACCATTAATGTAAGAGAGTTGAATGAGGCTGTAGTAAAGGTCAGGACAGGACATCCATGAATTGCCAATGTGTCCTGATCCCCAAAGAAACTCACGAGTCGTCCTTGGAACTGATTTCCTTTGTTCTCACTTCTAGTTTGAAGGAGACTCTGTGCACAGAAAATTTGTTAAAGTTATGATGGCGCATTCTGGAGATAAGCATGCTTAAATAAAAACGAAAACAAAATCAAAGTATGAATAGATTTATTAGTTGCTTTGATTCTGCTGAGTAGACTGAGAGGAAGATTTTTAAAGCCTGCCTATATGATTAAGTTCTATTTGCATGGATGCCCCAGGCTCTTCAAAAGACATTTAGAACATTTTTATTTCTTTGTTTACTTAAGAGACTTAGCACTTCAAGATGCAGGGAGGAATCTGAGAGGTGCCACTATATAATTCAAAATAATTGGGGTTATTTTTGTTGATTTTCATTAAGATACGCAATTCTCTGCCATGTTACAGGAGATTCTGGGGAGGGTAAAGACTGAAAATGTTATCCTCACAGGACAGGAAGTTTAGAAAATAATGGTGTTTCTGCTTGCCTACGAAAAAGCATTTGAATCTGGACATGTGTTTTAAAAGTGAAAAGCAGGCACACTGTGCACAGCCCATCCTATCCAATAACCACAGGAACAGCTGCGTTTTGCTTCCAAGTAGACTTGGGGCTCTGAGGACCATGACCACACCTTCTCCTCCAGATACAGCCAAGTTTGCAGAAGACAATACAGTTTGCAGAGCATTTGTCATCATCTCCCCAGCCCTACCTCACTGCAGGGATCACTAGTGTCAACAGTTTAAAAGGGTGACCTGGGTTAGACATGGTCTCGGGAAGGCCGTGATCAATCATCATGCCCAAGCATGTGTGGATGGTCTGAAGGACAGTGGCAACTGGACATTGGTACATCCAGGGGGGAGAAGGAGGTAGTAACACTTGGTAACTTCTGTCTTTGGAGAGGTAGCTCATGCAGTAGGACAAAGATGAGACATGTAAACCAGCCTGTGCTGGACTATCTCCCTGCCAGTTCCATCAAGATAAAGACCAGGCCAGCGAGGAGATACTGGAGGATGGTTCTTGAAGGAAATGGAAACCAACTGTGTGCCCCTTTGCTGAAGGAGGGTAAGCAAAAGGGAATTGCTTGGAAATCACAGATGCCAGTCAATGGACACCCCTCTGCTGTGATTTAAACTGGACTGGTAGAGAAAAGGAGAAAAGGATGTGGCAAAAGGTCATTGCATGTGACTGCAAAGCACCCCAAGGAATCACTCTGAGGAAGGCAAACCTTTTTGAGCAACTTCTCTAAGCAGGTCTGAAGTTGGCAATGACACATCTCACTGAGCTCCTTGCACCTCTTCTCTGGAGAGAAGAGCTGAGCAGGTCTCAGGATGAAGTTAAGCATCAGATGTTATTTTTCCCTACAGAACTGGGGTCACTGGGCAGCCTGAGTTGTCTCTGGTATCAGCCTATGGATGATCTCATGTCAAGCCTGAAGCCCTGGCTGAATTTTTGTCTCCTCTTCCATCAATACCAGACAGAACAGACTGCTTCCTTGCCACTTTCAGCCTCCATTAGCCAAGGTGTCCCAGCTGCAACACTCCTGGCTCCAAAGCCACCAAAACCGGGATATTTCCATTTTAAAACGCAGAAAGCAAAACAAGACCTCTAGGTTTGAGTGAAAGCTCTTCACCAAAATTCAGATTCTCACAAATGACCCATCATCTCCACCCTTGATGGACATAACTCTCCCATGGCTAGCCCACTTCTGAAAGACAGGACAGGCATTTCACAGCTTTTGACAACACACCCTGTGTCCCAGAAGAAGTCTGTTGGGCTGACCCAATCCTGGCATGTTGGGTTGTGGAGCAGAAAAAATGCCCTGGGGACAGACAGGGATGTACCCACCCACACACTTCAAAGAAACCATGAAGAGTAGCCCAGCACCTTTTTTATGTCAAGGTCTCAGCAGGACACTTGCATCATCTTGTCAGGGAGGTATCTGAGATGTTAGCACACAGTATGGGCTCCAGGATGGCCAGGACCACACCTCCCCTGTCGGCTGGAGGAAAGGCTGAAATGCTACCCAGATCTCAAGGATGGTGGTGACCTTACCAGCTCTTTCGCTTCTGTCAGAAGATCTTCAACGTCTGAGAAGCTGAAGCTGGCTAATGTGATGAACTGGCTAACGACGGACACAAACTTGTCGCCTGCTTGCTGAACCTGAGACTTCTGGAAGTCCAGCTCCTTTGGGGAAGAAAAAGAAGTAAATCTGGTCAGGCCTTGGTTGATAAGGGACACAAATACCATCAGCCTCTGGTAGTGCCCTTGAGCATGTGCCTGCATCGGTGCCACGGGTACTGGCTGCACCGCTGCTCCCTTCTGCCGTGTGTGAGACCATGGATTACCCTAGTTTCCAGTATCATTCGTGCAGCACGCTTTTAAGGCCAGATCTTGCAAGGGGAGATTGTGGAAGCAGCATAATTTAGCAAGACAGTGAGTCCTTTGGGATACATCCACCATTTCATCACTACTCCAGCTGGGCCGCAGAAGCGCTTCCCAGCCCAAGCCCCAGCCCTCTGCAGTTTTACAGCCAAAGGGAGACCCCTCGGCACATCATGGGTCTTCCATGGACATCATCCCTAGAATTACTCAGCCTCTCCTGGCGTGTTAGATGTAAACCACGCACGTGCCTCACCACACACAGCAACTTTGGTGCCAAAACAGCCCTAAGAGGGCAGGCGCACGTGCAGGCAGGAAGGAAAGACAAACAGCTCTCCAGGATGTGAGATAAAACGCAGTTTCACTGGGAGCTCCCTTGCCTGCCTCCCCAAGGAGGGATGCTGCAGTGCTTGGAGCTATGCCGACTAGATTTGATTTAAATAATACTTACGGTCTCCACTGCTCTCAGGCCGCTCCTCAGAGTGTTTATTTCTTTCTCCAGCTCGGTCATGCTGTTGGAAAGGGCAGGATGTTAATTTTGGTCCTTCCTCAGCAACTTCTACTGCTCTGCAACCAAACTGATTGTGTTTTTCCACTGAAAAGGCCCCAGCACACATTGCCTCCTGTTTGCAAGACAGCGCGCCTAGAGCAGCAAATCGGGTTGACAGCTTCTAAGCTAGGACAGCTGCCTGTCTCAAAGTGGCTGCAGTTGCTTGTTTTAAAGCAAAGCACTTTTCCGTATTTTTAATCAAGGGGACTGTGCAGGCTTAGCAAGCTCAGCAACTTCCAGAGCTCTCAAAAGCAAAAGGAGAGCTCAGGAGAGGGTTTTGTGGGGCACAGATTTCCCTTCTCCTCTCAAGGGCTACCACAATATAGACCTGCTGTGTCCTTGCACAGCAGACAGTTTTTCAGGGAACTTTGGTTAGGTGAATGCCATGAGAAGCATAATTCTGAGCAGCAAGGATTTCAAAAAGGGAGACAACCCAAATATAGAGAACTAAAGATAAATCACCGCGTCTGGCTCTGACTGTTTACACAGGGCTCAAGTCCCTGATGAGCATCCAGTTCAAGTGCTTACGGGTTTCTACCACCACATCTGAGTGGAAGCTTTCTCACAAAGGCTTGATGACCACAGGCTTGACATCTTTCCAGAGGTGATTGTTGTAGGGCTGGGGTCTCTGGAAAAGCTGATGCTGGGTCACGGGGCAAGTGTTCCTGGCAGATTTAGTCTGGGAAAATGCAGTTTTGGAAGCTCTCTGCTCCAGCAGTTCATTACTAGTGGTGGGATTGACAGAGGCAGTAATTTTGCTTCACAGCTGCAGGGCTGGGGGGAATTCAGGGTTTTCTAGAGCTTTAGAAACTTTTTGGTTTCACTCTAGATTGGACCAAACCCAAATATTACATATGGTGTCCAGTTTAGAGCAAAATGATAAAGTTTAGAGGGAAAAAAAAGACCCTTTATGCAGAAGGTTTCTTTCCCATACGTGGATCTGTTCAACAGCTGCAGATACACAAGCATGAGAAAGCCAGAGTCTGCACCAGCAAGGAGTGTGACCTACTCAACCATGTTCTCAGTCAATGCCTATGAGCACATCCACCACACACTCCTCCTCACACGCCGAGATTTTTTTAATCCCTATGGCTGATAATTATTTTACATTTTAAACACGAGAATGCTTGCTTTGCATGTTATGGATCCTCTGCAGGGAATTCGCTGTTGCTACAAGAGCACTTTGAAACTTGAAAGACCCTTGAGCTGCCATATACTCTGTGCATATTTGCCATCCTCTCCCTAAAAGGTGCAGTTTCAGGCCCTTTTCATCTTCAAGGCTAACACGAACGTGTGCTGACTGCAGAAATATGTGATCTTTGCTGCTCAGGTCCCCAAAGCAGCAAATCCCATAAGCTCCCGCTGAACTTTAAAACCAAAACAACGCCTCATTGATTTCAGAGGGACTTCAGCACATACTTGAGGGCTTTGCAGAGCAACAGCAGATTCCTCCTGCACTTAAAAGTTCACTGTATGTTTAAGGGCTTTGCTGAATGGGGGCCTTCCCTGGCAAAGAGACATCAGCAGGAGACGGGCAAGGTTTAAAAGGTCGTTGCAAGGCTTAGAAGCTCCGTGTTGGTGGCAAAATTAGGGCCAGACTAGACCTGGAGGCAGGTGAGCCCCTCTCACCGCTGCCCAGTCCTGCCCGCGCCGCCGGCAAAGCCTCCTCACCACAGGCAGATAAACAGCTGCCCCTTATCTGCAGTCACACCGCAACTGCTTCCTCCCAGATTACTTAATGTACCATTAGAAATTAATTAAATGCTTCTGCGGTGAGATAACGACAGGAAACGTCTGCTCCAAGCAGCTCTCCTCCCTCGCCTTTGGAGGCTCTGAGGCTCACAAGCCTTTGTTGCAAGGGCTGAGATTTAAAGCCACCAGGTGATATTTGCTCCTGCCTCCCAGTGTGGTCACAGCACAAGGCCCAGCCCTGCAGCCAGGATCTGGCCAGGAGCAGAAGCACGGGGAAGCAACATGGAAAGACAGGCTGAAGTGAGGGGAGAGGCACTCCCTAGGCACCACCTATATCCTTGCTTACTTGACTTTGGCTGCCTGCGGGATGTCTCGCAGCTCCTCATGCAGGCGGAGGACTTTGGGGTATTTCTTTTCAACGATAGTGATGAGATAGTGCAGAAGGGTGATGTTCCTAGAAGAAAGGAAAAGTGAGATCAGTGTGGTGAGGACTCAACAGCTCCGTTAAAAACACTAGTTAAGTCCCAGCTCTGGTAATTATTTGGGGATTTCTGCAAGGATTCTGTCTGCTGCCTGTTTAGATCCTAAAGCAAGGGGTGTAGGATGGGTCCTTCCCATGCACAATCACAGGTCCCTGCAAGTAAGGGCTCTTCGCAGAGGGGATCCAAGGGAGGTGACTTAGGTGTCACTGCTCCTCCACTGTCTTTATTGATGTACTAGGCAGGTGTGACAGCTGATCCAGCTCTTCTTGCTTCCACACACAGAGCTTGGTGGGGACGAGCAAACTAGATGACAGCTGTAGTAGCTTGGGGTGGCTGCAGGGGGTGTTCCCATGGAGAGGAGCCTCTGGGACCCCTCCTCCAGTGGTGTGTCACAGCACAGTGGCTCTTGGCTTCTCTAAGCTGGAAAAACGCATCTGGAGGATGACACTCCCAGTCAGCCCAGGGTACCGTTCAGGCGGCCCAAGAAGGAAAGCCCCCATGAATCCCCATGCTGATCTACAGCTCAGCTCCACTTGAAATCCATCTTCCTTAAAAAATGGATGCTTGTATCATCAGATGTGCCAGGCAGGGCAGCAGGAGGGAGGGGACAACTCCCACCTACCCAGAGGCAACCTAACAACCTCTGTTTCTCCATCATCCCCGGGGCCTGCAGTTGCTACACAGGATGAGGGCAGAGGTTGCTCACTTGTCAATGCTGGACTTGGTATCCGCAATCTTGTTGAGGCTGGAGATCTTAAACCCGAAGGCGTTGCCCCTCTGGCCTTTGTTCATGTAGTTCCCGAAAGCCAGGACCACTTCCAGCAGCTGCTGGAGGCTGCTGCTCTGCAGCACTGCCTTGGAGCCAGCACGGATGGCTGAAAGCGGAGAGGTGCAGGATGTTACCCCATGCCATAACAGGACATCAGACCCCTTTCCTTGCAGCAACCCTTCAGCACTCCTGGGGTCAAAGAGCGACCACTAGCTCCCTCCCTTCCCCTACACCACAGCAACCTCCACACAGATCAGGCTCGCCCTGACATGGAGGGATGCTCTTCCTATGAACGCTCCCTGTGCCAGCACAGAGCCCCTTTGCGATCTCAGAAGATCTGGTCACTTGCCTTCCACCTTGGGTTTGACTTCTGCAACTCTCTCCGCAAACTTCTTCTTGAAGTAGAGGGACTGCAGCCTTTGCTGATAATGGTTTATCCTGGAAAAAAAAAAAAAGAAGGTGTGGGTTGAGCTTTGCTTGCTCCAGGCAGAGTTCAGTTGCTCTGTTGCTAACAGCTGTGCTTACAAAGCATGCTTGTGCCACGCTGATTAAAAAATAATAACTGCATTTCTCCCTGAAACTACACTGGGATGGGAAAAAATGACAACTGAAGCTACAGCTGTCCTGGGGTGGATCCAGGTGGGCTCTAAAGCACATGCTTAAGCCTACCCTTAACTTAGCTGGTTCAACAACTGCATTTTTACACGCTATTGCTATGAACAAACAGTTCATTTATGACCACTCCTTAGCAAAGATGCTGATGAGCTCTGGTCTCCCAGGGGCTTTTTGATGAGCTGTGGCTGGACACAGGCACACCAACTACCAGCACTAACAAAATCAGACCTTCAGATCCTCAAAATGATGACCTAGCCTGGAAAGCCACCAACACAGCCCAATCCAGCCCCTTCCTGGGCAAGTTAAGGTCGGCTCTGCTCATGTCAGTTGTACTTAGGCTAAACAAGATGCAAATGGCAGTCTGATTTGAGTCACTTGGACCATGAGCCCACGGGAGACATGCTCACAGACGAGGCCATGAGCTATGCTGTTGTACTAATCAGAGGTGACAAAGACACCACACTCGTTTACAGACCACAGGGCAAATTAAAAATCCATGCTGGAAATGAAGAAAAACATTTGCATTGGTACGTTGAGCTTTCTAAAAGATGAAGGCACAGGAAAAACACTCAGGCAAGAGACTGTGAAGAAGGTGACCTGTAATAGTAAAGCTAATTCTGAGCATCTTCCAGCCCTGAGGGATCAGGTCTGAACTTCACAGCTCCATCCTGCCTGTCTTTCACACTCAGCAACTACATGGTGCATTGCCCTGTGTTCACTGGTGCGTTTCTCTAGGAGGACAGGAGTGTTTCTATTTTTGATCTCCCAGTACGATCTCAAATTGTAAAACTCACTGACTTTGCAAACAAGTGACTTGCTTGAAGTTCTGCTAAGAAATCCAAAGAGCTCAAAACTCAGTTGGATTTAAATAAGGAGCTTCAAGATTTTAAACCCACACCTCTAGAGGATGTGCATGCAAAAGATAAGGTTATTCATCCCTGAAGACTTCTAAGCCTTAAATGATTGCTACCAAGAGCAGGAAGAAATGACATTTCCTTTCCATCTCATATAATCTCTGGAGCCCCAGGGAGGAGTCATTTCTGAGATGAGAAGTGGGATTCATCAGGGCCAAATTTACATACGTCAGTCTTGAGTATTACTCAAGAGTTGCTTGTGTGAAGGGGAAAAGAGCATTGTTTTACCATTCAGATCTACCCCAAATCAGAGGGGAAATGTCTCATGACCCGTCCCTATCCCCCATCCTTCCTCCTTGCTCTGTCTAGTTGTCTGCGATGCATAGCATCATGAGTGATTGTTACGAGTGGGAGCACCTTGCTTGCTGCCCCAACTATTCGATTCACCCATTTCTGATGTGAAAAACAAGAAGCAGGGCTACTTCCCAAGCAGGTTCCATTAATCAGCCACCATGTGACCAGCCCATGAAGCCACTGGTCAAAACGCGTGTCCCCTGGACCACCAACCTGCTCATTTCGAAGAGAAACCTGTCAGCCTTGGCCATGCGGTCCAGCTCATGTTTATGCTCTTCCAGCAGGTCAATATCGCCCTTTTCAGGAACAAACTTGAGAAGCTAAACAAGGGAAAACATGTTTGTGGACATGATGTCCGTGTACAGATTTTCAGCAGCAAAAGGGTGATTTATTTGCTTGAATAGTTCCCTTTCCAGCATGTACAGACAGTGACCCCAAGGCACCTGTCAATTAAGTGTTATCACTGTCCCTGTGACCTTCCTCCCATTACTCCATCACATTAATGCCTCTTGCTGCTGCCCTGACATCACTCTGGTTTTACAACAGATGTATTACATCTGCTCCAAGGAGGTTTCAACATCAGCTCTGCCAGAGGAGATGTCAGGGACTCTCATTTGCTACAACTCTACCCATTTGCAGGTGGAAATTTTATGCAACAAATCCTCCCACATCTCTGCTGAAAGTGCAGTTATCAGCTGAGCTTCAAGGACAGGCAAAAAATATGATTCCAAGGGGATTCAGAGGAGGTGACAAACTGGATTCCCTTTTTGAGGACTGCAGAAACACTGAATCCTCTTTCAAAAATAAACCCTCAAGGTGTGGCCATAAAAGGGGTCCCAGGGCAGATCCAGGTACAGACATGGCACGTGGAACCCAGTGCTGATGCTACAACCAAGCTGCTTTCCTGCTGCTCCAGCCCACCTGGGTGGTTTTTCAGCATGCAGTTGGTAAATAATCTGGGGCCCCAACATGCTTCTCAAGTCCATGGTTTGGTCCCAAGTGCCTTGCACAGTATGGTCTCAGTATGATGCAACCATGGAGGAACGCAAGATATGTTGCCCACCTGCTCCAGCATATCTTTTGGGAGGTCCTCCTGCTCGTCCATCGTCAAAATCGCTCGTTTGATCTCCTCATTTGAGAGTTTCAGTCTGGGAGGTGGAGGAGAAGGAGAGTTATTCCCAGCCCAGCAATCAGGCAAGGTTCAGGAGCATTTCCTTACACACCCATGCAACATGAACTGCTTAAATCCTGGCCAGCAGCAGCATCACAAGTAATGCTACACAGCGTGTTACGAAGGACGTGTGAGAAACGTGGTAGGGCTGTGATCTGCCACAGCACAGCACACAACAGCCCTGGCCCTGCTGTGAATAAGGGGTCAAACCCCACTGGCCAACACCCCCTCCCCACACAGCAGCTGCCACCCACTATTTCATAGTATTTTATATAAGTATTGGAAGTATTATACTAGACATGTATTAAAAATATGTAACTTTTCTATGGAACTCTTGTAGCAATGCTGCTCTGGTGGTACCAGGATCCCCAAGAGCCCTGGGGACAGAGGAGGTCACTCTCCCTATTGGTAACACAGCCCAGCCTAGACTCAGGAACAAAGCTCAGCACTGTTTCTGAACCCATGGCCACAGCCTCTAAGGGAAAAATAGCCAATTTCTGATGCTTTTCTTGGATTTGAACATTGCCTCCCCCATCCCTCCTAACTGATTTTGTTTGAAGTGTCCATCTAAGAAGAAAGAGAGGCCTAGTGGTGAGCGTGGCCGTGCTAGGTTTACAGTTGGACTTGATGATCTTAAAGGTCTTTTCCAACCTAAATAATTCTAGATGAAAGAAATCCAAAATTGGGGGAAATGGACATTCAGGAAACCCATCAGGTTTTTTTTTTGGAATGGTGGAGATTCAATGTGTAACAGCTTGGAAACCAGTCCCTCCCTCCACCTTTTTCTTCCTCCACTTCACATAACAGGAATTGAAGACATAGCCTCAAACTGGAGGTTTTGAAAACCCCAGACCATTGTATCACAGCAAACAACAACAGGCTGATCTTCCAGGGCAGTGGTTTATCCAACAGCAACTTGCACCAAGCTGAAGCAATAGATGGATAGAAAGACACCCTCAGCTCTTCCTGGGCTAAAGCAGCCACTAATTACAGTTTAATAGGTCTGTGGCACTCCCTGCGACCGCTCCCTGAAACGACTTTGATTGCAAAACCACACATTATTTTTCTTCACGTTTTTTGCATTGTGGTTGATAAAATAATCTAAATGCAAAAGAGGGAAAGCCCAGAAACTCCTGCAGCTCCATCTGCCAATACCATTTCCCTTGCCCAGCTTGCAGCAATCGTTAAAGGTATAGATACAGTCTAAAAACCACAAATGCCCTACTCTTGCATGCAGGGAACTGTTGCACAACTGAAAAGACCTCTCTGTGGGCTTTAAGGAAACCTATTGTCTTGGTCTCAGTGATCAATGATGTCAAAATATGCTGAAACACTGGATGTGGCTCAAAGGAATGAGCTGAAATCACACCCTATGGTGGGTCATGAAGCCTTGTGTAAACCTGATCAGGAGGTCAACAAGAAGATCAGGAGCTGACTTGATCACTCCAAGTAATTAAGTGAGGAAGGTATTTTTCATCCTGGCACCTGAGCACACTGAAACTGTAAAGCTGGCTTTTGGAAGAAGAATCTGAAGTAGGAAGGCTGCTGGAATCCAAGAGCAGGATATCAATAGCTTGGGTTAGCTTGAAATCTTTTGCTCAAGACCTGAGGTGAAGGATTAACTTTATTGAGGCTAGTGGATCTTAAAGACCTAGCAAATAAATATTTGTTCCTTAGAAGCTCATATTTCTTGATCCAATTGGATCATTTCTCAAGATCCATGGAAAACATCCTCTCTGATGCTTGCAGTGACAAGGAGCCATGTCCTGGGGACACTCTACCTGTTCTGTATGAAGGCAGTGGCTGGCATGGACCTGACCTGAGGTGGAATGTGAAGCTGCAGGAGGCCTCCTTTTACACCCAAGCAGTGACACAAGAGCTCAGATCTCCAACAAATGTCACATCTGTCACCACCCCAGTGAAAAACAAACATTGGCTGGGTTTGGACATCTGGGAGGTAAAAATGAACCTGGGAGAAGGGGGCTGATAGGCAGCTACCCCTCATCCAAATCCACATTTTCCACTGTGATCATTTCCAAGAGGGTGGTGAAAGCTGAGGGTGACTTTTGTATGCCCTGCTCATTAAAAGCACAGTTAATAATAGAATATATTTATATATATATTTTAAAAAAAGGTTGAAAAAACTTTTCTCAGGAATCATCTAAAGCCAGTGCCAAGAACAAGAGCCTACCCCGCCATCGGCAGAGAGCAAGTGCGGGGCGCCAGAAGAAAACAGCTTCTCAGACAATTTGATGGGAAAGGGGCCAGTGAAAGCTAGAAGCTTATCTATAACCACAATAATTATCATTGTTGGCAGCAGCTGTCGAATGCGAGCTGTCTGAGAGGAACGGGGTCACAGGACTTGCTGTCACAGGGATTTAAAGCCAGCAGCCTGCCGATGCAAAGTGACAGCTCGCCAGCCTGACAAACGCGGGGCTATTTTGCGTGGCTTTTGTAGAGTCCTGCAGAGGACGTAATAAGTGTGAAGGGGAAAAATGAATTCTGCTGGGAAAGGGACGCACCCTTTTGAAAAGCCACATTCATGCGAGAAAAATGCTCCATGCTGCCACGCTGGAGAGAGGAATCAAGTGAGCCATTCACCGCCAGCACAGAAAGCGTTGGAGCAAGGGCTTGATTTGCATCTTGCAGAAAGCAGCGCTAAAAATACACACATGTACACGGGGAGTAAAAGCAAGGACGTGGTGGGTTCACTGAGGAAGACCCGATAATGCGCTGACATCGGCAAAGCATTCTCCAGAAAACAAGAAGAAAAAAACAAGTGATGAAAATATTCTTGTGCTGCATTACAAGCCAGAGGAAAATCCAGTGATCTCACTGAGCAGTAATTTCTCCCAAAGCAAGGGAAGCAGGCAAAAAAATAAATCTACAGAGAGAGATAAAGTATCTCGCTGGCTGTAATCTTTCCACGCTGCAAGCCAGACAATGCCTGGTGAGATTACAAATGTCTGGGCTAAATCAGGGGCCAACTTGCAGGTCCTTTCACATGTGAAAGTCTGCTCATCCCCGTGGTGGCCACATGAGTGAGGTAGGAGAGCAGTAGCTCAGCTGCAGCAAGCCACTCTGTGAGACTGGGTTAAGCTGAGCCCTTTGCAACACCAGGACCATGGACCCGCTGCTCTGTCCAGCCTAGGGATTGGCAGCTGGGGCAGGCAGAGGTGAAAGGGCTTGTCCAAGTCTGCTGTAGATGCAGGCATTGGACCTGAGGCCCTTGGGAGGCAGCAGGATGTTCGGGCTTCATCTTGACACCCCTGGGAGCACCGTGGGATGAAGCCAGAGCACATCCAAAACAGCAGCTGCCGTAAACTGCTGCACCCCTAGAGCTGCTTGGCCCCACAGGGCCATAGAGCAGCAGGATGAGCCCAGAAAAAGTCAAATAAGAGTCCTGGAGACCACCCTGCACCACCTAGAAAAGGGGAGGGTGGAAAGGCAACAGCCCCTGTCTTTCCATTTTTGCTGGATTAATTACTGGCAACTCAATTCCAGCCATCACTTTCTTAGAAGACTTGCTTTACTCTGCAGGACACAGAAGACAACTGAAGTTAAGTGTTTGAGTAGCTCCTCTTCCCACTGAAGGGGCTATTTGCATGCTTAACTTTCAATTATACACCTAAAGCTCTGGCTGAATCACACCTAATCCACTCTGACTACATTCAGCCCCAAGTATGCTGGGGAGCAGCCCAGCAAGTGCCCTGAATCCCATCGCTTTACTTGCTAATAGCTGGCTGCCATAGATGTATTCATTTGCCTGCTGCTTTAAACTCTGCTTTCATCATTATCCTTTTTTATTTGGATTGCTAGGAAGTATGAAAATCCCCAGAAGCAATCCAGAGCAGAAACGGCCATAAACACAGCAATTTCACTACAGAACACTGTGGCACATGGCTCACTGCACTCATCGCTCCCACTGCCCACAGGGCTGAGGACCATCTCTGCGAGAGCTCGAAGAAGCACAAGAGACCAGAAGTTACCAGTTACCAGAGGGGTTTTTTTCAGACATCAGCCTCTGCATGCTTTCCAGGGAAGGAAACCAGCCAGGATGCCACAGCAAAGCATAGACAACACCAACCCACACTCCAGAAAACACAGAATTTGGGTGATGTGGCTGCAAGCCCAACCTGCCAGCAATGCTGTCTCATCCCAGCCAGACCCGAGTGGCACTTTCTGTGCTTCCAGACAACAGAGTGAATACTTCTGAATGGAGATGTATCTTACTGCTTTTGAATTATCTTTTTCCTGTGCGAGTCAGAAACAAGTGGTATTTTCTGCTGCTATTTGTGGGGTTTTTTTCAAATGGCTATGTTGATGGTCAGTCCTTTCAGACCACTGCAGCCTCGCTTCTCCATTCTCAGCACTCAGTCTTACTGGCATAGTTTATCTTGCCAAAAAAGGCCCTTCTTATCCTTTTGCCAGCAAGCTGGAGATGGGATTAAATTGCTGGTAGCAAGGCAGGGTTGAGCTGGCCTCTTGAGTGTTGAGCAGAAGGCTGTCATCCTAGTGAGGTTGGGCAGCTGTAAGAGGGGAATGTCCCCTTCCCAAAATCCAGATGTGGCAAAGGATACCTGCATGGGCAGCCAGGCTCTATCTGAATTACACTGCTGCTCCCTGCATTGATACCCAGTACTTTCACCAGCCTGAGACCATCCAAGAGCGAACAAAACCCAGGCTGAGGAATGTAAGAGGTGAAATCGATCCCCTTCCTATTCCCTGTAAAGCCTCACTGGGTACCTGGGGCTTTCCAGGGAGTCCAAATTGCCACGTCCCCAGTTAATCTCATTTCCCCACCATGAATGGTGTAAGGTTATAGCTGGGTTCAGATGTCGCTGGCTGTCCTCCCGTGCTGGGTTCTGTCATTAACCCCTGCCCTGGGATTAGCAGCATCCCTCAGTCCAGGGCAGGGGATCAAGCATCCCCCTGCTGCCCACAGGGTGACAAGGCTGTAACTGTACCTGGAGAGGAGGATATTGCAGTTCTGAGCTCTCCGGCCATCTATGACTGAAAGCTCCTTGACTTTATGCCGGGAACTCAAGGTGTCATCAATAGCATCTTCCTTCTATGAAGAAAAACAAGGGGAAAAAAAAACCTGGAGAAAAGCCATGGAGAAGCAAAGACATTTAGTACTCTCAGCACATAGCAGTGTGATACACAGCGGGCCCCCATTAGTCAGAAGTGTCACCATGGGTTATGAGCAAAACCCATTGCCTGTAACTGAAACACAGTAAGTTGTTTCATAAACCAGAGCTGGCTTTGAAGCCACTGGTTAGAAATGTAAATATTTTCTCAGACAGGGAAGATTTAAGAATCTGCAAACACACAGGCGCTGCTGAATAAATAAAGCCGGTCTTTCTCAGCATACATATTTGTGATACTTCATTACATCCTCACATGAAATATTCCATTATGGGCTGCTGCACACACTCAGCATCACTCCTGTCCTTCACTCCTGCTCCAAGTATCTGCAGTTGCCCTTCACGCATCAGTCCTCTCGAGCAAACCTACCAACACAAGCTACCAGACTTGCAAACACAACCTGCAGCATTTTCTGCTCTTTCAGTGCAATTCTCCCAAAATAAGAGATTTGAAAGCAGGAATTGGTGTAGCATAAGCACCTACATCTCCTAAGCAGCTTAAATATGTTACCTTCAAATGAGTAACAATCTACCAAATTGTGGTCGCAGGTGAACAGGCAGATCTATGTAACAGCAGTTTTGCAGTTGCCCAAGAGTTTCATGTTGCCCGCAGTTTTATTTTACCATATCACATGTTTTAGTAAGGTTAATCAACTAAAAGCCAGCTATTCAATCCTTCTGGAAGGAACACAACCTGGAGCTGCAAGGTCCCACGAACTCTAGATCCCCACTAAAAGTCTGCCAGTGTAAGAGACCTGGCACACAGCCACCGCATGGGCTGAGAATAAGCACAGAAGTTCCCAGTTTCGAATCCTCTTCTTGTTTGAATTAAAAAAAAAGCCAAACCCAGATATGAGGAGCAAGAAGCTGCAGAGACTGGTGGTGGCAGGCCGTGGCAGGTGAAGGAAGGTGAGCCCCTAGTCACCTATCACCAGCTGCCCTTCTCCTGTGCCCTTCCTCCTCTGCAGTGAAACAAAGAGCTTTAGTCCATAGGTACGAGTTTATTTATTTCCATCTTTCAAAAAGCCAATTGCTCAGGGGTAGGAGCTTCTTTATGTTAAGCTGCATCTGCAAATTCAACCCCTAGACACAGACAGTGGCCTTGAGGTCTGACCAGACAGCAGAGCAGGCAACTCTGTACTTACCAGCCTCCTTAACATCAACTTTCAAGTTGCAACTCCTGGTGATCTTTGTACCTATCTGATTTAATACCTACTTTGCTGCACATTAAGCCCCCGCAGCACCGCGTGCATCCCCTGCATCCCCAGCCCCATGCTTGCCCTGCCCTCACCACTCACAGGTGTCAGGGTCCTGCAGATGCTCGCTTACCTGTCTGGAGTTACCGTTCACAAAGAAGTCCTACGGTCATAGCAGAAGCATGGAAAAAGGCAGTAAAAACACATGCAGTTCAGTGATCTCAGCAAAACCAAAAGGAACCGAAGCACAGTCAAGTGAGGGTGCAGCAGAGGGGGCTCAGCAGCACCGGGACACACTCAGGGTCTGCCAGTGTTGAAATACAGGGTTTGCATGTGAAAATGCAGTGAGGATTAAAGGATGCACAGAAGGGGAGGGCTGATGGGAAGGAGAGAGAGGCAGGTGCACAAATGGATCAGGTCGAGGTGTTGCTGTGCAAGGAGGTGAGGAGGGGACATGGGATGAGGTGGAAGGACAGTGGCTGAGCCTCGCTTCTAGTCTGTGTGAGAGGCAGCGAGCGCAGGCCCAAAGGCACAGCATTGCAGAGCCCACCATGCCGGGGAAGAAAATTGCTAGTTTTTGTGAATTCAAGAGACTGAAATGCCAATGAGACTGCCAGGAAAAACAAGGCTTTCAAGTGGAAATAACTAGAGACTCATCCCAGAGCTAATCTGGCCACAGCAAAACTTTACCATTTGCCATGGCAACATGTTTCCCTTTGACTTCTCCTCTGACAGGGACAATTCCCATTCTCCAGGGCTTGGCAGCCTGTCCAAACGCCACCCTGACACCCCGCCAGCACCACACTCCTCCAAAGACCTGGTTGTCCTCCTTCCACCACACTGAAAGCACACGTAGCAAAGCCAGCACCACAGACAGGCACACACATGAGGGTTTTCCTTCCTTGTTGCCTGGGCTGCATCTTATTTTCATTTCTGTGCATGGCTCAAGAGACCATCCAGGAGCTCCATGTTGGGGAAGAAGATTTCAATGGTGCATACATGGTTTGTTTTCTTTTATTTTTAGTAAAAGGAGAAGGCAAGCACTGAGTGGAGGAGGTAGGTGGCTCCAAACACAGTGGTTTCACAATGGCATTTACCTCCAGCCCTTCCATGCCAAGGCAGCCAACTGCCCACATGCCTCATTCAAGCTGGTGATCTCCAAACACAGCCCGTCACTGCTGCCTGTTTAAAGGAAACCTTTTCATGCACGTTTTCCCCTAAGCAGCGACCAAGGTTGGATCAGTCCAGGATTCACACACGGCTCTGGGCAGGAGGATGGGAAGTGCTCTGTCAGATGTCACTGAACACCCTGGGCTAGGAGACTGGCACCTGCCAGGTGCTGAGCTGTGTTGATCCAAGCCTTGTGGCTAAAACCAACACATCAAGCTTTTCTTAGGCCTGTGGAAACACAGGGACCAAGAAGCAGAACAAGACATGCCAGGAGACAAAGAAACATCAGCCAAGAAAAGGAATGACTCATCCTTTCTTCAGCAGAGGGACAGGCACCATAGGGTGTGGTATGGGCACCCCAGTGTGGCACAGCACCATGCTGAGTGGTTCCCTAAGGCACCATCACACCCATCTGCACAGAAACACGTGTCCAAATGCTGCCAGGACCATCCCAGAGCTCCAGGAATGCCACCACATCAGGGGCTCTTGCAAGGGAAGGGGGACCTGCAGATTCTGAATAAAGACACCCAAGTTGCCACTGCTACACTTCAGGGAGGTTAGATGAAAAACTACAATTTAGCTGGACATGAGGCTGATGCCAAGGTAGAACTAACTCCGTGGATGAGTCAGGGTTATAAAAGATCAGTGTTTCATAAAGCAACCTCTTCCCAGTAGGCGCCTTCATGGAACAGGCATAAAGCATCTCACAAACAGCAGTGGGCATTTTCGTGTTCATTTAACTGGTCTTTAATTTGGAAGTCCTCCTTCCATCCTGATCCTTGGACTGCCCATTGATGCTCAGACTTGTCCCACACTGCCAGAGAGGAGAAGGATGAGGTGGTCTTCCTGTAGTCTCCTGCTCCAGGAGGGTGAGGGCTTCCCATGCACGAAGATAGAGAAAAGGCACATTTCAAATCCCTTTCTTCTTTGCATCAGACCCACCTCACTCCTGCCCCCTTCCCCAGCCTGCACTGCAACCAGCCTCTGCTGTAGGATGGTGGTGAAAGGAGGAGTTGATTTAAATCTGCTGTCACCATCCCCACAAACATTCCCCACCTCTGCTGTCTCCAGCTTGCACAGAGGAGCTGGAGGCTTTTTTTCTTTCCCCCTTTTTAGGGAGATGAATTCTTTTCCCAGCTCACTGCTAAGCCCCTAGTTCAACAGCTGTATAATATTTTTTCCACTTGGCCCTGACTCTTTTACATCACTCACCACCGCGAGACCTGCCAGGACTGCCCTGCTGTGTCACTGCCACTTATCAGCATCACTCTTAGCCCCTTCCCCTTGCAGGCTCTCAAAATACCTCCAGTGGAGCTGTAGACCCCAGCGTGGCACACATAAGCCCTGACGGCTCTAGACTTGCTTTTACACCACATGCACGTCTTTTAGCAGCCACCCCCAGCCCTGCCAGTTCCTCATGCGACAGCTTGAGACACAGAGCTCCTGTTGGTTTTTCAGTTATATCTAGCAAGACTGGTAAACACTGGTACCACACCCAGCCATAGGGTCAAACTCTGCTGGCGACAGGAATATCTGCAGAGCTTCTTCAGGGAGGATGAGGAGGATACAGGCTCTCTGGCAGAATGAGGCAAAGATGCTCACAGGCTGAGCCCCTGGAAGTCCAGAGGCTCCCGTCCTCCCCACATGGAAAGGGCACTCCCTGAGAACTACAGAGTTCCCTTTATAGCCTGCATCTACATCCCAGCCTGTAACACGGGAAAAACACTTGAAAAGATGCTTCAAATTAAGTACATCATTAAGTCCCAGGTCTGTGCACTACTTACAGATTCCCAGGCACCATGGTAATAAAAATAACAAAGTCCTATCAAAAGCAGCCCTTGGAACATCTACTCGCGGTGGGTCTGAGAGCTCTCTACACCACAAATACCTCTGCACGCTGCTCCCGTTCCCTGCTGGGGTGCCAGTCTCAGTGACGTGCCCACCCAGCCACGCGATTCTGGAGCCCCTGTTTGCTTGGGGCACAGGCAGGGAGGCAGCTCCCCATGTCCCACATTGTGTCTGAGGACAAGTGAGAGGTGCCATCACCTAGAAAGTGATTTTTTTTTTTTGCCAAGGGTTCACGACAGGGGGCAGAGAGGAGAAATCCTGCTCCTCCCCTCTTGATCAGAACATGAACCAACTTTCACTAGAGATCAAAATCACTGTTTATTACTAATGAACTAATGCTCATTGTCTTTCCCCTCAGAGACAGACTGTTTGCATGGAGCTCCCTCAGCCCATCACTGAGCACCCCATTGGGGTGGGGTGTGTTATCTCAAGGGGTGCATCTGGTGTATCTGTGGTTGCTGCCTGCAAAGTCTCTGCAGAGCTCTGTTTGCAGCTTTCTGCTGTCTCCTCATGCTGGAATTGCAAGCAAGGCCACCCTGGGGACTCGCAGGTGAGAAGCCACATCTCCTCAGGTCCAGGGGGATGTCTCCCATCACTTAACTTGAACAAACCGGTCAGCAGTACCATGAAGCCTGAATAAGTCACAAGGAGCTTATGTGTCACACTCCTAAGGGTGGCTCCAGCCCTGGCAGCATCTCACAAGTGAGCTTTTGAGCTTTCACCTCTTTCCCAATCTCCCTTCCAAATAACCTTGCAGCTTCTTCTGCCAGTCCCACCCTAGTCCCTGTCTGTCATGTTCAGCTCCCTTTTGGTCCTCATCCCATCTGGGGTCAAAGCTCGTGTCACTGTGCTCCTCGGAGCATCTCCCCATTCTTACTGGCCTTGAACCTAACCAGCTGCTTTACCTAGCAGGAGATCAGCCAAGCCAAATTATTTTTAAATTCCTGTCTGGCGATAATCCGCAGCGCATCAGGTGATTCACGGACTCAGGCAGGCAAGCCAGAGGGCAAACTGTCCTGCTGACACACCAGGTTTCTATTCTTGCTTCCCTTCCATTTCCATCTCGTCTGTAGACACGCCCTTCAGCAGGCATGAGCCAAGCTCCAGAAACACCAGGGGAAAGAACCAGCACTGTGGTCACCTCTTCCTGAAACACACTAGGGCAGCATGTACTTCTGGCGGGTTACTTTTGATATTTGCCCTGCTCTAATCCACCCTGATAGTTCCCTCAATTAGACTCTGGAAGAGATTAAACTCATATTGCCTAAGGAGCTTATAGGTCGGGTCCACTCCTTCCCAGCACATCCCTCCGCCTGAGCCTGGCAAGAGCAGGACAATCTGTCCTCTTCTCCCAGCAACATACGCAGACATTCAGCAGGTGAACGCGACTTTTTCAGTCTCTCTTGTTGCTGCTTCCTCCTGCCTTCTTGTAAAACTCACTGCTTTTGTCCACTGTGGTCCTGCATGGGGTAAAATAATGCTTAATTTTCTTCATAAGCTTTGATGCCTTGCAAACTGGGGCCATATTGCTTGAGGAGATTAAAAAGCAGAGACTTTTGCCTGCAGTGTCATTATTTTGGTTTGGTTTGAAATTTTCTTCTTTGTTCAAAGCTCACATTTTGCTCTGGGCTCACTATAAAAATAAGACATCCACCCATGGTAGATGTGGGTAAAACTGAGCCCTTCTTGGCCAGAGAGGGATAGAAATTTTCCACACAATACACAAAGCAGTTGCTATAAAGAGCAATTAAAGAATATTACCCAACCATGGCCACATCTGGGGGCTATTTTCATATGTTCTCTCTCTCTCTTTTTTGTTTCTTTGTTTTGTGACCCATCTTCATGACACACATGGTCAGGTGTGCGGACATACTGAGCCACAAACAGCCACCTCAATGTAAAGGCACTGGCACGCAGATGAGAGGAGAAAGCAAATCGAGTTGACTTGGTAAACACGGTGTTGGTATGAAATAATGATGTGAGATGTGTTTTGAGACCAGGAGTGAAACCACACAATCTTGTAACAGTGGTGCCTTGCCCATCTCCCCCTCTGCACCCCAGGTCAGCTGTTACCTGCTGTCTTTGGTAGGCAGAGAATGTCCTTTCCAGGTCTTCAAGGTCCAGGATTTTGTACACTTTTGTGTCATCTATATTGGTCCACACAGTGCCTGCCAGCTTGTTCTGCAAGACAGCAGGAGGATTGCTGTTTGAGATCCCCTGCCCACCTGCCCTAACATCACTGGATAGCTGTCTGGCACCTCCAGTTTCACTGCCCACATTATTGCCCAGCTTACCTCCGGCAGCTTGGACCAGTTGAAGGACTTGAGGGCGTTTGTTGGCTGTGGGATGCTCTTCTTCTTGAGGGCAAAGCCTAGTGGTGCACCAGGTGGAGGCATTACCCCATCCAAGGGTGGAGGGCCAGGAGGTGGTGGTGGACCACCTGGAGGGGGTGGTGGTGGTGGCGGTGGCGGGGGACATCCCCCTGGCAGGGGGGGTGGTGGTGGAGGAGGAAGGAGGGATCCGAGAGCTGGAGAAGGTGAAGGGCCACCAGGAGCTCCTGGTGGTAAGGGAGGTCCTCCAGGGCCAGCAGCACAGATCGCCCTCTGGGAGAGAAAGAGCAGAGACTAGTCACACGGAGCAGGGTGACACCACCCAAAAAATACCCCCATGCTGATTTTCGAGACTTTGCCAATATTTAACCAGCACAGGAAGCATCCAAAGGCTTCAGCACTCCCAACTGAAGTCCACTGCAGCTGGAGGGGCGAAATCACCCTGTCACCAGGGATGGACATCATGGTGGCCCTCCCACCAAGCACCTTTTTTCAGCCTCCTGTGCAGCTCAGCCTCCACAAATCATCCCATGGTGTTTGCAGAGGGTGGGGTTGGGACTGGTCTATAACAGGGAGGAGGTTTGGAGCCTCACCCTGCTCATCTCGTGGAGTTGCGCCGTGAGATCTGCCACTTGCTGCTTGACCTGCTTATGCTCACTCGACTCCTTCTCCAGCTTCTCCTTCATCTTGTTCAGCGTTTGCATCATTTCTTCCTTCTCCTGGGCCTTGGCATCACACTCTCGCTCCTTCTTCTCCAGCTTCTGCTGAAGCTCGGTGTGCTCTGAAACAGCCCCGTGAGACCTCTTTTGGGTGACAAGCACTCCCTTTTGGCAAACGGCAACACATGGGGAACTAAACCCCATGGTGCCCTGCAGGGAAGCCCTGCAGTTAAGAAAGCGAGCGTGTGCTGTGCCTTAGAGCCCTAGTCAGGGCTTACCCATGGAAAAATTGGGTATCTTTGCCTGTTTCCTTTGGGAGCCCCATAGTGTGGTATTATCTGCACCACTCAATAAAGCCTGCAGAGTCCATCCAGCTAAACACATGCAAACTTTATCTATTCAGTTCACAGCACACGGTAAGGTTAAAGTTAACGCTGTATTGCTCTGCATCACTCACCTTTTCGCATTTTTTCTGCTTGTTCTTTCCACTGTTTCACTTCGTTTTCATTGACTAACCTAAAAGGAAAGTTTTACCAAGTTGTGTGGTGAGACGATCCTACCAGCAGCCATTACCAGCAAGAAACACAATAAGCCCAGACTTAAAGCTCCCAGATTGATATTTCAAACATCTCTGCTGTGCCTCCCTCTGGCAGGGTTTTGCAGGCTGAGATGCAGCATCATCTCCACAGCTCTGGAGATGCTGGCTTATCCAAGCAAGGAGCAGAAACATCACTGGGTGACACCAAGTGATAAATAAGGAATAGTGACAGTAGTAGTCAAGGGGAATGAGCTCACAGAGGATGCAGAGCCTGAGCTTAATACACCTGCACAAGAGGTTAAAATGATGTCAGCCTGGCCAGGATTACACCCAGCTTGCCAGGATGGGAGGCAGCCAAGCCAGGGTGGCCTGTGTTGGTGCTGCTGAGTAGCCAGCCCCAGGAAGGCAGGGTGAGCACTTACATTCGGACGACATTTTTAATATTGAAGTTTTCCAGGGGAGTGGCATCAGGGTCCTGCCCTTTGTCACTCTGGATGACGATCTGCTGCACAATCCTGTCGAGCAGCAGCCAGTACTGGACGGTGTTGCCACTTCTTTTGTCTAGAGAGCAAGGAGGGGACAGTGTGAGGGAAGCAGCAGGGAGGTTGCTGCCATCTCTGGGGAGGAGATGTGGGCTGCCAAGCCCCTGGCAGCCATGAGTTTCCTTCAGTCCCCAAGGACTCACAAGGCATTTGGAGACAGTGGTGCAGGATAGACATAAAGTGCGGGTATGCCTCGGTGTGTGTTAGCCTCTTCCTTGTCAGCTCGAACATCTGAGTCGCACTTTTGGTGTCAATGTGGACCTGTGGACAGAGGGAACTGAAGTCAGGCCATGCAATCGGCAATGGTACTGCCTGTTTCCTAAGTCTCGGCTCCAAAACACATGAGCCATCTCCACCCTACACCTGATGGACAGACAAACCCCACTGCCCTGCAACAGGCAAACAGTGCTGACCATCAGTCAGAGGAGGATGAAGCAGACTGTAGGATGGAGGTTGCAACAAAGCAGAGCAAAAGGAGGCAAAGTTCCAGCCTCCAGATTTTATCCAAAAGACCACACTCCATCCTGGGACACAAAGGCACTTTTAGAAGGAACTGTGACATTGAGTGCCAGTGTCTGCATCAGCAATGTTCATACTCACCAGCTCAAATCTTTTGGCAAATTCCAGTTCATCTTCATTTCTAAGCATTTCGAAAAAATCTAAGTGCCTGAGGAAACAAAGGGAGGGAGGGGGTGTAAAAGACTGTTAAAAGCAGATACAAATGTGACAATCAATACATCGCAGGCAGTAGCTCAGAGAAAAGTGGGACGTGAAACATCAACTGGAATTTCAGTCTTGAGCTTACAGTCATTACAGCCTGTCCAAGGAGACTTTTGGGGCGAGAATTGGAAAAGGAGGGCTGGCAGCATCCCCCAAGATCCCAATGGCACATCCTTCCCTGCTCAACCCTATGTTAGAGCGCAGCAAAACCATGTCAGGATTTTCCCCTCCCTCTCCAGTGACAGCAGAGGGGCAAGTCAAGATCCACATGGATCCCCAAAGCCCAAATCCAGAAACCAGAAAGCAAGAGTGCAAGGCAAGGGCAAAAATAACCAGTGGGCTGGGTGGATGTTACTACTCACCGGTCAAGAGTTGAATTTTCATGCTCTCTTAGTTTATCAATGACTGGTTGGATCCCAAGCATTAGAAATTCATATCTCAGGTGGAGTCTGAAATCCAGGCTTTCCTGCAAGGGATAATTTTGGGGTCANGAAGGATGAAGCAGACTGTACGATGGAGGCTGCAACAAAGCAGAGCAAAAAGGGGGCAAATTTCCAGCCTCCAGATTTCATCCAAAAGACCACACTCCATCCTGGGACACAAAGGCACTTTTAGAAGGAACTGTGACATTGAGTGCCAGTGTCTGCATCAGCAATGTTCATACTCACCAGCTCAAATCTTTTGGCAAATTCCAGTTCATCTTCATTTCTAAGCATTTCGAAAAAATCTAAGTGCCTGAGGAAACAAAGGGAGGGAGGGAGGGGGTGTAAAAGACTGTNCCA
Organism: Piaya cayana; assembly: GCA_013389865.1. Taxonomy (NCBI): domain Eukaryota; kingdom Metazoa; phylum Chordata; class Aves; order Cuculiformes; family Coccyzidae; genus Piaya; species Piaya cayana. The sequence continues at coordinate 39,438 of WAAB01007968.1, forward strand.
GCTCTCTCAGCCGCTCCTCATAAGGCCTGTTCTTGAGCCCCTTCACCAGTTTTGTTGCTCTTCTCTGGACACTCTCCAGAGCGTCAACATCCTTCTTGTGCTGAGGGGCCCAGAACTGGACACAGTACTCAAGGAGCGGTCTCACCAGTGCCGAGTACAGAGGGAGAATAACCTCCCTGGGTCAATGCAGCACATCCTCAGAAACATTACTGGAATAAAACTACCCCAAGCCCACCAAAACATCACCCTCCCCAAGAGCCCCAGCACTCACCACGCCCGCCCCCTGGCTCAGGACTGCATTGATGAAGGACATGATGGCTGTCTTGAGGCTCACTTCATCCCGATACCGTCCTGTGCTCTTGTCCAAGTCATTGATCAGCGTCTGCCAAACACAAAATGTCAGTTAAATGCCCAGTGACAGCCCCAGTGCTGCACAAGTGGCTAAGTGATGCATGCAGGAACAAATTCTTGTGGTGCCTTTAACATGCCCCCCTGGTGATGGATGATCAGCTGCTGCCTCCTTCAATGAAGCCCACTCCAGCACCCCTTTTTGCTAACATCAGCCCATCCAGATATGCTACAACTTTGCAGAGCTGCAGTCCCAGCGACCCTATAGCAGCAAGTATTTTTGGGTTTGGGGGGTGCTGCCCTAAATAACTGGTTCCTTGCTCTTTGTGCAGCTGCAGACCTCCTCAGACATGGTTCTGGAGTAATCCCAGAGTATCTAAATTGCAAACGGCCATAACAAATAATTTACAAATGGCATTTGGATACCCGGGAGGAAGAAGGGACAAGAAGACTGAATTTTGTGAGCCAAGGCCCACCTACCTGAAAACGAGTCCTTTCGCTGGCGTATTTCTGGTAGTGCAGCATCGCCTCCAGTACCTTTTTGTGGCCCCCAGGAACCAGGCACACAGCGCCCATGATTTCCAGCACTGCCACCTTCGTCTTAATATTCTCTGTGCTCAGACTCTGAGCGATTACATTAATACTCTCCGAATGGGCCAGGACGTGAGCCCGGCCCAGGGAGTTGTTCATTAGTGCTTTTATACATCCAATGAGCGAGGTATGTATTCGAGACTCTGCCGTCTCATAGTCCATGCTTTTGAGAAAGTTCAGAATACATGATAAGCCATCCAGATCGATGAACCGGGTTACAAACCTGCCAGAAAGAGGTTTCTTTAGCTTTAAAACCAAACACTGACTCTTTTAAACTCAAACAGGGCTGACTTTTCTGTTGTAGCCAACCCAGAACCTTCTTATCTGTTATTTCCTGGACTTTGGATAGCAGAAAGTCTGCAAGTTTAGCGCACAGAGACAACGCTGTTGAAATCTATTCTAAATTGAATTGAATAGTGCCTAATAGCGTAGGCAAACAGCCATCATCTGCACAAGGTTGTCCAGAGCTAGGATATTTGTAACAGAAGCAGCAAACGCAGCCTGCCAGTCCCATCAGTACAAGTCCCACTTTAGGAGTTCACAGCCAAGCTGTTGTAAAACTTTCCCAGTCTCTACCCTGAGTCTTAAATGCCATTCACTGGGTCCAGTTTTGCACAGGACTGGAAGATCCTAAGCCCTGGGAGTTGCCTCCTCATCAGCCACAGACACCTCAGCATCAGCTGAGCCTGTGATGTTTGTCAGATTTTCTGCCTCCTGTTACCTGTCCTGCCCCATCACCCACCACCTTTTCCTCCCTTAGCTGAATCTCACCAATTTTAAGGGATTTCTGATTTTTAGGATGGCTTATAGTGCCACTAAATAGAAAGCAGACAGCAAACGCATGCCAGTGCCTCAGACAGATTCACCAGAGCAGGCAGAGATAACACACCACACTGTTCAGGCATTTCAGGACCTCCCTGCTCGATGCCATCCAGGCTGGTTTGGCAAAAAGCATGGGCTCCAAAAGGAAATGAGCCAAGAACACATCAGCATTGGGATGATTTTAATTCACAACAAGCCCTGCTGATGCGCAGCAACAAAAGGGGTAATTGCAGGCTGAAAACTGATTTCTCTGCTTCAAAGCCTGCTCTTTGGCCAGCCAAAGTCAACAGGAAATTTGATGTTCACCTCTCTGGGAGAAGCAGGTCCAACAGGTAAAATTTTCTGCAGAGCCTGCTGCATCCCTCTGATTTCTAGTGAGACAGACTAGCAAACCACTTTTAAGGAGTTTGGAAAGTTTCATGGGTGGTTATCAGCCCTGCTCCCAGGGGACTGCAGGGAGACAGCACCCAAGAGGTCTGGGTTTCGTGGAAATTGACCCTGGGAATTGACCAAGCATCATCATCAGATCCATTGCAAAAGAGAAATGGCAGAGAGGAAAGCATATGCAAGCAACAGCAAATTTCTTTCTTCCGTAACCAGAATAGGTCAGGCATTTCTTAATGGAACATTTTCCCATCAGAAAATGTTGACCTGAGGCATCTTAAAAGTTTTGCAGGAAAAGGTACAGATTCAGAAAGAATTCCACCCTTTCTTTATCCTCCCCAACAAAACCTCTAGTTTTATTTTCTTTTTACATTTCATAAAAGACATCCATGTGATTTTAGTCCTTTAAAAAGTGCAAGAAAAAATGAAGTTGAAACAAAGGGCCTGGTTGAATAAGAAAAATAGATTTTTTTTTCTTTTTCTATTCAATCTGGAAGGAATTTTTACATTCTGTTCGAATAAGAACAAAAGAAAATTCAAAAAAGAAAAATAAAAAGAAGTTGCCTGATTTGCCTGAACAGATGTGTGGGTCTCAGCTACTAAAAGGTCCAAGGAAAATGAACAAAATGACAAGAGGTCACTTGAAAAAAAAGCAAGTGTTGTTTCAGGGTCTCTGCCTCCCTTGTCTTGTGCAGCCCTATTTAACCTCCCCTTCACCAGAGAACACAAATCCCAAGCCATGACTGAAGTGATAAAGCCAGGAAAAGGAAGGGAATTGCCTCATTGGTTTTGTGCGCAGTGCAGTCTTCAAACTTTCGATTGTTTTATTTCTCTCCTCCTCGTCTTCTTTCTCCAAGGCGATCAGTGATTTTCTCTGTAAAAGGAGAAAGGTAGATGTGAAAGTGGAAGTTTCCCTGTGAAACAAGCACCAGAGGAGTGGGAGTGCCCACTGCCTGGCATGCCAAGCCATAGGGATGGAGCTGGGCCCCTAAATCCACTCTGGAAATCTAAAACTCCAGGTTCTTAAGGCAACTGCAGGACTCAGGAAAAGAAACAGCAAGGAAAAACCCTCTGCAGTCTTCAAGGGGACAGCAGGGTAATTACGATGTTTTAGCCTGAAGACACTGCTGCAAGCACCCACAGAACTCACTAGCATGTGTACAATTAAGCTCCGAGCGTTGGGGGCATCACAAGAGGTGTTGCTGATCACCTCACGTCTCACTGGCCACTTGTGTTTTGTTTCAAAGCAGCACTAAATCTTGGCTGGTGCTGAGTGAGACTGTAGAAACCCAATGCCTTCTTCCCCAGACCAGTCCTCAGCCCGCAGCAAGTCCTGGCAAGAAGGTGGGCTTCACTGCCCTGAGACAACCAGGACAGCAGGATCACCACCTCAAGAGGACACACCTAGCATTGTCCCGTGTGAGTATTGGGCTCCAGAGTTAATGCCCTACAGGCAAAACTGGCATCACTCCAAATTGCTGACCTGTAAGTCATCCAGACTAGCCCGTATCAGAGTGTCCCCTGCAACCCTCAGATCACAGCAAGGAGCGTCCCAACTCATGGGCTCTCGATGTCAACCCCTGACACATCTCCTACTGCCCATGACTCTCCAGGAAACACATTTTGTAAAAGGAAGAGGTAAATAAGTGGATCACAGCATCATATTAGAAACTGTGCTGCTGAACTCTGCTCAGAGACGCTGCAGGTGACATCCAGGTGATGTGAATCTTGATTTCTTTCCAGGGCTGAGTGGGCTGTGAGGATACAGGGTGCTAAGCCAATGCTAACTGGGGGTCCACAGAGGGAAGGTGCTAAACTGAGGCAAGGGAGAAGGAGGGGTTCTTTGGTCTCCCTGTTACTCATGCACCCTAACAGATTCCTATGTGCCCCTGCAGACGAGCTGGGGGTGCTCAGGGGATGCCCTGCAGCCTGGAGGGGACAGGATGCTGCAGCCATGCTGGGGGTCAGTTAGGGTGGGTCCTGCCAACCCTGTTGCTCCCAGGTTTCCACGTGCCACTCACTAATGTGCATCCACACTGGGGACAGTGGCTGTGTGTGCCTCTTGGCATCTCCCACAATGGATTTTGCTATCAGGCTGGCACTGGGGGCCAGGGTTCTAGCTCCCACAACTCTACCAGGTAGCACAGCTGCCTGCAGCCCTGGGCATGTAGAGGTTACGGCTTGCTCACTCCAACTCAGGCAACCAAGGCCACAGCTAAAGAAACACACTGGCTGCCTCCTACAACATTCCTGCTGGGCCCTCAGAGGTGTCAGGAGAGCCCTGTCAGCATCAGCCAAGGCTAAAGCAAAGGAGGGAGAAGGAGTCCCAGCAGATATAAAGAGCTGCCACTGACTCTGAGATTTAACCCAGCTCCTCTTTGGCACTGTGTCAGGAAGATCAAAGCCACCATCCAGGCATCTGGCAGGCTTTGATCACAAGCTCTGCTCAGGCTCAGGGCTTACACTGGCCAGCAGCCTCTGGCAAGCCCTGGGTACCCCTGCCCTCTCAGAGGGAAGAAGCATGCGCCTTCCTGGCTTGCAGCTTCCCATGTCCCCACTCTGTCCCTGCTCTTCCGTGCAGCCCTTCCTTCCCTGTCACCCTCTCTCTGTGATGCCAGGGCAAACACAGGGGAAAAAAAGAGAAAAACACTGATTTTTGTTTTCCATGCTGCTCCTGTGTCTAGTGCAGTGGCCATGAACCTCAGCACCTTTAGCCTCTGAAAGCAGAAGTGAGGATGAAGGGGCTCCGAACTGTGCAGCCTTGTCAGAAATAAACTGTATTTCCTACAGAAAATACTGCTATTTCTGTCTCACCCAGCACAACGGTGACAATTAAGTATTTAATAAAATTACACCTAAGCACATCCCTCATGGGACACACAACCCACAGTGTTTCGCTGTGGATGCCTGGTACAGGAGAGTGTCTCGGGAACAAGGCAGCAGCAGGCATCCATGAAAAAGCACAGGAACTATTGGTTTCAAAGCAACCACTCAGCTTGGTGCCCCACTAGCACTGCACAGCCAAATAGGATCTTTAAAAACCACCTTGGTGGCTTTGGATTGAAAGCTGCTGTTTGCCATCTGTCTCATAGCCTCAAAGTCTGAGGCAAGACGAAATCCCCTTCCTGACGTAGAAAATATCTCTGTTTTCCAGCTGTATCTGTTGGAGGATAAATACTTAAATCCTTACATCTGGGATTTCTGAACCACTGGGACAAACTGCAAGCTACTGCCAACTTCCAATTGTTGAGAGGTCCACAGACCTGAAAGGCTGGGGTCAGCCAGGTCACACCTTTGTGGCTACAACACTTGTCACCCTCTTGGGCAAGACGCTGGCTGTGCCACAGACTGTCACCGCTATGCTGCTGCCCCATACAGGGCTCACAAGCACTGAAACACTGGAGAAATACTTACAGCAGCCATTGAATTCAACTGATCGATGTAAAACTCTGGCCAGCTGGTGGCTCCTTTATTTTCTTCCTGATCCTGCAGAGGGGCAGAAAAAAGAGTGAAATAAAGATAGCAGATTAGTAAAAATAGTGATAACCTCCCCTGCTCTTCATGACCAACCACCTCTGAAGTGCCCTTGAGCTCTTGCTTTACTTTATATCAATGTATGTATGATGTTTTATGTTCTGAGCTCACCACTAGACAGCTCCAGCTAAGGGAACGTTACCTGATATACTGGGCCAGTGTATTTTACATATGAACTGTGTTTCACCATTTGCCTGTGACTGAACCCTGCCCCACTGACACTGCATCAGCCTTGTGACTATTAGCTTCAGAGTAACTACACCAGAATTTTATATCCAGATTTCTCCTGTATCAACTCTACAATGTTCTTGAAGTTTTGGGTGCACGGCCTTGATGAATGTGCTTTGGTGGGAAAAAGAGAGTCTCTTACAAGTAAGGGAATGTGAATAGAAGCATAGAATCATAGAATGGTTTGGGTTGGAAGGGACTTCAACGATCACCCAGTTCCAATCCCCTGCCATGGGCAGGGACACCTCCTACTACACCAGGTGGCTCCAAGGCCCCATCCAATACACGTGATGCAAACTAACCTCCACTCCTGGAGCAGGACCATGACTTACCAACATCCTAAGAGAGACTCCAGGTACAACAGACAACTCCTCTGGGAGCTTTGTTAGTGGTTAGGATAGAATACACACCTGCCAATGGTGTTTAAGAGATGTGTAGAGGTAGCTCTGAGGGACATGGTTTAGTGGTGGGCTTGGCAGTGTTAGGTTAATGGTTGGACTTGATGCTTTTAAAGGTCTTTTCCAACCTTCAAGATGATTCTACTATTCTATGTCTGAAGGACCCCTGAGCCTAGCTCAGATAAATAATGCTGCATGGCCCCAGAGACTGCTTGAAGTAGGCAGAGGGAATACTTCAACCCTTTTCCCCATGGTATTTTCCTAAAAACTGTCAGTAGAAGAAACAAGATTTACAGCAGAAATGCCACACAGGTCCAGGCTGTACAGCCAACCAATACTACATAAATGTCAGGCATCTTCCCTCACTAACCATCTTCAGTTTACAGCCCAACTTGCCGCACAGCTTTTCCCCCTCCCTAACTTTAAGAGATATTTGCAAAGGTCATTCTTCATCCCAATCGCCTGCAGCAGTGGGAGGTGGACGACCTCCTCCTCTGCTCCCACGTACGTGCATGCAGACAGCTACCGATCCTCCAGCTGATTTCAGCAAGCCCTAGGAGCAGAATCACAAATATTTACCATGGTTCAAGAGGTACATGCGGGAAATGTTTGTGCATCCAAACCTCCCAAGCAGCAGCTTGCCAAGACAAGAATGCACGGAGTTACTAACAGGTAATGTGGACAGGACGCAGCTCCCCCATGGGCAGTGCAGCCCATCTCCGCAGGCCTGACCCTTCACTGTGCCTGGCTCTGGGATGGGGACAAAGAAGTCTGGAAGCAACAAGAGACCTAGAAAACCCTCAGGCATCTCCTGTGACATGCTGAGGGCCAAGAGAAATTTCTCATCCACCCTTGTGGCCACCTCCAGTCCTCTCCAAGCAGCTGTGATCCAGTCTGGCAGTAATCAGATAGCCCCAAGCAGGTCTCTGTGCTGGCTACCCATGCCCTCGGGCTGGCTGCCTGCTGACAGATGCACATCCATGAGTTTCACTTTTTTTTTTTAATGTCCTATAGATCTGGTCAAGTTTAAAGCAAATAAAATAACTTCCCTGAGCAAGAAGATTGCATTCAGCCCTCCCTGCCCTCTGCATTAATACTTTGGGTTGTCCTCCCCTCCTACTTCTGCCAAGAACTGAGATTTTGAACGAAACACTTGATTCACTTGCCCTCCACATTCCAGGATTTTTTTTCACACAAGCAGAAAGCAAGAATTTTACTGAGATGCTAGAAAACATGAAAAAAGTCTGTCCTACCCATGCTAGTGCCAAACCTAACAAACTCAAAGGAGGTCCCACTGCCTTGCCTCTGCATGGGTGGAGGACCATTCATAGTCACGCTCTGACAGTTCGCTTTTGACAGCAACAAATAAAACCATCCCCAGCCTATCCAAATAGTGCTTAAATAAAAAGGAATGCTCATCTGCTGGCGGAGTGTGCAAAACCCAGCCTGATGGGGAGAGACAGGGATGTCTTTGGTCTTCTTGCAGCCAAGAAAAATGGGATATGTTGGATTCTCTCTCCTTTCCTCTCTCCTGAAAACTCACCTCCAGCAAAGGCAAGAGAACAGGCTGGCAAAGTCTCACCATTCACTGACAAATAGACTCAGTGAAGCAATAACCTCCAAATAACCTGGAGACTGCCCATCTGCCACGTTTCTGGCCACATCTGGGACTACATGCAGGGACTGTCATCTGCCAGCGTCGATTACGGCCACACAAAGCCATGGCCAAGGGAGAGTTTCTGCCACAGGGAGAGACACCCAATACATTTACACGGGGCTAGGAAGAGGACACCTGTCTGCAGGTGCACCACCATCTTTTGCAGAGCAGAAGAAAGGTCTTCTATTTCTCATGAGCAGGGTGAGAAAAGTAAACTGTTGTAGTTTGCAAAGTATTTGTCATTCCAGGGGAACACACATCATTTCAGCCACCCATGGGTTTAATCCAGGGGGAACCACCAGCCCCTGGGAGCAAAGTGGGAGCAGGGTACAGGAGAACTGCCCATGGCCAACCACCATGGGGATATGAGGACAGGCTGAACCCCACAGCAGGTTCAACCTGTAGAGCATCACTTCCATTATTTTCCTGCAATCAAAGGGCAGTTTCTGGGTGCTAGCACTATTCATTGCCACTCATTGTCCTGCTGAATGACTCCATGATTCCTCGGCGGTGCCAAGCAGCCAGCCCATCTTCCCGTTCAGTGACAATCCTGTCTGACACAGGTAGCCAGGTCTTTCTGGTTCCCCAGTTCACACCGCATGCCTTTCTAAAGGAAGGGAACGGCCTCAAGCTCTGTCAGGGGAGGTTTAGGCTAGGCATTAGGAAAAAAAATTTCATGGAAAGGGTCATTTGGCACTGGAATAGGCTGCCCAGGGAGGTGGTTAATTCACCTTCCCCGGAGGTGTTAAAGGCACGTGTGGATGAGGTGCTAAGGGGCATGGTTTAGTGTTTGATAGGAATGGTTGGACTCGATGATCCAGTGAGTCTTTTCCAACCTGGTGCTTCTATGATTCTATGTGGTGGAAGTACTGAAGAAGCAGGGAAGGACACTGGGAAACCGTGAGCCCCATGCACATCTGCCAACTCACCCCTCCAGGTATCCTACACTGTGCACAGGAAGACTGCACAAAACCTGCAAAGCCTGGTTTTTGATTTTTCCAGCTTTTCTGCCTGGCTTTAGAAGCTGGCATGCAAACAGTGCCTCAGGGGATAGCGGAGCTGGGGCATCCACGTGTACCTTGAACTTGGTTCAAAAAGGGATCATCTCCTTTCACCTCCTGGAGATGTCAGTGGAGGTCCTTCCCAACACCCTGAGGCACTATCAGCAACTCTTATAAGGAGCTTCCCTTTACCAGCAGTGCTTCCAGCAGCAACATCAGCTAAGAAGGGTGGCAAGGTCCCCACCACAGCACAGCATCAAGAGGTGTCCACATGTACCCAGCCAAAAGTTTCGGGCAGGGAGTGAGACCTGTACCAAGAAATGAGATGGAAAGGCAGCAGGACAGGCTCATCCTGCATCCCAGGGTGTTTCTGTATGGTGGAAACACCTGTGAGGTAGGCAGGGATCCGGACCTGCTGCTCATTTACGGCTGAAAGGAAGCACTGGAGCAAAAAAATAAAGGTCTCCGGGGGGTGGAGGGAAGGCTGAACAACAAAATTGGCTAAACTGCTCATTTATAATTAACATGCTGCATTATAAATATTTCCCTTTGCCTGGCTCCCTCGGGCTCTTGCATTTCCTCCCTGAAACCCCCAATTTAGACAGCGCTCTCAATTAAGTGCAGCAGAACCTCATTAATTCAGATGAGCAGCCAGGCAGGCTCATCGGAAAGCAACTTCCCAGGCAAAAAGGGGACTGCACAATAAAGCAGGCAAAGATCAGGGCACCGGCTTCCCTCTGCTCGCTGCAGGACATTGCTCGGTGGTAATTACTGTGGCTAATGGTCTACAGCACACTGATAAGTGTCCTTTAGTGCATGCAGTGTCTAAAGAAATCCCCCGACAAAGTGACAAGCCTGGAGGGAAGTGACTCACAAGGCTTTGCTTACAGCCAGGAGGAGGGAGGAACCTCTCGGGGCACCATGTGTTGAAAGGGTAAATTTGTAAAATTATATCCCAGTACCTAGGGTGGGTTTTGGAGATGCGAGTTTTGTAGCCTGGCTTCAATGAGGTATCACCAGATGTGGAACTGAGTACTGTACACGTCAGCTCACCAGGACACTCCACTGCATATTTCCTGGTTGGCACCAAGGACACAAACATCTCCCAGTTTCTTCTTCTCTGGGCTGTATTTAGGTCTTTGCTGTGTTCGCTCTCTTCTAAGGAATCACAGAGGTGAGGGCTAATCTGAATCCTGCTGACAGCCCGGTGCCATGCTGTGGCTTCATGTGAGCTCCTCTTTTAGAGGAAGGCTGATGGTTCTAATTGCACAGTGCAGGGATGGGGATCCCTTCTCATCTCTATTATTTGTATCAACTGTTCTCTCCTCTGGGAAAGGGCTCCACTGGATACATGTGTGCTGCTGCAAAAATTAGGAAACCCCAAAGATATGCAGCCAAGGGCAATCTTAGCCCTGTCCCCTCCTTCATTTCCCACCCGCTCCCCTTGACTTCCACTTCATCCTTCCCGGGACCTGGCAAATATACTAATCACATCAGCTGCAGCCCTGGCACCGCTGTGCCCTCTCCTTGCCTCCACTGCCCCTTCACCGCCAAGCTCTGTGCACAGGGCTGACGGATGGTGCTGCTCGGCTGTTTCACAGTGGGGCAGTGGTAGGGAGCTGTCGTGGTGTAAACCAAATAAATAAGCTCCATTCTCTCTGTCAGGGCCAGGTGCCGCAGGGAACACAGCGTCCAGTCACTGCCTCATTAGTGGGAGCTTTTACAAGTGAAGGTCACTGATCCGCCAGCTCTAGCCTTCCCTTTGCTCTTCCTGGGGAGATTTCACACTCCTCAGCCCTGCTAGGTCTTGGTGAGAAGTCTGACACTTCCACAGCTTCTGCGTCTCCCCTCCAGGGTGTTGGCAGCTCCCACAATCAGAAGTGCCCCTGCTTTTCCCAGTGACCCTCCTTGGGATACCAGGAAGCAGCACAGAGGAGGTGGTGGCACAAAAGCAGTTCACAGGCTGCTCTTGGCCAGGTTTGGACACCAATATTTACACCTGAAAGTGTAATCTCCATGTAAGGTGCATCTCCATGAGCACCTGTCCTTCTGAGCTGCAGGAACTCAGCCTGCCAGGAGACATGAACCCTCCTGCTTACAGCGTGTCCCCATGGTGGCACAGAGAAAGACACCCATGAAGTTCCTCAGTGGTTCATTAGCTTCTTTGCTTTCAAATCAAGCTTCTGGCAATGCCTTGCAGGTGCCCAGCCTGCTGGCAACATCTCCATCTGATCCAGCAGCCTCCTCCTTGCACTCACAGCCTTTAGTGGTGGTGATGGATGTGGAGAGGCTTTGGGATAGCTGAGCTCTGGAGGGCAGCTGGCCAATTACTAAACCACCAGATGCCCAACAAGCTGGGTTAGAGCCTTGAAGGTGAAACCACTTCAGAAGAAAAGGACTGTCTCGCAGCAGCAAACCCTGTTGAGTTCTTTAGTGACAATGTTTGTGACTTTGATGGTTCACCTCCCTCCTAGAGCCACCTGCAAGGCTGGTCTGCCCCAGGAGAACTTCACACCAGGAGAGACACAGCAACAGATTAAAAAGAAATTCTATTCAGTTGGTACATGCTGCAAAAACTGAAGCAACCCCCTTTGGTTTTATGCATCCTCCTGACCGCATTTTTATTTTGCATGGTGTTCTCCACCCCTCCTTGCTGCTCTGAAATAGCCAAGCAAGAGAAAGCTGGTGGCAGCTGGTAGTCCACAACGTTTTGGATGCCCCCTCTCCCTTCCTGTTGTGGATGATCCATCTGAATTCTATTTCCAAGGTCAAAAAAGAAGCAGACAGAGGTGCAGATGGGTTTTAAAACTGACAGGTCTGCAGCCTGCATGGGATACTTAAATCCAGCACAGCTCTGCCAACATGGCCAAGACATTGCAAGGCATGTGCTGGTGGAGTTTTTTTGACCCCTGTAGCCCTCTGGGTCTTCCTTGTACCTCAAGCCATGCAGCTCACCCAGGTATCCCTGCAACAAAACCTAAATGATGCAACTAAAGCCACTTCACAAATGTAGCAATGCTAAAGACTGTAATTTCATCAGATTCTTCCCCAGATGGGATTTGGGAGTATGAACCGTCCCATCCCAGCCCACTGCAGTTTTCCATATACTACCACTTCCTATAGTCTCTCCTCTGCAAATACACACATTCCCTTGAATGATTTTCCCAGGGTTTAAAAATTATGCTCCCCATAAGCAAATACAGCATGACCAGATGCCTTTCATAGTCAGCTGGTTCATTGTTTGAAAGGCTTCACTTTAAAATCCAAAAAGATTGCTAACAGATGGATTTTTTGGCCAGAGAGGGAGAAAAACCTCACTTGAACAAAAGTGTGTTGTGATTGGAACTAAAAAGGGAATTACCTTTAAAGATAAAACCCATAAACATTTCCTATTGAAAAATACCCCCAGCCATGCAAACAGCCTGTTTCTCTAGCTCAGACTGGGAAAACGACACCTTGAGATGATATTTCAACCTGCTGCTGCAATAACCGCAGGTATATCTGGATGCTCCAGGGCCACAGAACACTCCTCATCCATCCCAGGTGACACACGAGCACGGCAATATGCCAAGCTATTCTTATTTCTTCCCCTTCCATACCATCTTTGTCAGGTTTTGCTCTTAGTTAGAATCATAGAATC
>WAAB01007969.1:7353-30860 GCA_013389865.1 Piaya cayana
CCGTGAAAATCACCCAGCAAAATTTGCTTATAAACATGAAACGTTTCCTTGACCTCTGCCCAATCAGTGTGCATCCCATCTACTCTTTTAGCAAACTCCTGGCCTCTGTAGTACAAAACCTAATGCAATCATCAGCATCACACTATGCAAAGCAGGTTGACACCGAATTTTCAATACAAAGCACCTACCTGACCCATTTTCCTCTTTAATTCAAACTGCCGTTGACTTCCAACAGCTTCACAGCTGTGGTCCTTCCATCCTGCTGAAACCCAGGGCATCATGTCGGTTCAGGTTTATCCAGGGAAAGCTTGAACCTCTATCAGCCTAATTAGTGGCTGGAGCATTGCTCTATTGGACTCTCCCTAGGGATCTGGCAGATCAGGCTGCTCACACTGATTATGCTGAGCGCCTTTCCTCCTGCTTCACCCTGCTGCTTCCAGCAGAGTGCTCTGCTTCCACGAGTCAAACTCTTCTCGATTAGCCTTAGCCCAGCATTTAATCCAGCCAGAATAGTTTCTGTTCCCCCCGCTCGTTTTTCTTTGCTGGCAACTCCCATGCTGAGCAGTTTCCTCATCTCTGCTCTGCATCTGCAGAGAAAGGGGAAATCTGGTGTGACCGTGTCTGAGAGTAAAACAACATCCATCCCTTCACACCCCACATTTACAGCTTCTGCTCATTCACCTCTTTCTCATTTACCTGTTCTGCTTTCCCTGGTGTCCTGGTTTGGGCTGGGATGGAGTTAATTTTCTTCCTAGTAGCTGGTGTAGTGTTGTGGTCTGGATTTACTGTGAATAGTGTTGGTAACAAACTGATGATGTAGTCGTTGCTGAGCAGTGCTTAGATTACTCAATAACTTCTAAGCTTCTCAGTGAGGAGCTGGGAGTGGGCAGAGCCAGGAGGGCTGACCCCAACTGGCCAAAGGGATATTCCATACTCTGTGACATCCAGTATAGAAACTGGGAGGAGGTGGCCAATGGGCACCATGGGTTTGAAAATTACCTGGTCAGCAGGTGGTGAGAAATTGTACCGTGCATCACTTCATAGAATCATAGAATGCCCCGAGTTGGAAGGGACCCACAAGGATTGTGGAGTCCAGCTCCTGTCCCTGCACAAGACAAACCCAACATTCACCTTGCAGGGCTGAGGACACCGGCCAAACGCTTTTGGAATATTGTCAAAATATTGTACAGGGACAGGAGGGGGAGGAAGTTTTCAGCTGAAAGAGGGGAGATTGAGATGAGATCTTAGGTAGAAATGTTTTGCTGTGAGGGTGGGAAAACCCTGACCCAGGTTGCCCAGAGCAGGGGTGGCTGCCCCATCCCTGGAGGTGTTGAAAGCCAATCAGGATGGGGTTTTGAGCACCCTAATCCATTGAGAGGTGTCCGCCTGTGGCAGGGGGTGGGACTGGATGGGCTGTAATGTTCCTGGCAACCCAAACCATTCCACGATTCTATGATACTCAGAGATCCCGCTGTTGTCTGTGAACAGGTTCTAAACCTGCCCTCTTTCAGTAGGAGCCTTCTGTGCCAGTCACCCCATATCCACTCTCCTTTAGGCTCCTATGCAGCCATTCAGGTGGGATGCAGGAATAAGTTCTTGTGAGTTAAGAGATCAAGTGTACACCCTGAATCCCTTTGTGGAGTGAGGTTGGCAAGAAGCTGAACTCTTCAAGGCACTCGGAATCTCTGAATGACTCATAAAAACCAGGCAAAAAAATCCTTTTAGGAAGTAACCCAGATGAAGCAATTGGAATCCGCTTGGAAGCGATTTGCTAACCTAAAAATGAGCCCACGGAGTCCATTTCTCCTGGCCTGACTAATCTTTTGTCGTATCCTTTTTTCCTCCTTTCCTTTGAGCAGTTCAAAAATTTTGTATGGAATTGCTGGAGTATTTTACAGATATTACTCACCAGCTCAGCGTGATTAAATGCAACTATAAGACAGATAAAGAGGGCAACATTTTCAGAAAATAGCAGACTGGTTCAGGAGCTGAATTTCTCAGGAGCCTGAAGTGGTGCAAATGCCGAGGGCTGTGACACATCGTTTTCAGGCTCTGTGCCACCTCAGAGTGTTGCTTCTCAGCTCTCGGGGTGGACTCAGCAGCGCAGGGGAATTTGTTTGCCCTGCCCAGCCCATCTTGAATTATAATCAGCTTTACCCAGCAGCAGGGAAGAGTCTCTTTAACCTAGAACTCTCTTCTTGGTTGAAATCCAGATAACTTCAATGGACAGACTCATGCTTTAGCTGTCTCCATTGATGAGAAAGAAACTTCAAGCACATGACAGAATCAGAGAATTACTAAGCCTGGAAAAGACCTCTAAGATCTGGGTAAAGGCTCTTGATCAGGGAGTACAGGAATAAGAAGAGGAGAAACGGTTTTAAGTTGAAAGAAAGGAGACTGAGATGAGGTCTTAGGAGGAAATGTTTTCCTGTGAGGGTTGGGAGGCCCTGGCCCAGAGCAGTGGTGGCTGCCCCATCCCTGTGGGTGTTGGAGGATGCTGTCCCCTCTCACAGTGGGAGAAGAGGCTGCATCCAGCCTTGTTCCGGGCATCCATTGCAGGTAAAACAACCCTTTTAGCCAAAGCAGCTCTGTAGTTCCTTCTGAGCAAGGCATGGTACCAGGTAAAGGGAGCACCTGGGGTGGAAAAGAGTTTCTAATTCCCCTCAGGGCTGAAACTCAGGAAACTTGAGCAACTGGCAGGGAAGGCTTGAGCAGGGCTTCACCCTGCCCCTGCAAGCAGCGGGTGTTTGCGAAGAAGAGGTTAGTCAGCACCTCCCTTCTGGTACAGCAATAGCATCTTCGCTTTTAATAGCTCTGTGTTAGCTCAGGAAGAAGGAGCAGCTGACCATGAAACAGCAGCAAGGACATCTGAAGAGGCCTAAAAATGAAATGTGTGAATGATATGTTTTTAAATAGAGCACAAAAAAGGGAAAGAGAGAGCTTGGGATCAATCCAAAACTGAAAATCCAGCTTGGGGGAAGAAGTGAATGAAAGGTAATGGCCAAATTATCACTCAGCTCTCAAATGAGAGGGAAGGCTTGGACTGTCAGAAGTAGACCCTTTCTTGGAGAAAGGGATTGAAGATTTCCAAATGGACACTTTGGGTGGGAAAGGAACATGATTTTCCATACCCGCTAGCATCTCAGTGAGCAGGACGCACTCAGTTGTCCAGCTGGGTCAAATCCAAACACATTACAAAGCAAATGAAGAATCTTAACAAAGTAGACATCACATCTAGTACTTCTCTGCAGCTATTGCAGCTCTCACAGCTTGTCCATTCCCCCTCATCCTATTCCTGCTCTCCCTGATCAAGAGCCCCTCCCCAGCTTTCCTGCAGCCCCTTTCAGTACTGGAAGCTGCTCTAAGGTCTCCCTGCAGCCTTCTCTTCCCCAGGCTGAAGGGCCCCAACTCTCTCAGCCTGTCCTCCTACAGGAGGTGCTCCAGCCCTTGCATAATTTCTATAACCTCTTCTGGACTCAGTAGCTGAACTGAGGACTTCAGGTGGGTTTCTTCAGAAATCCATATCTAGCATTTTCATAACCTTTCCTTCTGGATGACCATAATCTATTTGTTTAACATTGGTTCCCTGAAAAATCTCCAGGCTCTGGATCCAAACTCTAACTTTGAGCTGGTCTGTAATTTCCACCCATCTCCTTTTCTTTCTCTTCTAGAACCAGATCTTATACTCTTGCCTCAGCCCCTTCTCATCCTCCCATGTTCTCATGCCTAAAAGTAAAGCAAACAGTGCTAAGGCAGCTTTGGCTGCATCCTTAAGTGTTCTAGAGGGATGTCACCAGGTGCTGTGCATCTGAGCAATTCTGTTCTGGTTCAGTCCTCTTTAACTCATCCTTCCTCACACCTGGTTTGTCTAATCTCTTTGTAAAACAGTTTGCTTTACACAGCTTGTTGCAATTATTTCTTTATTTTGAATGTGGAAGGATACCTTGAATGCTTCAGCCTCATCCGTGTCATCTGTTATTTGCCGTTGTGGTCCTACAGGGCGAGGCTTCCCTTTGTCATCTCCTCACTTTGAAGGTATTTCTGGAGCCTTTTCTGGTGCCCTTTCTGCTCCTCGCTAGCCTGGTGCGTGTTGGGAGTGCTGTTTCTTTTCCAGTGTGATTGTACTGCCACTCTACGTGCTCTGTGCTCACGTGTCCTCCCTCCCTTTTATTGTGCAGTTCTTTATTTTTAAGCTTACAGAGCTCATGATGCAGCCGTAATGTCTTTTATTACCCTTCCCTTTCCTCTGCACCAGTATAATTTGCTCTTAAAAGAGAAACGTTTTCCATTGTGAGCAAGTGAGAGGGATTTGGAGAGATGTCAGTCTCTGGGAGGGCATGACTGGGTGCTGGGGAGGGCTCAGTTTGAGGCAGCCTTGCAGTGAGAAGATGTGTTATTGGGATATGGAGAACAGGAAAAACCTGAGCTGCATTGTGGCCTCCTCTCAACCCTGCACTCTCTTCCATCCCTTCCATCCCTTCCAATCTCACCTCTTGTCATTGGCCATCTGGGAACAGATTTCTTGCTGGGCTCATTAACTCTTATGGCGCTGCTCTCCTGCATCATTTTTTTTTTGCCATTTTTCAGCTTGGTACAGATCCTGGTGGGAGGTGTTGTTGAGGTGATCGATGTTCATGGGACACAATGCCTCTGATGGCACTGAACTAGCGCTGATAATCTCATGACCCTGGCTCTGAGTCAGTCCCACAGAGATCAGACACCTGCAGCCACAAAGGAAATACAGGCTGGTCTTGCCTGAATCTCAGAATCCTGGAATGATTTGGAATGGAAGGGACCTCAAAGCCCATCCAGTTCCAACCCCTGCCATGGGCAGGGACACCTCCCACTGCATCAGGTTGCTCCAAGCCCCATCCAGCCTGGCCTTGAATATATCCAGGGATAGAGCAGCCATGGCTTCCCTGGACATAGACAGACTTGATTTTGGTGGAAAATTAATGGATTTGTTTGACCTGATATGAAATATTAAATCTCCACTCAAGGTGGCACTTCACAAGTTCCATGTCTGTGAAATCATGGAGCTCTCAAATCCTTTCCAGTAAGGGTGTTTGCTCCTATTACGAAAAACAACTATGCTCTCATTTTCGAGTTAAAAGCCCAGAAGACCTAGGACCAAGAAAGCTCTTGTGGCTGGGGTTTTGATTCCATAACTCTGCAAATGCATGGCCGGGATGCTGCAATTTTTTTGTGTGCACGGCACAGGTGCTGATGTAAATGCTGCTTTTATCTGGTCCTGGAACACCTGGAGCCCAAGTGGGGCTCAGCAGGATCCCTATCAAGGCACGCATATATAAGAAGTTTGGTCATGGATTCCGGCTTATCTAATGAATGAAAACAAAGGACGTGTCCCCTGCTCTGCAGGGTGTTTCTGTTCAGCTGTCAGAATGTCCTGGGCTCTCTCGGCTGTTCTGGGCTGTTGTTGGCCTGGGTGTTTGCCACCAGGCTGTCAGTCTGGATCCGATGCTGTCACCCCACGAGGAGCCACACTGACCCAGACTGCCATTTGGCCCATTAGTACTTTCCTCTATTCCTGTCAGACTGGAATTTTAATTTCTGAAAAAAAACCCCAAAACCCACCACAACTTCTGGCAGTCTCATCACTAAATCCAGTTTGGAAATCAGAAATTAAGAAGACAAAAGAACAGTGTCCAGACTTTCCCTTCCCAAAGCCCTGCTGTGCTGTAGAGAAGCTGCAACCCATTGCTAAGCTGAGGCAAATGCTTTGGGATGAGCGTGTCAGTTGACGGCCTCACCTCGTTCTCTTCTGCACCTCCTTTTCTCCTGCAGGACTGCAGCAACCCCCAGGCTGCCTGGATGTGAATATGAGTGTGAGTGAGGCATCTGTGGTAATCCTTTTCATTATAATTCTGGTGTCCCAGCTGTCCTAACCCTCTGGTGAGACCCTACCTGGAGCCCTGCATTCAGTTTTGGAGCCCTCAGCAGAGGAAAGGCACAGATCTGTTGGAACTCGTCCAGAGAAGGCTCTCTTTTACAATAAGAAGCGCTTTTATTTCTCTCTACCAGCTACAGAGGAAGGCTGTGGTTCAGTTCTAGGTGGTTACATTTGGTAGATGAATCCATCAGGTGCCAGAAGAAAGAGGATGGATAAGCTATTTTGCATAGCTAAGGAACCATAAAAGCTTGCTTACGCAAAATGAACCGCTTTGATTGACTGCAGGACATCGCTGAGACCTGGGACAATGAGAATGATATTCTCTGATGAGACTTCAAGTCTTGTCCACTTTGTATCCATCTGTCACTACCCTGTCTCTAATGCCAAGGATTAGTACAGAAGAATGCTACTGTTTTCCATATTTTCAGAGAACAAGACATATTATAGCAAAAAAACCAGCCAGAGCTGCATCTTCAGAGAGTTCCCTCTGGTATGTGATGAAAATATCACCATCTGGACAACTCACCTCAAGAAGGAGCTCCTTAAAAGTGACTGATACTTTCTCTGGAGGGGCAACGGGCTTGAGTTAGCAGGAAATTTCAGCTCCAGCCTGGTGATATTAGCTCAGCTGCTTGAATTCAAGCTTAGTGAGGAATGGGCTCATTGGATGAAGCAGCCCAGAAAATCAACTGTATCCTGGGCTGCATCAAGAGCAGAGGGACCAGTAGGGTGAGGGAGGGGATTCTGCCCCTCTGCTCCATTCTGTTGACACCTCACCTGGAGCTCTGTGTCCAGTTCTCAGCACAGGAAGGACACGGAGCTGTTGGAGAGAGTCCAGAGAAGGCCACGGAGATGATGCGAGGGCTGGAGCACCTCCAGTACAAGGGCAGGTTGAAGGAGTTGGAATTGTTCAGCCTGGAGAAGAGAAGGCTGTGGGGTACCTCATTGCAGCCTTTCAGTACTGGAAGGGGGCTGATAAGAAAGATGTGGAAAAACATTTCAGCAGGGCCTGTAGCAATAGGACCAAGGGGTATTAGGCTATGATTCTAATTTCTGTAAGGGGCCAGGGGATCCTGGACCTGATCAGGTAGCTCAAAGACCCACCTAACCTGACCTCAGACACCTCCAGGGTTGGAGCAGCCACCAAATAAAATGAGCTTTCACCAAAGCTCTTCCCAAAGCCTGATGGATGTTCCTGCAGTCCTACAACCTGATCCAGTGGGAGGTGTCCCTGCCCATTGAAGGGGGTGTTTGGAACTGGATGATCTGTAGAGTCCCTTCCAACCCAAACAATTTTATGATTCTATGATGATAAAATGGCTTGGAAGTGCATCCAGTATGATTCAAAATACCTAGGGAAGAGGGCTATTTCACTGTAAGTCCATCTTTCACTGTCCAGGTTGTCACCCAACACTGCTGCAGGCACCGTGGGTGCAAAGCAGGACTTCTCAGCTTGTTTAGATGAATGCTTGTTAAACTACTGAAGCTGTAACTGCCCTCAGAGGTTAGTATGCACTGACATCAATCTACGTATTAACAATGAGACCAACACAGCCATGGAAAGACCTTTCTGTCACAAATCATTCCTTGCAATATTGCCAGGAGGACATGAAAGTCACGGGGATGGCCCTAGCCACCAGTCACTCCTCTTAAGATGCAGGCAGACGTGTGTCTAAATCAGTGGATATAAAGACTTACAACTCTTTTCTGGTGATTTGAATTCTGTGCATTTGTAGAAAGAAAGCCTCCTCTAACAGTTAATCTAAGTTGTTATTCATGTTTAGTTTACTGTTTGTCTTTGTTTTAATGCAGCTGAAATTTAGCATAAATGTTTCATGACTAAATACTGGCGTTAATCTGTTTGCTAAGCATGGCTGGCATTCCAGTGCTGCAGAGAACAGGGCACAACCAAGTCCATCTCTAACACCAGTGCTAGGCATGCTTAAAAAACCCTCCTATCTGCGTTTGAGGACATGGAAATGTCAAGGGCAGAGGCTGATAGAGTGTGAGGCAAGGCCGGGTGAGCGAGTGTTGGTGCCATTGGGGAGGACAGTGTTGTCACCAGAGATGCAGGACGCCTTTCTTCCAGGTTTCAGTGGTGCTAGACCCCATGAAGCAGGAAATGAGAGCAAGACTTGCCCCCTTACACCTCTGCCAGATGTCCTGTAGGAGACCTAGTTGTGACCCCAAGGAATGTGGTGGGATATAGGGACAGGGAAATCAGTCAGAAAGAATCATGGAATAATGGAATGGTTTGGATTGGAAGGGTCTTCAAAACCCATCCATTTCCACTCCCTTGCCATGGGCAGGGACACCTCCCACTGGATCAGGTCTCTCCAAGCCCCATCCAACCTGGCCTTGAGCACCCCCAATCTTGGAGCATCCATTACTTCTCTGGGCAGTCTCGGCCCACCCTCCCAGCAAAACATTTCTTCCTAAAATCTCATCTCAACCTCCCCTCTTTCAGCTGAAAAACTCCTCCTCCCTTGCAAATCCCACTCCAGTCTCCAACAGTTCAAAACTGGCTCAGTCCTGCTGTAGGAGGTTTAGTCATATCCTTTCCAAAAGACGTTAGTGTTAACTCTGCTAATTGGATCTTCTCATTATCCCTATAAATCCCAGTCCCACTGGGGTTCTGTGCTGTGGATGTGCAAATCCAACTTCACAATCCACTGCTCTGGCATTTCTGGGTTGTACTCAGCATGATTTAAGTGAAGAACAGTAGTGGCCGATGACTGCAAAGGCATCTAAGTGTGCTGGGGATTTAAACCCGACTGCTTAGACACATCACTTTGAAAAGTGGCTTCTCTGCGAAGGAAAGGGCTTTTCGGATAGAATTGCACAGAGTGAATATTAAGTGAATTTGACTGCAAGCTCCCTGGGAGAGAGAATATCTGTTACATTTGTGCAGTTCGCAGCACTGTTGCCTGGATCCAGCCAGCAGAGCCGTTTAATGGGTTTGTGACTGTCGCTGATTGAACATGGCCCTCCCGGCTCCTTTTCTAGAAATGACTTTAACAGCCCAATCATCTGCAGCCCTTGGCCAGTGAGGGCTGAAAGTCCCTCCTCACATTTGCTCTGGGATGGGAATCAGTCCCTGATGTGTCTTATTCTTGAATGTGAAAGCATTTGGAAATTCCCCATGTCATATGGTCAAGCCAAGAAATGTGAAGCTAAGGCAGACAGAAACAGAAGGAGCTGGAACACTTGACATGGCTTTGTTGTTCTTGCTGTGTTGGCAGATGGAGAGGAAGGGACAGTGACACCTCCAAATGGGATCAGAGCACTCTGGATCTGCTTTTCCCTAAAATGTGATTTTGTTTTCCTTCATAGACACAAAAATCTTCAAAATACCCAACCATGCATTAGTGAGGTTGGAGATTTTTCAGATGTAGGTATATGTTTTCAGTTAGAAATTATCATCAGCTATGAAAAAGGGGAGAAAAGAGAAAGGGAAATCACAGGCTGGTTTTTTTTTTTCCCAGTCTAATTTCTGAATCTGATCCAGAAAGTCTGTCTTCACTAAAACAAATTGATGCAGGATATGTTTGTGTGGCTATTTTGAAACACCTGTAATTTCCCTCCTCCTGTTTATAAAAGCCTCAGAACATGATCAGGGAACAAAACCAATAAAGAGCAATTCTAGCCGGTTCCCTCATTTATGGGATGAATCTCATACTGTGAATAATGAAGAGTGAATAGCTGCAGTAAATAGTTCACAATCAATCTGCCTTGCCTGGCACCGCAAATGCAATCAGACAAGATGCAGTGTAACGTGCTGGATGCAAGGTCACTGTCTAGAAACAAGGGATAGAGGTCGCAATTACACGGTGGGACAACTGCATCTGGGAAGGTGTGGACAGAGCAGGGGTCATGCTGGAAGCCAAGTTAATTGGCGATGTCGTGGTTATGAAGGTGCATATGAACCTCAATGGATGAAGAGCACAGTATCAAACCAAAGGCAAAGATGATTTGTGCTGTACAGAGAGCAAGGAGGAGGCATATTCTGGAGAAGAGATGGCTCTGGGTGGACCTTAGAGCAGCTTCCAGTACAGAAAGGAGCTCCAGGAAAGCTGGGGAGCGGCTCTTGGTCAGGGAGTGAAGGGATAGGATGAAGGGGAATGAGGACCCTGAATGAAGGAGGAGTACCTGCTGTCGCCTTTCAGCTGGCTTTGTCTGGCTCGGTTAGCAGGACAGGAGCTTTTTATCCTGTGCCAGGGCCTCCCTAGCTTACAGCCCCATCCAACCTGGCCTTGAACACCTCCAGAGATGGAGCAGCCACCACTTCTCTGGGCAACGTTGTCCAAAGACTCCTCACCCTCACAGGAAAAGATTTTCCTAAGATCTCATCTCAGCCTCCGTGCTTGCAGCTCAAAACCATTCCCCTTTGTCTTATCCGTGCACTCCCTGATCCAGAGCCCCTTCCCAGCTTTCCTGGAGCCCCTTTCAGTGATGGAATCTGCTTCAGGATCTCCCCATGGCCTTCTTTTCTCCAGGCTGAACAACCCCAGCTCTGATGAATGGGATGTGTGGCTCAAGGGAGAAAGCTGGGATGTACAGAGAGAGTGAGCAGAAGTACAGCAGGAGGAGAGAGGTATCTTCTGTCTTGAGGAAGGAGAGAGGGGAGCGGGCAAGGAAGGCATAGGGAGCAAGGGTATAGTCGTTGATGAATGGGGAATAGGCTGGACAAGGCTCCTGGCAGATTCATTTGTGATCTAGTGCATACAGGGGTTCCCTTTGCGCGTATGAAAGGGCAAATGGAAAGATCTGCAGACAGCAAGGCTGTCCCTAAGTTTAGATGCTGATGATTTGCAGGTGTAACCTGCTGCCAGTGATGCCAGGAGCCAGTGCTGGCTCTAAGCAGAGTTCAAGCACTGCAGAGCACGAAGAGTTAAGCCCTGCAGGGCTCGGTTCAAGAAGCATCTGGCTAGCATTGCCTTTCTTAGGAAAATTATGGGTACTTGGCAGCAAGCTAATAAACCCATCAGCAGTAATTAGTGTCTTTCAAGGAATGAACTATCTGGTGGCATTCAAGGAGTAGAACATCTCGCCTGAGCTAAACGAAGTGTGAAAGAGCTCTGCAGCAGGTGGATCTATTGCTATGGTGCTGTCTTTGGAGGCCCACGATCTTCCAACCTGCTGCAGAGGAGGGAAGCCTGGGCTGGTGGTTCAGACTGCATGCACCACTTCTTGAACAAATTGTCTCCTCCGCTTTCCTTTCCAAGCTGTGAGGGTTTTTTATTGTAGGCTGCAGCCTTGCCTTGAATCACAGAATTGTTGAGGTTGGGAAAGATCTCTAAGCTCATCCAGTCCAACCATCAGTCCAACCCCACAATTCCTCATAAACCCTGCCCCTAAATGCCACAGCCACATGCTTTTTAAACCCCTCCAGGGATGGTGACTCCACCACTGCCCTGGGCAGCCTCTGCCAGGTCTTCACCACTTTGACAATAAAGGTATTTCTCCCGATATCCAGTCTAACTCTCCACTAACACCACTTGAGATCATTTATTCTCACCCTATCGCTTGTAATTGGAAGAAGAGCCCAGCACTCATTTCATGGCAACTTCCTTTCCAAAAGCTGCAGAGAGCGCTGAGGTCTCCCCTTGGGACCCAGGGGGGTTCAGTCTGTGGATGAGGTGGTAGGAACAACTAAACAGGGATGGGACAGAGAAACATCCAGTCAGGGCTGTGCTAAGCAGGCAAAAGAGGTCCCTCAGGATGACAATATGCAACATATGGCAGGCATACTGTGACATATTGCTAGCAGGCCTGCACTTACAGGTCCATTAGTCTCAATTAAAGTGGATTGGAATATTTAGCACAGGTTCAAGTAAAAGTGACTGAAAATGGTGTATTGGAGCTAATCATTGTGGATGGTGGGGTTCATCAGCAGTCAAGAAGTGCTAGACTAGCAAGAGTCACCACAGCTCAGGGAAGGAGGGTGATGCTTCAAGAGCGCTGCTGTCAGGGGACCCTTGGAGCTTGTGCACGTTGGTGTGGCTGTTGTGCATCAACCACTCAGGGCTGGTCTTGACGCAGATGCTGTGCTTGAAGTGCACAAAGGAGCACAGAGGGACAGTTGGCCACCAAGGGATGTGGCTGAAGGAGCACACAGGTTTGCTCAGCCCTGAGCCTGACAAGCAGCAGCATCCCTGAAGGCAACCCAGCAAGAATGGGAAGCTTTCCGACTTCTGCATAGTGATGATATGTACCAAATGTTTCAGCCCACTTTATCCTTGGGCCAAGGCTGAAATCTCTCCCTCCCTGAAGCCAAAGTCTTACCCCAGGCAGCAACTCAGTTTCTATTTCCCTTCTCTCTGTAGCACCACAGCTCTTGCAAAGTATCTTGGAGAAAGTGTGATGCACCAGCAGTATGTAGTGTTGGTCCCACCAGCTAGGAGGATGGGACATGGCTGTGCCTTGCCAAGGACATTTGGAGGAGTCACCACCAGAAGCAGCAACGAGCCCAGACCCAGCAAAGACCTCAGCCAGGAAACCAAGAATGTCCTCATGGAAATGCAGACATGCTGTGAGCGCTGCTTAATTCCCCTCTCCATTTAATTGCCTCTGTGGGACACTGAGGAAAAGCGAAGCAAACATTAAACTACGCAGTGGGATGAGGATGACAGTTGCTACCTCCACTGTGATTATGCAGTGAGAGAGAGATCAGAGTCTGGCCACAGGCTGTGTATCTCCCCACCCCAGTGGAGAAGTGTGGCTGCAGGCCTGGCCCTCTTCAAAACCAACTACAAAGTTCATTTCTTGAACTGTAGTTTTCCCTCAATGTATTATTTCTGCATACAAACGTGTGGACCTGTGGAGAAGCACAGGAGCGAAAAGGCAATCAGATGCATTAGATTATAAACTAACCAACCATTTCCTTCAAAAGCTGTAAAGAGAAAGTTATTGTGATGCTTATTTTCAGATGCTTTATGCACACATGGCTATGAAGGAGATTAAAATCAAGAAGTACCAGCTTGGGAGCTGAGATATGTTCTGTGTTTGTAGGATGAGGAACAGGTTTTCCAGAGAAGTGGTGGCTGACCCATCCCTGGAGGCGTTCAAGGCCAGGCTGGATGGGGCTTGGAGCAACTGGATCCAGTGGGAGTTGTTCCTGCCCATGGCAGAGGGCTGAATGGGCTTCAAAGCCCCCCCTACCCAAATCATTCTATGATTCTATGAAATTCCGAATGAACCAAAGAGTTGAGTCAAACCATTCCCTATGCACACACAATATTTCTGGCTGAAATGAGCTGCTTCCTCTGTTTCTGCATCAAAGTGCTCAGAGTGGGTTCTCAAACACACTTACACTCAGTTACAAGCTTAAAAACTCCAAGGAGAATCAGAGTAACCAATACCTTTGGTGATGCTCATGCCACCTTGGCTTGGAGAACTTGAAGGACCCTTCTCATAGAATCATGGAGGTTAGAAAAGACCTCTAAGCTCATCCAGTCCAACTGTCAGCCCAATCCCACTATGTTGCTACGTTCAACAGCCACATGCTTTTTGAACCCCTCTAGGGAATGAGACTCCACCACTGCCCTGGGCAGCCTCTGCCAGGGTTTCACCACTCTCTCAGTAATGAGAGTTTCCTAAAATCCAATCTGAATCTGCCCTGGCGCAACTGAAGCCATTTCCTCTCATTCTAATGTTACTTGGGAGAAGAGACCAACACCCCCTCACCACAACCTTCTTTCTGGGAGCTTCAGAGAGCCAGGAGGTCTGCCTTCAGGACCCAGGAAGTTTCAGTCTCTGAATGAAGTGGCAGGAACAGCTCAACAGGGATGAGACAGAGAAGCATTTGGAAACCTACCTGCATGTTGCACAGCAGCTTCCGCAGTCTCCAATCCTGGGAGGTATGAGCAAGCCTGTATGCAACACAGAGCATGAAACAGCCTCTCCTGAAGGTTAAGTGTCCTTTGAGCAGATGTTCCCTGAAGCCATTAATGGTGATGTTGGGTTTCTGGATGGTGGCTCGTTTGATCTACATGTGTTACCACTTTGTTTAATAGCAAAATAAGTAGTGAAACCATCATATTTGATGCAGTTCAAGTGGAAGGGTCTTGATTTTGGTTATCAAATGTCTGTTTATGATGTGTAGACAAACCACCCATTATGTTCAGATTAATGTGATGCTAATGAGGCAGGAAGATAACTGGCCAAAAATTATTTCTACAGCAGCTATTCAGAAACCAGAAAACACTCTGTGGACACATAATCTATCCCTTGGGACACTTTAACAAAGGAAGAGTGTCTGGAGCCCTCTTAAATCCGTGGAGATAATGCCCTCTCCAGAACCTGACCTGTTTTTATAGAATCACGGAATGGTTTGGATTGGAAGGGACTTTTAATGATGTAACACCTCTGCCATGGGTAGGATCACACTGGATAACATGCTGGTGTTCTGAGAGCAGCTGAGGCTGTTTAGTCTGGAGAAAAGGAGGCTGAGGGGAGACCTCATTGCTCTCTGAAGCTCCCAGAATGGAGGTTGTGGTGAGGTGGGTGCTAGTCTCCCAAGTAACGAGGGATGGGATGAGAGGAAATGGCCTCAGGTTGCACCAGGGGAAGTTTAAACTGGATATTGGGAAAACTGTCTTTACTGAGAGAGTGGTGGAGTCTCCATCCCTGGAGGGGTTCAAAAAGCATGTGGCAGTGGCACTTAGGGACAGGGTTTATAAGGCATCATGGGGTTGGGCTGATGGTTGGACTGGATCAGCTTACAGGTCTTTTCCAACTGCAATGATTCCATGATGCCATGATTCTAGGAGTTCCTTTCAGCTGCTCTCTGCCATCAAAAAATTCTGTTCCCAAATAAAAGTCCTGCCTGTGGTTCAGTGCTGTTCACAGATGTTTGATAGTCTGCCCAACAATTTGGGTATGGGAACATTTCGATTTTTTAAACATCCTGGTATTTACAAAGCAGTTTAATTGGAAAGATCATTCAACCTCAGAGCCTCTCTGTGCACATCTTGGTTAATGACTGTGACAATCCTGATTAAGAAGTGCAAGTTATTTAAGATAAAAAAGAGGTGGATTCAACTCACAGCCCAAGACAGTGCACGTAGATAAATACTTAGAATGTTGGGAGCTAAACCTTGCCTGAAAGGCTCTGGCATATTTAGCAACCATTCACCAACTCAGAGAAAAAGGGAATTACCAGAAGATTATTGTTGTAATGTATGAATCAAACAATGCTCCTTGTAAAAGAACATTCATAGCCCAGATGCTGCAGCTTTCACCAGAGCCATTTCACACTTTATAATGTGCTGAAAATCCTGCAGTTGACATTACGATTAAACATGCTGGTTAAAAGAATTGTGACCAGCAGTGGGAGGGAGGGGATTCTGCCCCTCTACTCCATTCTGATGAAACCCCACCTGGAGCCCTGCGCTCGGTTTTGGTGTCCTCAGCTCAGGAAGGTCATGGAGCTGTTGGAGCAAGTCCAGAGGAGGCCATGGAGGTGATCTGAGGGCTAGAGCATCTCCTGAATGAGGATTGGTTGAGAGAGCTGGGGTTGTTCAGCTTGGAGAAAGGAAGGCTGTGGGGAGACCTAGAGACACAATATGAAACCTTCGCTCCAGACGAAAGGAAGCCATTCAGTGCTGAGTATGTGTCCACTCTGCGTGTCGTTCCAGATAAGGTGCTGATGGAGAAGAGAAGGAACAAGCACTAGAGCTGTGAGAAACTTCACAAGAAGCTGGAAAGTGAATGTAGAAGATCCTCCAAAGTAAATGCTATGGGAGCAGTTAACGGAGGAGAACAGGCAGAGACCAGGCCTGGAAGAAAGCTGTGCTGAAGGAGGAGGAAGGAAAGTGATGAGAGAGGGAAGGTGATGGTCACCAGAGAGAAGAGCTCAATGCGTGCTGCAGCTTCTTCTCATTGGAAGGAAGCTGCAGACTGATTCCCATAGCACCTTATGGAAAAGGCTCTCCTACCGCACTATTCAAAGTTTGTTTCCTGTGTGATTTTTCACATCTTTACTTTTACATATCGCTTCATCATCCACGCAGGGGAGAGGTAGTCCAGGACCCTTCAGCAGCATGAACGCAGGCCCACACACCTCTCCACTCAATGACACGGTGACATTTCATCCATCCAGCACTATTATTCAATGAAACTCTTTGTTTCGCTGTGATAAATGGGGCAGGCAGGGAATCGATTTCCTTCCCCTGCCTGCAAGGCATCAGAGGGCTGCTTTCACCAGGAGGCCTTCTCTCTGCCTCAGTGCTCAGATTAACTTATTAGGAGTTAATTAATCAGGGCCATTGATTGGCTGTCACATTGCTGGATGGTTAGTCTGCTCTTGGGTCGGTAGGTCGTATCAGAGTAGTTCCTTCTGTCCTCTTTGCTATGTGATGCTTGTCATCACCCAGAGATGCTAAGCAGCCAGGAGAAGCAGGAAGAGAGGAAGATGAAGTTTACCTGTTTGCCAAATAACATGGTTTGGAAGCTGGGGAGGGGCTCTTGATCAGAGAGTGCAGGGATAGGATGAGGGAAATGGTTTTCAGCTGAAAGAGGGGAGATTGAGATGAGATCTTAGGCAGAATTGTTTTCCTGTGAAAGAGGTGAGGCCCTGGCCCTGCTCACCCAGAGCAGTGGTGGCTGCCCCATCCCTGGAGGTGTTCAAGGCCAGGTTGGATGGGGCTTGGAGCAACCTGACCCAGTAAGAGGTGTCCCTGCCCATGGTAGGGCAGGACTTTGATGTCCCTTCCAACTCAAACCATTCTACGATTCTATGACTGTGAACAGAAGAATGGAAATATGACTCCCTTTTCCCTTGCATGAGGTTAGCACACTGTGAGAAGGATGGATATACATTCCACCATTTCCTCTCTTCCAAAATGAAGGAGGCACGTGAGACTGGGCTTAGTCCAATGGTCTGATGGAGCCTTGTCTCTGCAGCTCAGCAGACTCCCGCTCACTGCTGTTCATGGGTCTCTGATGCTGCTCATGGATATAGAGAACTACTATGGCTCATGTGGGACGCTGCCCACAATTCAAAAAGCACGTGAACAGGTATCCATGAGGCAACGAATGGTGGGATTTTGAATATCAGGGTTTCAGGGAATCAACATTGCCCAGCAGGAATGAACGCACCCATCTCTGGAAATTCCATGAAAATCTACACAAAAAGAAAGGCATTACCATCAATGGAGCTGGGATGAGATTTTGAGGCTAACAACCCTGCACCTTGTGAGCTAACTGATGGGATTTTTAATGGCCATACGTGACCAGTATCTCAAATTTTGTCTAAGGGGTCACCACCACCAGCAAAGCGTACTTATTAAAGAGCAGTGTTTCCAAAAAACCTGTCATAAAGCAAAGCACTGAGCAGGTTTCATGTGTTTTGTTTATCCAGCGGGACGTTAGGCAGCAACCTGGTAGAGGATCATAACTCTGCACGGGAGGGAGGTTTCTGACAGTAGAGGGCTCTTTGGTTGCATAGAAAAAAGGCCTGAGTGTGTCCAGGGCTGTGAGGCAGGAGTTACAGAAAACCAGGCTAGATTTAGAGTGCAATTTTAAAAAGTGAGGGTTTAACTTCAAAACTAGTCTTGAGAGGTGGCCAATTCCTTCCACCTTGTGGCTATTTCCTGGAAAGATGAGTGGAAGATAAGAGTTGGATGAAGAACTTGCTCTATATTACAATCGGACCTTCCTGACTGTAACCCTGCAGATCCCTGGACCTGAACTGGGCTGGGAGCTCAGCTCAGAGCTCTGTGGGACCTACCAGGTATTTTACGCCACTGCCTTTCTCACATACGGCATCTGATTCACCTCCTGAGTGATCCAGAATTGGACACCCAGGGTGAAGTTTTCACTGCACATCTCCAAAGATCTCACAGTCCGTTTCCTTTGGATGCTGGAGCTGCTCTGCAGAGCAACATCTGGACTGGATTAGTACTTTTGGCTGAGCCGCTGCTTAAGTCCTGCATGTCTGCTAGGATCCTACACTGATCTGTTTTGACATAAAGATGCTGTCATGCCTAAAGCACATATGTTGCCTTGGTCACATTTCCATGTGTTCTGTTCACTGCTGTACAACAGCCATGGATGTGTACAGAAGCAGCAGCTTGTGGCAACCATCTGTTTTCAATCTATGGAGACAGAAGAAGCCCTTGGCACGTGCCTGACTTCTACAAGTCCCGTGGATCCCACCATCCAGCTAAGCAGGCTGAGATGGTTTGCCTCACTCTTTCATTCACTCCAGAAAGCGGCGTTCACTAATTGTAATCATGGAATCACAGAATAACTCAATCTGGAAGTGACCTCAGGAGGTCTGTGAGGCAGCTGACTTCCAATATCAGCAACAAGATCAGAGCAGGCTGCTCAGGACTATCTCCAGTTGGGTCTCGAAAACTTGCAAGAATAGAGATGCTGCAACCTTTCCGGGCAGCCTCTGTTTGACTGTCCTGATTGAGAGAAAACCTTCCTTATGTCAATTCTGAACCTTTCCTGTTTCAATTTATGTCCACCCTCTGTTGTTTTTCCACCATACAATACAGTAAATTGCCTGGCTTTATCTTCCTGATGACCTTCTCAAAGACTTCTAGGACTTTCCCTTCTCCAAGGTGAACAAACCCCACTCCTGCACTCTCTCCTCACCAGGGCAAGTGCTGGAACCTCATAATATCTTGGTGACCTTCTACTGCACTCTCTCCAGTTCATCAATATGTATTGCTGCAGCCTCCATCCCTGGAGGGGTTCAAAAAGCACGTGGGCATGGTACTTCAGGACATAGTTTAGTAGGCACGATGAAGCTGGACTGATGGTTGAACTGGATGAGCTTAGAGGTCTTTTCCAACCTTAATGATCCTATGATTACTGGATATAGTATTCTAATAAGTCCCAAGTGCAATGCGATAACCATTTCTCATGATTTGCTGGCCATGCTCCTGTTCGTACAGCTGAGGATGCTGTTGGTCTTCCCTCCTGGGATGGACTCGTGGCACATCAGTCTGCGGAAGGAACAGAGAGAACAAATGTGAGGGCTTAAGTAGGATGCCTATAGGTGACTCTTCTGGGATGTGGGCTGCACCCTTTCTGCCTAGAGAAGGCAGTGACAGTCAGTCTATAAAACGTTACCAACAGGTAGGGAGATGGAATAGGTCACATTGTACTTTTCTGTGGGAAATTACATTTTGCAGTATGTGCTGTGTTACTTTGTTATTACTAACACATAAATCTGCAAGCGCACAGATTATTGAGGCTCCCTGACAGCCAGGAGATAGGGAATTGTTCCTATGACAGATGGACTGACAAGCGTGCTCCTATAGAACAAACTTTGTTCAGCGTAGAGTTCAGGCTGTAAATACACAAACCTTACATGAAGGGAATGTGATTAGAACAGCATGGATCGAGAAGATGAGACATCTCATGGCAGGCAGCTGTGAGGAGGAGCACAACAAGTGCTGGATGGAGGCAGGGCTTGAAACTGGGCTGTTTTCTCCTCCTCTGGTTCCTATGTCATATAGAGAGCACTGTCCAACTAGGAAAGGAGCTTCATTATCCCATGATCTTCCAGACCTGACTATGTAAAAGCAGCAGCCAGGCTCTGGTTTGATTTAGTTGACTCACAGATCTCTGTGGAAAGCAGACTCTGTGCCCTGAAGGCAGCTCCACCTTGGCCTCTTGCAAGTGGGAGCATGAGAGGCCAAGTGTAAAGGTAACAGGGCAGGAAATCACCTCCATAAGACTCCCAGGGCAATGCCTTCCCCTTCAGGAAGAGCAAGGATTAGTTCTCAGCTTCCTAGAGTCATCCAATCATGAAATGGTTCGGGTTGGATTAGATCTTGAAGCCCATCCAGTTCCAATCCTCTGCCATGAGCAGGGACACCTCCCACTGGATCAGGGGCTCCAAGCCCCGTTCAACCTGGCCTTGAACCCCTCCAGGGATGGGGCAGCCACCACTGCTCTGGGTAGCATGGGGCAGGCTCCCCCTGCCCTCACAGAAAAGCATTTCTTCCCAAAATCTCCCCTCAATCTCCCCTCTTTCAGCTTCAAAACATTCCTCTCATCCTATCCCTGCACTCCCTGATCAAGAGCCCCTCCCCAGCTTTCCCATAGGCCTTCATTTTGTTGAGTTTTCAAACTTTTTTCATTACAGCAGGAGCTGAATGCAACCTGGAGCTGAACCCTGGCCCATGAGCCTGCAGAAAGGAGCAAAGAGCACAGTCCATGAGGGTACACTGGGGCACAGAGCAAAGAACCTGACAAGAGATACCAGCTGTGGATCCTGCTCCGTGTCCCAGTGCGTGGCTGCCCTCATCCTGTCCAGTGCTGCCACACTCAGAAAAGAGAGAATACACCTCAAAAAAAAAAACCAAAACCAAAAAGCCAAACAAAAGCCCCAAACAAACCCTGTCATCTTGATGCTCAGGCCAGGCAGAGATTCCTGTCAAAACAGCATTTTCAACAGAAAATGAAACTGGTCACTCTGGACACCGTGGAGGCATCTGCTGCATTTAGAAACTTTGGGTTTTCTGTGATAGGAATAAAAATGTGGGCATTTTCAGCTGAAAGCCTAATAGGAACGTCACCTCCTCAGAGCAACAGCTCTGCAGGGAAGACATCCAAGATATACAAGGAGGAGGGCAAGGATATGAGCTGTCGGGGATCCCCTGACCTTCTCCAGTGCTTTTCTGCCTGTGGTGTCTGGTGGCTGCGTCTCCTGCGTGAGCTGTCATTCCCCTGGCAGCTGCTTCTCCAGGCTTGTAGGAACAAACCCTATCCTAGTGCATCTGCAGGGATGTGACTACTTCTTCCAAGGCCACTGCCAGCTCCTGCTGCAACAGGGTTCAAATTAAAACACTGGGAACAGAAAGCAGAGGCACGGTGGGGGTCTGACCACATGGACCCATGTGGCTGCGCCTGGATCTTCAAGAGCATCCTGTCACCCTTTCAGATCTTCAGGGATAATGGCACCTACCCTTTGCTCTTTGAAGTGAACCCTTTCTCTGCAGACACAGGTGGTGGTGGCCAACAGGCACTGCATGGGGGTCCAGCAAGGCAGGTCGAGCACCGTGGAGATGGGATCCTGTGTCCTCCAGCACTTATCCTGCCACCTCACCTGGTGCAGTGCAGTGAGGCTGGTCTCTTGCTAAACATCTTTGACATTTGATTTGAGGAGTAAAGGTCAGACTCCTCTGAGAATGGTAATGTGGGTTTAATGAACAACACCAGTCAGAGTCTGCATTGCTAGCGACTTTCTGAATGGTAATGGAGTTTGGGGAGCTGTGCTGCCTGCTAGGGCAGAGAGGGTCTTGGCTGCTTGCACGCTGATATTTGCACATCTCCATGCAGTGAGCACCACTGGAGTCTCCTTCCTCTGAGGTGTTCAAGGCCAGGTTGATGGGGCTTTGTGCAACCTGTTCCTCTGGGAGGTGCCCCTGCTGATGGCAAGGAGCTGGAACTGAGTGGGCTTTGAGGTCCCTTCCAACCCAAACCATTCTATGCTACTATGATGTTCCAATTAAAATATCCCAGCTTTTCCAAAATAAGAAACTGAATTAAATTGGGCCACTTCATTTCAGATTCAGCTCAAATTCCAGTGTTGTTCATGTTTGCCTCTTTTCAGACTTCTCCCCTGTTTGTTGGAAGTGTTTTTCCAGCTCTGCAGATCCCTTTACCCCTGTGCATTCACCTCCCTCCCCATTCCTGGGAGCTGTTCTCCCTTCTTTCCCTCACTGATGGACATAAGCCTTGCTTTTGTGCCTAATAATTTGCATCCCACTGCAATTTCATGCTCTTACGCTAGTAACGTACACAGAGAATACAACTCTTTTCACATACAAAATTGCAAATACATGGCTAAACCACGACAAGTTTCATATTTGCAATGAAATATGCTCTTTTACAGACGTGCATATTTCCTGGCTACAAAATGCTTAAACTTTGCGCATCTCTTGAAGAAAACCAATCTCTTTCAAGGTAATTTACAAGCCATCAGAAACTCTCAGCTTTCTGGAGCTGGGAATCATAGAATCACTAATACTACAAAAGACTTCAAAGCTTATCCAGTCCAACCATCAGCCCATCTCCACTGTACTCACTAAACCACGTTCCCAAGTGTTACGGCCACATGTTTCCTGACCCCTGCCAGGTATGGATACTCCACCACTGCCCTGGGCAGCCTCTGCCAGGGCTTCACCACTCTATCAGTAAAGAAATTTTTATAATATCCAATCTAAACTTGCCCTGGAGCAACTTGAGGCTGTTTACCTCTTGTCCTATCACTTGTTCCTTGAGAGCAGAGCCCAGCACTCACCTCACCACAACCTCCTTTCCAGAAACTGCAGAGAGCAATAAAATCTTCCCCCAGTCTTCTCTTCTCCAAGCTAAATAGCTCCAGATCCCTCAGCTGCTTCTCATAATACATCATCACTTCTGGTGCATCTTCCCTCCTGTGCTTTGCTTTCTTAACTAAGGTTAAATGCCAAGGACTACATTTATACCTGCAAGATAGCAGTCAGTTAGCTTCTATGGCCTAAGCGTCAATGTTTTCTTCCTCTTTAATTGTGGAATTACATTTAAAAAAATCTACTCTAAAACCACACTGATACTAAAAGTCAAGTGTTTTAAATGTGAGGAGCACCAGAATTAAGGTTTGCCTCAGCTCTTGAGCAGGATCATTACAATGCAGCTTTTAATTACATGATCATGTACTGTTTTTTCCATAGAATCCCTAATTCATTCCATGCCTGGGTAGCCATTCAATAGTTCTCTTAATCCTCCTCATTCAATGTGTGCCGCAGGCTTTGTTTGCTGCACCCTCTGTTGAGTACACGTTTATCCAGTTCCTCTGGGGGTGTCCCTGGTGCTTTCATCAGGGGCTGCGAACGCTTCAAATGCTAACGAGTTGATTTCCACCGAACATCTATGTAATAACCTTGCACTTTCTCCCTTGAGAACGGAGGCAGAAAGATGAGCACCAGCATGAGACAGTGTCTGAGTTTGGATGCTTTCAGAACGCCCCACGCAGCAAACCCTTGTGCTTCGTTTTCTGTGGACTTAGCATTTCTTCACATTTTATCTGCTCAAAGCACGGCTCCCGTTGGCTTCGGTTTTGAGTGCTCAGCACTTCTGCAAACCTGACCCTAAGGATCTACCGCTGGGGACCCTAGAAATGAGGAAGGCGTAATTAAGCTCAGCTCTAAATTCTGGAAGGTAGGCAGGAGCCCTCAGGAGAGTGCACTTCCTTCTCATGCAGACCCTTACTTCGCTCAGTAAAGCTTTTCTGGTCATGCCAGGGGATGAGGGATACTGCTCTATTACACAGTTCCCAGAGGAACCAGGGAATGAGGGACACACTTTGTTACACCATCCCCAGAGGAAGACAACCTGCATAGATCCTGAACGAGAACTGAACACAACACTGTAACTAAAATAAAACAGCAAAAGAAGGCACAGCTTTCTTACTCTGCTCCTCACCATCCCCCTCTCAAATCCTCTCTGCTTTAGATTGTTCCTACTCCCCCATAGATTCATAGAATCACTGAATGTTTTGGGTTGGAGGGGACCTTTACAGGTCATCCAGTCCAATCCCTCCTTCAGAAGCAGGGACATCAATGATTTGGTATGTCTCTTCCAACCTGGT